>OZ024917.1:63109047-63191547 GCA_964017125.1 Flabesymbios commensalis | reverse complement strand
TACAAATTGAATGGACTTCTTTTTTGCGTAACAAACGGAACAACTAAAACGGTTATTGACAGGATTAGCACTGATTAAAGCAATACAATTTCATACAAAACCATAAGCCATGTATGTTTGCTTAATATCGCCTCATGATTCATTAATATTTATTTCGCAACAAAAAGATAGTAATAATAATAGAGTTATAAATGCCGCTGGATGCTGATCCAGCGTATGAGACGTTGAAACAACATTTTATCAACGCTAGTATGTTAAACACTTGCTAAGCGGTTTCAGTGGACGTCCAGGGAATTATCTTGTGAATTTAAAGGCTGTGTTTGTCAGACATTTTACGACAAGGCCTAAATCTGTTAAGCTCCAGCCTAAATTATTCATTTTTGAACTACTGGGCGCTGTGTCCAGCTATTTGTATGTGATGAGGCCAAATGCAGCACTCGTCCTTATTCATTGATCGATGCTTTTTTTTATTTTTTACTCATTAAATTGATCCCGTAACATAACTACCCAGCAACACAATACATTGAGCAACTGGTGGGTCAATGTTGGTCCACCATCTACGCAGCTAGTCCAGCAATATCTGCTGTTTGCTGTATACAACACATGTTCCTTCTAAACACAGGCAATTGTGATATAGGCTGATATCGGTATAGTCTTATATTGAAAATCTCCAGTTCCTCCACCTCGATGGGTGCAGGTGTTATTATGTAAAATATTGTTAAAATATGAAAACAATACGACAAAGATATCACAGGACGGATTTTTACTTGTAAAATTCAACACCCTTCAACCAGTTTGACCTTCACAACGCTGAAATATGGTTGTGTAAACCATAGAGGCCAAAGGGCTTTTTTCATCTTGAAATCATCATAAATGTATTAGTTCGCTATTTCCGCATTATTTATATGTTGTGGGTGTACAGCCATTATAAATTTTCTAATATTTTGACGTCGAGAGATAGTTCCCACGCTGAAAGGGTTAAAAACAGAAACTAGAATGTTGACAAAATAAAATGAAATGATTGCCTTTAAGCCACATTTGTACACATATAGGCTAAACCAGGTCAGGATAACCTCCTGATGATGGTGAGATAAATTAGACGACACTGCCCTCCAGACAAATAATTCGAAATTGGAGCCCTGGCGGTCTGAGGCCGAGCACGCTCCCCACAATATTGAATATTTACGAGTGAGCGGGGAAGAAACATTTCGTTTATTAGAAACTTGGAGGCAGAGTGGGGCTTGAACCCGCGATCGCCGACTTTCCAAGCAGGGGCTTAGCCACTGCAGCTGAGCCCCCGCCCTACTTTGACAAAAATGTTCGCTAATTCTAGCTTTCCAGAGTGAACCATGTTGTAAGATATCCTGGAAGTTGGGGCAACATTTAACCAACGCTTACTCAATAGTTTAGTAAAAAGGGTTCAGGTCATTGACCATTTCTATTTGTAAAGCGATCACAAGAGCTAACGAGACTTGAGGGAACGGTCTTATTTCCTGTAGTCGCTATCTGTATTCTGAGGCATATGGTTCTACCGAAGACGTATATTTTAATTGAATGTAAAAATATGACAGTAAAAAAAATCAAATAAATCCTTCAATGTAGACCAAGTTTGTGTTCATATTGATGCAATAGAATGATATTTTGAAAATATATGCCTAATCTTTACTCACTAATTAAAAAAGTAATTTATCAATAAGCTAATTAGGAGATGTGTCAACTCTGCAACGGTTTTTTCAATGAGGAGTGTGTAAAAAAAAACAATTTGCATATTTTGAGATACACACACCCTAGGCCGGAACATCCCCTATCCTCTCCGACTTTTTAATTGCAGTATTTTTTTGTATGCCAATAAAAAAATATGTTCAGTCGTACATATTCGATACTGTGGGGAACCTCCGTTACCACGTGACGTGTTTGGCCTTCATGGCAACCATGTATGAATTTCAAAGCATGCAGTGTCTGGAGGGCCAGCCTTAGCATATTGTCCTGGTTCACTTAGCCGGCATGTGCAGAAACGTGACCAAAGCGACACACAGTCATTACTTTCATCAATTGAGTAAACTTCATTTTGAGGGAACACGATGTCAGAATGCCCAGATACGTAGATGCAATCATGTAGAATTAGATTTGGACTTGGATGCTTAGGTGAACAAACGATAAAAGTCCTTACACTAGTGGTGAATGACATTATGACCACGCTGGTTTGCACACAGACTTTCTAAACTAGGCGATGGGAACTCCCCATAGGCAGGAAGGTAATTACATTGAGACGGATCTGTCTGCTTCCAATTAGAAGCCCCATTGCGAACTTTACGATGAGCTTATATAATTGGTGTCCTAAATATAGTGCGTCATATTCAGTAGTTCAGTGACCGTTTCTCCCAGAGGTTGATTTCATGATTTATTGGCCCGCCTGCCTGCCTGCCTGCCTGCCTGCCTGCCTGCCTGTCTGTGTCACCACCGCTCTTAATTAAATATCTCACATCACTCAAAGAAATTGATATTAATAATTAATCAGTCAGTTGATACTATGTTTATAGACTTGATTAAATTCATCGACGTGTTCAATCTCAAGATATATGTGGAATTGTTAATCATTTTGTCTAGTGATTTCAGCCACACTAAGATGCTGATGGGTAGATTGATTACAGATTCGCTCAATTTACAGTGGCTGATATATTATTTCCCCATGATATCGATTCAAATGTAATACATATAAAGATACATTACATATGATTTAAGCTGAAGTGAACAGAGATCTTGTATTGATTATGAGTTTAATGTTAACACTAAATGAAAATCTGATGATAGTTATAATATATTGTTGCAATGGTTCTTATTTTTAAGAAAATTATCAGAATAACGCTGTTGTTGTTAGAAGTAATCAGTTTTGAAAGAATTTAACAACAGGCATTCAACACCTGCTCAAATCATGGCTGGTTAAAATGATTATTTTCATCTCTATGTCAACTTTCCTGCGGAATTTATTGAATTAAAGGGTTAGATATTGTTTTTCAATTCCACAACATCAACATGTTAAAGTGTGAATCCTAGTAATGTAAGGATAATAGAGAATGCAAACATGTCCTCTAGTGTCATATAAATCCTCTTCGATTGAAATAAAACAAAACAAATAAAACAAAGAATCCAAATGCATTAAGATTAATGGCACATGCAAAAACATCGACGCCGCCATCATGCCTTGTTAACTTCGGACTGCGGGCACATCCGTCTTGGACAACTCCCAGTAAACAAGACTATTCGACGCAATGTTGCTGTAATGCTAATCTTTTAAAGAATATAATAATATTGAGCCAAGCTTGGTTTAAATCAATAAATGACCAAGCAAACATTCAAGGCCGCAGTCCACTTTTCTGTGGCCCACCCTGGGAATCACGTTTAATAGAAAAAACTTCTTCCCCGCTCACTCATAACGATTCAATACTATGGGGAGGCTCAGTCACCAAGAGGTAGCGTGCTCGGCCTCAGCCCGCACGGGATCAAGGAGTGTCAGGAGGACGATGCCAACTCATTTATCTCACCATCCGCAGGAGGTTCTCCTGGCCCACTAGAGCATTTGTGCGCACCAATGTTGCCTAAATCCCTAATCATGCATTTTGTTCTCACTAGTTTATATTATCACAATTCTCACTCACTTGAAGTTATGTCGACATACAATTTCAAATGGGTAAGAAATACTCATATTTGTTTAATTTTGGAACAAATAATTGCAAATATTGATGTTGAAACACACATTTAATTTCCAATATCAGTGATCGGCGAAAAAAACGGGTTAACATTGACTAGTGCCGTGCTTCAAGTGGTAATAATACAACACATTTATAGCGCACTATGCATACAGTAGTAAAACTATCACTGTACAGGTCATGATGAAAAAATAAACATCAGCATAACTGAGTTTCTGATGTTTATAGTGGGATGGGTTTACATATTCAAGGTCTAGAGAAAAAACACAATATATAATAGATTTTACATTGACCTTCGTGAAGGATACTCACTGTTTCCTCAGTCAATAATTTTCATGAAATGTTACAAACACATACACCCTTTAATATTCAAGGATGGCTGTATGCTTCATTTGGTATGTTTTTAAAAATATTAACAAGTCCAACTCAATAAAAATGTCACAGCCCGATAAAATCAAGTCGATTGGTGCCTCAAGACATTATAGGGTATTTTATACAATCGAATACGTTTTATTCACTGTGCGGTGGGAATTGACAATTCAGAGATTAGATTGTATGGAGGAAAAAGGTAATACCTAGTGCCAAGCCCATCGTACCCTTAGATGTGCAAGGGTATATCTGACACTTTGAAAACTGTCAGATACACTCTTTCATATCCAACGGGACGATATGAATTGTACTATACGCAGCATTCTGTCGTGTGGTGCAATGTAGTCTCGTTATCTCATATCATTATTGTCAACCTGTGTGATAATTTAGCAATTTGTCTTAATTTTACGAGAATCATCATGTGCTGTTTTTTTCAAGTTATATTGTTGGTAAACAATAAGTATGAGGTTATTAATGGCTGTTTCTCTTTTAAGCTCTCATCGTTGTTCTAGATTCGCATCTTCCCTTGGCCATTCTCACGCCAGTGCTACCACATGAGCCTGGCCGTATCGAGTGATACAATCAGTTATTCTGTCTATGTGGTCATCTTGGGGGTGTGTCTGAGATTCAAACCTCATTGGATGTTTCACATGTATAAATAGGTCGTAAAAGGAAGAATGGACCTCTTGTTCATCTGTCTTGCACTGTTACCTGTTTCCGTTCCTAGATGTATTATATAGACAAGTTGTGAATCTCTCATTTTGGGCAGTGAGTTGTACCGAATTTCGTCATGGCATGGGATTCCGAGCTTATATATTAGTCCAGTGGATTTTGACTAAAGCGTGTTTCGCGGTATGGACGATGATTTATGATCGATTCTGATACTATGGGGTGTCCCGAGCAGAAATCAGCCGGGTGCCACTTTGGCACCCTGCAAGGTCAAATATGTTTTTTTCAACAAATGAAGCCAGGAACAAGTGTAATACCTCATTTTCATGTGATTTTGACTGGGCACTCCATTTCTTGTATTATTTTTATGATATAAAGTCATCTTCAAGGTCAAAACGTCAATTTCAAGGTCAAATAAGCAAAAATACCCTTTTTAACAAATAAAGCTAGGAACATGTGTAATACCTCTTTTTCGTTGGATTTTGTCTGAAAATTCATTTATGGTAAAATTTCGGGGATCCAAGGTCATCTTTAAGGCCGAAAGGGCATTGCCAAGGTCAAAAACAAAACAAAAACAAATATCTCAAGGTCAACTATGATTGTTCCACAAATGAAGCCAGGAACAAGTGTAATACCTCTTTTTCGTGTGATTTTGACCGGGCAATCCATTTATTGTATTATTTTCATGACTCAAGGTCATTTTCAAGGTCAAAAAGTTAATTTCAAGGTCAAATAAGCAAAATTACCATTTTTAACACAATCAAGCTAGGAACATGTGTAATACCTTTTTCATGTGATTTTGTCTGAAAAATCCATTTATGGTATTATTTTGTCTTTTTGACGTGATTTTTGACTGAATTCTTGATACTATTTTGATGATAAAAGTTCATCTTTAAGGTCAAAATGTCATTTTTACGGTCAAGTAAAGGAGAATATGATTTTTAACAAATACAGCTAGAACATGTGTAAAAAAAAAAATTCGTGGGATTTTGAGCGACAAATGTCTTTTTCCTATTACTTTGATGATTTAAAGTCATCCTCAAGGTCAAATATATGTTTTAGCTTATAAGCTAGAAATTAGAGCACGTATACCACCTTGTGTTGGGTTTTATTTTGACTGGATAATCTAATTCTGTTGGGTTTAAATGATCAAACATGCTCAAGGTGAAGACATCGGCTCGAAGGCATTGAATGGCAATTAACAGAGATGTGTTAAAGAGTGATGGAAAAGTTCTAACTGTCGATGAGGAGGTATTAAAGGGCAATGAGAAGGCGATAAAGGACAATGAAAAGGCATTAAAGGGCAATGAGGAGGCATATTATAGAGACATGAGGAGGCGTTAATGGGCCACAAGAGGCGTTACAGAGCCACCCAGGGCCTTATAAGGTGAGAGAGAGGCATTATAGAGCTATGGAGAGGCACTAAAGGGAGACAATAATGCGTCTTCATAGCTTTTAGTTTAATGCCTCTTCTTTGCAATTGAAGGCCTTTCTTTTGCCCTTTAATGCCTCTTCTTCACACTGAACGCTTCTCCATTGCTCTCCGTCACATTTTAGATCTTCAACGCCTCCCCATGGTCCTTCGACGCCTCCCCATCGCCATTTATCGTCTCTCATTGCCATTCAATGCTTTTGGATCTACCTTTATATTTTTTCTTCGTCCGTTAACGCCTTTCCGTCACCCTTTAACGCTTCTTCGGTGAAATTTAACGCCTCCTCATCGCCCTTTACTGGCTTCCCATCAGCATTGAATGCCTCTCCATCACCATTTACCGCCTCTTCATCGCCCTTTAACCCTTTAGCATCACCATTTAACGCATCTGCAGCACCTTTTTAACGCCTCTCCATCAACCTTTTAGTGCATCTCCGTAACCTTTAACACTTTTTCTTGGCCCTTTGACGCCTTTCTGTCACTCTTTGACATCTCTCCGACATAATTTAAATTTTCTCAGTTGCCCTTCAGCGATTCCCCGTCATCTTTAACGCCTTCTCATCGCCCTAAAACACGTATCCATCACCCTTTAGCACCACCGCATCACCTGTCATTTAATGCTTCCTCGTCACCCTCTAACGCCATTCAATAACCCTTTCATGCCACCCACCAACACATCCCGTCACCCTTAGCGCCTCTTCGTTGTCCTTCAACGCCTGTTATTGCCCATAAACGCCTTCCCATCGCCATTTAACTCATCTGCAGCGCCTGTTAGCATCTCTCCATCACTCTTTAATGCATCTCCATCAACCTTTATTACTTTTCCAATGCCCTTTGACTTCTCAGTCAATATTTAACGCTTCTCTGTCGCCCTTTAGCAATGCTCCGTTGTTTTAACACTTTCTACTCACCCTCACACGCTTATCCAGCACACTTCAACTCTTCCCCATTGCCCTTCAGCGCTTTTCCATAGTCGTATAACGTTTCATGGTCGCCCTTTAACGACTCCTCATCACCCATTACCGCCTTCCCATCGCCATTTAAAACTTTCCCATCGCCATTTAATGCCTCACCATCGCCCTTTACCACATTCGCATCGCCATTTAACGCATCTGCAGCGCCTATTAGCGCATCTCCATCAAAGTTTAATGCATCTACATCACTTTTAACACTTTTTCGGCCTTTAACGCCTTTCCATTGCTCTTTGACGTCTCTCCGTCACCATTTAACGCTTCTCCATTGCCCTTTAACGATTCTCTGTCTTTTTTGATGCCTTCTCATTGCACTTAGACATCTATCCATCAACCATTAGCACCGCCCCATCACCCGTTAACGTACTTCCTTGTCACCGTTCCATAGCCCTTTCATGCCACCCTGCCACCTTTTAATGCATCTTGTCGCTCTTTAACGCCCCATTTTTGCCCCTTAACGCATCCTCGTTGCCATTCACCGCCTCCTCATTGCCCTTCAATGCCTCCTCATTGCCCTTTAATGACTACTCATTTTCTTTTAACCCTTCTTACTCGCTCTTTAGCGCCTCTGGGGTGCCTTTTTAACAACTCGTCGACATCCTTTATTGCCTCCCCATTGTCTTTTACCGCCTCTCTGTCACCTTTTACCGCCTCTACATTGATCTTTTATGCTTTTTCGTCGCTATTTGACGCCTCTCCGTGACACTTTGATGCCTTCTAGTTGTCTGATCATTTTTATTCATTAATGATGATGTTTATATATTAAAACCCTGCTAGAATTAGATTATCCGGTTAAAGATACACCAATACAATTTATTATGTGTGCTCCAATATGTAGAATACTACGTTAAAATAATATTTGACCTTGATATTTACATTTGACCTAGAGGATCACCTCATATAACCAAAATCATACCAGAAAGATATAGTCCTAGCTTAATTGTTGAAAATCATATTTTGAGTTACCTGACCTTGAAATTGACACACTGACCTTGAAAATGACGTTTAATTATAAAAATAGTAGCAGAAATGGATTATTTGTCAATATTACACTAAAAAGAGGTACAACACTTTTTGCTATTTATGTTTGTTAATTAAATTTTGATGACCTTGAATTGAAATTGATCTTGAAGATAACCTTTAATCACTCAAATAATACTATAATTGGATTTGTCAAATCCCATAAAAAGAGGTATTACACACATTCCTAGCTTTATTTGTTAAAAATGATATTTTCCCTTACTTCACCTTGAAATTGACCCCTTTGACCTTGAAGATGACCTTGAATAATCAAAATAATATCAGATATGGAATGCCCAGTCAAAATTGCATGAGGTATTACACATGTTCCTAGCTTTATTTGTTAAAAACGGTAATTTTGCTTAATTGATCTTGATATTTGACCTTTGACCTTGAAGATGACCTTGAATCATGCAAATAATACAAGAAATGAATTGCCCAGGCAAAATCACATCAAAAACACATGAAAATGAGGTATTACATTTGTTCCTAGCCTCAATTGTTGAAAAATCATATTTGACCGTGAAATATCTGGCAACCATTTTGTTTTTGACCTTGGAAAGGACTTTCGACCTTGAAGCTAACCTTGGATCAACAAAATAATACCATAGATTCATTTTCAGATAAAATCCCATGTAAAAGAGGAATTACACATGTTCCTATCTTTATTTGGTAAAAATTGTATTTTTGCTTCTTTGACCTTGAAATTGTCTTTTTGACCTTGAAGATGACCTTGAGTCATCAAAATAATACAAGAAAAGGATTGCCCAGGCAAAATCACATGAAAATGAGGTATTACACTTGCTCCTGGCTTCATTTGTTGAAAAATCATATTTGACCTTGAAATATTTGGCGGCCATTTTGTTTTTGCCATTAAAAAATTTCGCCCAAGGGTGCCAAAGTGGCACCCGGCTGATTCCTGCTCAGGACATCCCTTAGAACCAGAATCAATAAAAAAACATCGTCCATACCGCGAAACAAGCTTGAGTAAAAAAATGTCATTTGACAACTGGACTATATCTATTTGATCTATCATACCAACGGAAACAAGCAAGCTTTGCTGTCAGCCAGCTGTCACGCACTGTCTGATTGGCCGGTCTTGAGACGCGCGACATTCAAGGTATCTCGCCATTTAAAATAGTTGAACGCTTTGCTCGATAAAGCAAGGTATCGCACTGCGTGCTCGTGAGTAAGATAACTTGTTGTGGAAGGTGTTGATTCGTCATCCTGCGCTAAGCTAGCACACTCCCAGCAATCACGAGACGTTGAACCGTTGCTGTTTTAATGTTGGGCCAGCATCGCAGACGATGGCCCGACATTGGAACAGGAGAGGTTCACCGTCTCTAATTGTGTAAAAGCTGCGAACATATTAGTCTTAATTGTGCCACCCATAAAAACACTTCTACCACTGACATGCTAGGCATGGTCGTTTTTTCCAAATAAAATCTTATGCCAATAATTGGTCGAGATAGCCGTCGCGACCAATTGTATGCTTAAGATTGACATCAGTCGCTTTGAGAGTCCGGCCGGAGATAACGGAAAGTGGATAGAAATGGCATTGCTTGATGAGGAATGAGTATGCCCGGATACATGGCTGTCCAGATACATGTGTGATTCATGGATTTAATTCAGAGCGGAAAGTGTCCAGACATATTGTAGTGTACTAGCCTGTTATCAGCTAGCCATACATGTACAGTAACTTATGAAGTGATTTAGCATTTATCTAGTTATCTAGTTACTTTTAGAAGAAACAAATACCACAAATAATAAATATTACAAGAAGACATCAATGAGAAAATAAGAAAAAAATATCTAGCGACAATGAATCTAGAGACTGTAGCTGATGACGATAATTAAGTGATATAAATTTGACAGGTAATCAGCACGTGTGACTGATTTTAATCATTTTAATCTGTTAATCTTGATTAGGAAATAAAAGTGGATCTCTCCATGAAACAGAAAAAAACATAATAGAAAATAACACAACACAATAAAAAAATCAGGTTTTTCACCGATTCATTTCAAAAGGCTAATTTTTGTGAGTCGTTTGCATATCGGACAAAAGCATTTTTTTAGCAGGATTAAAAAATAGTTTTTGTCATAAACCCGTGATCTCATATGAATGAATATAATGTTTGTACATGTATGTATCAGCTGACAAGTGATGTATGAGTAAAATAACATGCATATTTTAAAAATACATATCCACAACATCACATATGTTTTTATTCGTAAATTTGTCATAGATTATGTATGAAGTTTTTAAAATGTACGCGTATTGGTTAAATTTAGGACTAAGCATTCTCAATTATGTTTAATTGGACAAAACTCTACCTGTTTATTCGCGGAAATCAGTATTCAAGTTAATTTGAAACTAGAAATCATCAACTATTAAAAAGGTGTTATATTTACCTTGACAGAGGAAATGCAGGATTGCAGATTGGGACTGTATTATTTTTCCTTCTCGGAATGAATGTAATATTTTCAATAACAGTAACATGTAAATTACTACTGCAAATCCAACATTACGACGATTGGTTAATTGTATGAATTCATCAATGTCTATGACAAATTGATGCTCCAAACATACCGATTTAAAGTTATCTTAATTGACTTAAACCCATTTGAAGTTGTAGTCACGCTACCACAACCCACAACTTCAAGTGGGTGAAAAAATACTGATACTTGTTTCATTTGAGACCAAAAATGTCAAAATCTTGAGATTTAAACACTCATTTCATTCTCAATAACATGAATTGGACTGTTAATAAAACAGATTAAAAATGACTGTATCCATGCTTATCGCTTAAATGGCTACAATACATATCATTTCTGTTGACGTGGCAGGAATAGGTTGGACTAATGCATTGTACTCCCTGACACACAAAAAGTTCGGAATAATGTATTGTACTCCCTGACACAGACAAAGGTTGACCTAATGTATTGTACTGCCTGACACAGAGAAGGGGATAAGAGCGTTATCCTGGAGATAGAGAAAAAGCAGCAATGTCATTGACTGTGTGAAGTGACAGCACGACTTGCACGTCGACCACAGGATGAAGTCCTAGAAATGTGATCTGAGACTGGGTGCCACTGATGTCGACCAGTAGTAGGCTTCATATATTGTTTGACTCTGAACAAATTGCCTCAAATGGTTTATCAACGGCTTATTGTAGTATCAGTTAATAACATATCAAAAGCTTATCAAAATATTACCATGCAAAAAGTATAATTTTCAAGATGGCGTCCAAGATGGCCGCCGAATACTTAAAATTCCAATTATTTGACCATTAATCATCAAAAATAATTCATTTTGATGCATTGTCACTTGTTGTGGGTTTAATAGGGTACGAGGTGTACTTCACACACACCATAGTCAAAGTGTAAGTTTTGAAAACCAAGATATGGCGGATCAATATGGCCGCCGAACTGTAAATATTAAACGAAATAATGCGAATCATTTCATGCACCATTTTTTATCTACTATATTACTGCAGGAGCTAACTCAGGTTCAGTAGGACTATCGTAGTCCATTGGGCTTGACTTTAAAATTTGATTATATACTGCTTTGACATAATAAACGGCAGATTAACCTCAATATGTGGTCAAAGGTCACAAAAATCAATCAAAATCTTTGCTATATGGTCATAAAATTATGTAAACTCAAATTGTCGGAAATTTGTTACTGATTGCTATTATATACCTTGTATTGCCAAAAACTGATATAAAGCAAATATATGGGGTCAAACGGCACAAAAAAAATAATTACGGACTACTAATATATACCTTATTTTGTCTAAAATGATATAAACAAACTAAATGTAAAAATGGTACAGGTTTATAGTCTGATGTCCATTATGTCATCAAAGTTTTCCATTTTTACTCCCTGGACCTGTTCATTCGTGTGCCATATCAACCCCACAGAGTGCATATATACCGTCCTGCAGCCATTTTGGCGCATTGAACTTATCATACACATTGCTATCTCTGCCCTACCAGGTACTCATTTTACATTTTACGATTAAGTGCCTTGTCCAAGGACACATCATCCAAACAATGTCTCAAAATTGAGAGGGGATACATATGACATGTCTGTGAAAATCCTGGACCAAGCGGGACTCGAAACCACACAGCAGGCAGCTATAATACATAACTCCTTGTTTTTCAAATTATATATTGTTATTTTCTTGCGCATTTGTGGTGTTGAAGGGCGATGGATAGACTTTGAAGGCGACGAGGAGGCTGTAAATAGAGGCAAAGAGGTGGTAAAAGGTGACAGATGGCAGTGAAAGGGTGACGTTAAAAACCGTAAAAGGGCTGCACAGAGGCGGCGAAACTGAAAGCCGATAAACGGTGTTTGAGAAGTGCTGAGGGGTACCAAAGAGTCATTAAAGGGCGACAGGGAGGTGTTAAAGGGCAATGTAGAGGCGTTGAAAGTAGAACATATACGTTAGAGGACGATGGAAAAACATAAAAGGGCGACAGGGAGCAATAAAGTTAACAGTTGATCTTTTATAATTTACCATAGCCTTTGCCTCCGATACATGAGATCATGCATACATTTCAAACTAGTCGGACATATATCAGACAGAATAATATGATCAAAATCGGTTTTAGAGGTACTACAAGTTTTTCCTGCACACTAGGGGTAAATTACAAAGAGAAGTGCTGTGAGAATAACACTTTTTGACGACGGCGATTGTTACCAGAGCAGGAAAACAGACTTAAAGGCTCCCGAGTCCTGAGACCTACTCTGCACAATGTCTTATTTCATACTATTTTAGATGACTTTTTAAATACTAAAGTGCTCAGCTCCCATTTTTAAACCACTGGGAAAGTATCATTTATTAGTTTTGTTGTTTTTGTGCAAAAATTGACGATAAATATGACCCCGGTCTTTTATGTGTATCCCAAATTGTGTTGTATGCCTATTATGTCCATAAATATATAAAAATAGGCACCAACATGATCAAATATGCCAAAGTGTTCAAGAGATATTTTAATATGTAGTTCACACCGCTCAATTTGAGATAAATTAGGATGAACTAAATAGTTTAGAGGTAACATTGCGAAAATGGGCCTAGTGACCAATCACCCCGAACTTGAAATTTAGGACCACCGGTTTCATACACCCTAGAGTATACTACAAAAGGATACAGAGTCGACAAAGATATAAACTTTTGCCGGTAAACATGATAGAAAACAGTACTCGGAAATCAGGTAACATCAATCTTTTTGAGGTCTCAGTCTAATTTTAGCTGAGAGCCTATCATTGTCATACATTGCGCACGTTTGCCCTCTCTTCTCTCCACCAATGAAAAGATGTATCGCTAACAACTCTTTTGGATTATTGGTAACCTTGATCGCAAAATAGATGATGTCACAACAGCCATTTCTATTTATGACGATCGTCAAAATCGTTTAAAAGCCACATTCTCTAACATTCTGGAATTCAATTAGCATATAATCAGTGACACCATATTGTGGAGAACGTTAAAATATTGCAGCTCTTAGTCAAAATGGCCCCAATATTATTTTTCTGGCCGACATTGCTGTAATTTAAAATGGATGGTTCTGGGTAGTGGTTATAATATTATGTTCAATATTTTTTTTCGAAATTATTACATAATCTTTATCCTAATTTCGTGGCTCAGTTGGTCTATAAATTTTGTATCACGCTTCAATTATTACCATATATACATGTATTTCGCTGATAGCGTGTATAAGTTCAATAAGATGAACATCAGTCAGACATAGGTCACAGCATTTATTTATTAAAAGAAAAAACCCACAAAATTCACGTATATGCTCATATTCAAGTGTAAATCGATATGAGTCAAGATTTGGATTTTTACGGAAAACAAATAGCATGTCTTCTTTAATAATATTTTAGGCTATAATAATGTATATATTTGTTATCAGCCTAAAATTTCAGACATTTTGAGTATAGATATGACAATTATATACATCGAAGTTCTAATTTTTATCGATTTTTGTGACATTTGACCCCATATATGTGTGTTATACTTTGTTTATATCATTGTTTGCAATATAATGTATATATTAGTAATCAGTATTTAATGTCTGACAATTTGAGTAAGATCTGACCATTATAACAAAAAATCATTTTTTATTGATTTTTATGACCTTTGACCACACCTTGGAGTTAATTAACCATCTGCCGTTTTTTATGTCCAAACAGTATATAATCACATTTTAAAGTCAAGCCGAATGGCCCTCGACATTCCTACTCAACCTTGGCTAGCTCCTGCAGTAATATTGTAAATCGGAAATAATGTATGGAATTATTCTTATTTTCTGCTTTATTATTCGCAGGTTTTCAAAAATTTTATTTCGACTGTAGTGTGTCTGAAGTACACTATGTGCCTATGTAGACTCGAAACAAGTGACAATGCAACAAAATAATTCATTTCGGATGATTGATGGGCAAATAATGTGAATTTTAGGGATTTGGCGGACATTTTGGACGTCATGATGAAAATACTAAAATAATACTTTTTGCATGGTCATATATTGGTAGACTTTTGATATGTTATTAAGCACTTCTGATACTACAATAAACCGTTGAAAAACCTTGTGTGGCCATATCCGACTACAGGTTACTTTTCCTTTCGTCTTAATCAAGTTTTTTAAGGTTTAAATATTTCTTTAGTTGGCAAGAGAGCCATACGTTGTAACGTAATTTTCACAAAGTTGTAGGCCTATGCGGTTTCAAATTGTGAATCGTGCCAGCGACACACAACTGGGACTATTTAAGTTAATTTTAACCCACTTTAAGCTGTGTCTCGCTACCGCGACCCACAACTTTAAGTGGGCGAGAATTACTCATAGCTGTTTAATTTGTCAATCCTCACGTCGAAACACGCATTCCATTCCTCATTCCAGATCCAGTAGCAGTGATTTAATTTGCCAATGAAACAGATAAAAAAACGATTATTGTCGTGCTTATAGCTCAAAGGGTTAAAGTCACTGAAAGTTGAACCTGGAAATTCCCTTTGCAATAGCATCTTCAAAAAAATAAAAAATGAAGACAACAAATATAACAAGATTATGCTTCATTGGTAATCACCTTTAAGGTGCTATATTAAATAATTTCAATTTGTATCTACTTGAAGTTGTGTCTCGCTACCGTGGCTCACAACTTAAGGAGATCAAGAAATAATTATATATGTAGAATTTTTATCATAATATCGGTCAAGCTTGAAAAGTTAATGGTCATTTATCTTACAAATCTTATGTTTTGAAAAAACTGACAAGCTGTAAAAACAGCTATACATGCTATTAGCATAGATTAACCACAGGTTTGGTTAATCTATGCTATTAGTACCTTAATGGCAATGATGACAAACTTTGCTGACAGTGCATCTTGTCAGAAGTAAGCTGGTAGAAACAAGGTAGAAGGTAACAATGTAATTTATACTATGTCTCGGGGGACAAAATATACCATGGCTGTGACCGTGAAAGGAAACCTACAAAAAGGTTCCCTAGCACTTTAGGTTGTTAGAGTGAAAACACTTCACAGTTTGTGTGATGGAATTGTGGTCGAGGCGTGATAAAGGTCATTCTTCCCCACACGTATGTAGAATGTGGCTTTTAGAGCACTGAGTCTCATTTACCAAGACAAGACCCCCCCCCCCCCCTTAGACCTTTCAGCGCGGTGACCGTCTATAGAAGTCAGAATCTGACGTCTGTATACGTCAGATTTTGACGTTTAATGACGATCTTCGCACTGAAAGAATTTAGAAATGTATAATGGTCGTAGGTATTCAAATGACGCGGAGATGGCTAAATAAGCCATTCGGGACGATTTTAAATTGACAATAAACCTTCGATCGCCATCGTTTATACAAACATATTTCAGCGCTGTAAGGGTTTATAAATTATTGACAAGCCAACTTCCCCCATTTCCTCAAATGAACACATAGTAGACATATTGTATATATAAAACAGGAGTATATGTAAAATAGTATACTGTATGTATATGTATGTTAACGTGAAAGCAGACAGACACACAGACAGACAGACAGACATACAGATAAACATATACTATAATTTCTTTATTTTTAATAAACATATGAAATAATGTTACACGACACACGATTTTTGTTTGTTATTTAACTTATTATAAGTCTATAGTTCATATCATGCACGTACAGCCCGAGTTGATAGCCAGGGTAGATAATGTTCTAGATTGGTTTTATATCTGATATCAGGTTGTTAACCCAGCTGGTCCTGGCTTTATATCTGATATCAGCTTTAATTGTTAACCCAGCTGGTGATGTTATATCTGACAGCAGGTTGGTAACCCATCCGGTGGTGTTATATATGATATCAGGTTGTTAATCCAGCTGGTCCTGTTTGTTTCTATTTCTCGTCATTTGAAGTTGGAATTGCAAATGGTAAAGGGCAAAATTACAATTATGCAGCAGCGTGTAGCATCACCTTGGGCTTCCATCGCAAATATTGATACATACATAAATGGGCATGGAGGTTGACATAGGTTGAGGTTGTGCTTTACTGTATGGATACCGCCCAAAAGAAACATGAAGGTTACGTCAAGGTCATGTAAAATGTCAAGTTTTTTTCAGTTTATATGTGATGTGTACTAAATGAGTATTGATTAGGTAATGCGTAATGATTAGGTGTTCAACCATGCCATCCGCGATGCTGCGATATTTGTCATCTAAGTATTATAGCATTTTAAGCATGGTGATGATGCCAAAGGAAGGTATGTTTTGTTTCTTTGTATTTTTTGTTAACAAAAAGCAATGGTTTGGGGAAAACACCAAGTCTCTATTTCAATTATTGAAAAAGTTATGATAATTTTATTGATTTTATGGCGTTCATTTTGAATTTTTAGTTTCAAAAGAATCCTTTAAGAATGACAGCTCTACGTACATCGGCCCAGATATTATTATGGGGTGCTATCCATGCACAATCAGAAGATAAACAAATTTGTATCAGCAAAAACAAGGCTACCCCCATGATTACCCGACCACATTTATGTTACAGACAAAAACACTTAAAAACACACTCTGCATTCGGAGTATTCGGAGGGCCGCGACAGGGAGACATCATTGCGTTTAAAGGGTAATAGCATTTTATTCTGTGCTATGATAAACAGTATATTTCTGCGTGGTGTTTCGGTGTTTCGTAAATAGACCATAAGAAAGGCGTAACAGCTACTTTGATCTACAGAATGATATTATGCGGCTGACATGACCTTTCTGTCTGATATAAAACGTAAACTAATTGATAGTTGATCTTCGCTCCCATGGCGGCTATTTTTTGCTGTTATCAATCAGTTGTAAGTCCAAACTGATTAACCTTCAATTGATTAATAACGTGATATTTGTTGATATATCATCCGTGCTTCTAAATGAAACATCACTTTGCTACATCAAGTTTATCTATCAATTTATAAATGACGTATAACCGCATATCGTGCACTCAATATTTGTGTGATATATGTATTATGCCATGCAATCTAGTTTTTATATTCACTATTAGAAAAAAATAATGATAATATCAATTTATATTTATTCGTTAGAAAATAAGAATAATATTATTAAATTGAAAATAATTGTTACTATGATAAAATAAATACTTGCATAGATTCGTATTAAACATTTGCAGTGAGTTACATGTTTTTCAATCATAAATAATTTTGTTGAGGTTTATTAGGGTGGGTGAAAAAACAATAAACGTTTCTATGTCATTATTTTTTCGTTTTTAGATGAGAAAAAAAAATCTACTGAGGGTGGAAAAAATCATACATGAAAAAAATTGAACGAATTTCTGAAAAAGTCAATGTTGGGCAAAAAAACCTTTAGACCTATTACTTAAGGAGTTAATTATTCAGACCGAAGCAAAAAACAAGCAAAAAAACACAGCTGGATCAATGTTTTTTAATTTCCTGAATGAACTATTTTTCTTTCGGAAATTAACAACAAACCAATGCGCGCGCTGGGCAGAAATAAAACAGATGTTTCTTATTGTAATGCGCGGCCTTATACTAATGTATCTAAATGAGCAAAAAACAGAGTGGCCTCATAATGATTATACACATAAAACATGTTATTTTCCATTTCAAAGAGTAACTGGCCAAGAGCATTAAAACAGGACATCTGTACAATCAGCTGTTTCCAGATGCCCAGCTAAGGGGTTTTGTCAAGTTAAAAAAAATCCAAAAATCCGGGAAAAACTCGGATTGGCGAGACCCCACCTCCCCCCACTTCCCTATCCATTTTAAAATATTTTTTTTAGAAACTTGTTCTACAAAAAAAACTTAACAAAACCTCTAAAATGAGACGTTTACCCTATTCTGACTAAACGTTGGGCCAGCGTCGCAGACGTTGGGATACCGCTAAGTTAGGACTGGGTAAGCTTCTCGGGTTAGTTATGGGATGTACGTTATGCAATTACCATACCTAAATCAGATTTCACAGCTTAGATCTGCTCGTTATTAGCGAATAAATTGCTCGATAGTTAACGAAACGCGTGACGCAGCCAAGCTATTTTTTCAGACAATGTTGACCCAATATCAGCTGATTGCTTTGCCAACACTGTAGATGATGGCCCAGCAGTGATACAACATTGATTGCACGTCATATGACGTGGTTGTTGATTGTGTCAATGCGGCACTCTTACATTCAGCTAGATTGTTCAGCATGAGTAACAAACACAGTAGCTCCAGATAATAGGTGGGCACGTGGCATTAGGCAGACTGTGGTTTGATGATGGTGAGCCAACATCGTAGACGGTTGCACAATGGTCTTCATCGTAGATGGGTGGCCTAACATTAGCTCAACGGTCCCTACTTGCTGGAACACTTGATAAACATAAAACAAATCAATGTAATTTGCTGACGGTGTTTCTTTTTAGGAAAATGTTATTTTACTTTCGCTAAAAATTGCGATATTTCTATATTAACAAAATAAAACAAATACGACAGAGCAGCTCAGTATAATCAATAATTAATATTACTTTCAAAATGTAAAACAAAACAGATAAGCATACTTGCACGTAAATGTACTAGTCAGTTGAATCCAATATTTAAACTGAATGGCATAGTTTGTATGCTAGCTTTCAACCTAAATCACGTTAGTAATACCAATTTCAATAGTTGGTCCAGATACCGCAGACTAACGCATCACGTAAATGTTTAATTGTGTCTGTGTTGTAGGAGGCTGATGGACAACATATCTACGATTCCTGCAAGAAACGATGATTGAGGTAGGCTCGTATCAACGTTAATAAACAATTTCATCATTAGCATTAAATAAATTGTAAGCCTGATGATTTAAATAAGATTTATACATTGTAACCCCTGCTACCATGAATTGTCAGTTTGTTTTCATTCCATGAAGCCGCAATTGCTAACGAAATTTCCAACTTCAAATGACGAAAAATTTATTTTTTACGGGAAATTAATTTTTCAATTTAAATTGTGTTACCGATGACGGCATTTGAGTACAATTTAATATAGAATTGACTATTCATTCATTCATTCATTCATTCATTCATTCATTCATTCATTCATTCATTCATAATTTATTCATGCATTCATTCATTCATTCATTCATTCATTCATTCATTCATTCATTCATTCATTCATTCATTCATTTATTTATTTATTTATTTATGCATTCATTCATTCATTCATTCATTTATTTTTTATATGCTTTTGATGTTGACTTGGTCATGAAAAGTAAAATTTCATCGCGTGGAATTGAGATTCACATTTGGCCAGATATCATCACGCAACACGAAGGACGTGGTTCTATTTCTAGTGTTTCTAATTTTATATATTGACAAATCGCCAATTTTCTGAGTAAAATCTATATATTTGTTGTCCTCGTGTGTGACGTAAGACGATGGTTTGGCCTTTAGAAATTGTTTTCTCAGCTGGGTTACGTGTTATCAACTTGCCGTATAATGGCATGCTTGATGTGAACAGTGTCCAATGATATCTTGTTGATATCTTAAATCTAGATGGAAGCCTAATTTTTATTCTTCAGAGCCTCCACTCCAGTCTTGCTATGGTTCTGGGCCTATCCTACAAGACTTCTTAATATGGATGTAAACGCCACTGTCATTCTCTCTAATGTAAGTTAGCATTTTCGTAAGATTGTGACATTTAGTTATTTTTAGAGTTATTTTGTGCTGTGAGACCCTAACTCGAGCTATGAGTTGGCAGTTTTTGAATTTGCCATTTTCAGAGCTGACTCTCAGCTGACAACATCTCCAGGTTGTCAATTTCGTTCAGACTAGCACAGTAGCTGGCTGAATGTCTTACTAAGATTGGCCCTGGTGGCGCCCAGGAGCTGAGGAATGAGATATGATAGTAATATTATTTCAGCTTGGCTCAAAGTAGAGCTTCTAAGTCTAATCAGCAGCGGCGATATTTGGGAGAAGGCCCAATAGTTAACCACCAGTACAGATCAGATAGATCAGATTAGATGCAATAGAGAATAAAGTCATAACTGTCTGTCTGTCTCATAGAATTATGGGATGACAAAACAAATTTCGTAAATGAGCATTACGTGGTTCCACTACCTTGGAGGGAAGGTCGTCCATGTTTTCCATGCAGCAAATTAATGTGCGAAAAACGGCTCAACTATCTAAACGATAAAATCGCTCAGAAGGGCTTAAGGCCTAAGTATTCAGAAAACATTGAGTAAATGCTAGTTGAGGGCTATGCAGAACCCGTACCCGAGGCCGAAATTCAATTAAGGGACAATTCTGTGTGTCATATCCCCCACCACCCTGTTTTAAATTTCAATAAACCAGGTAAAATTCATGTGGTGTTTGATTGTGCAGCACGCGTGGGTGGTGTTTCTCTCAACAACCAATGCTATTCAGGACCCGACCTGACTAATCGCCTTTTCGACGTCTTACTCGGTTTCAGACAATACGATCATGCGCTTATGGCCGATGTTGAGGCTATGTATTTACAGATTCGAATACCTGAGTACGACATAAATTCTTTGCGATTCCTTTGGGACGTTAATGAGTCGGAAACGCGTCGAGTGGAGTCACGTATGACGTCTCATCTTTTCGGTGCTGTATTTTGTGCAGCTAGCTCGCCTTATACTCTTAGAAAGGCCGTAGCTCAATTTGCATTAAATGATGAAGTGAAGCGTACTGTGCACCATAGCATGTATGTCGATGACCTGCTCAAATCCTTTAAAACCGAACAGGAAGCCGTAGAAATAGGCCTGGGGTCTAAAACGGCATTCAAGAAAGGTGGATTTAATTTACCGAAATGTTTGTCAAAATCTGATAAAGTATTGAATCAAATACCTGATAAAGAAAAGGCAAGCCCGTCCAAATTGATGACTAAACAGCCTGAATCTCGTGCTCTTGGTATAAAAAGGGATATAAATTCAGACTCGTTTTATTATTTCTCCAGTCTATCATACCCCAAAGGGGTTATTACGAACCGAATTGTTCTAAGCCAATTAGCTTCAGTGTACGACCCGCTAGGCCTGGTGGCGCCAATTATCCACAAAGGTAAAATCATTTTTCAAAAGTATATGATAGTAATATTATTTCAGTTTGGCTCAAAGTAGAGCTTCTAAGTCTAATCAGCAGCGGCGATATTAGGGAGAAGGCCCAATAGTTAACCACCAGTACAGATCAGATAGATCAGATCAGATGCAAGAGAGAATAAAGTCATAACTGTCTGTCTGCGTGTTTTCAACCTTTCACCCCCAAGTGTTGTCCTGCGTTCTACAATGGATTGTATCTAAACTTTATCGTATTTCCCTTCGAAGAGCTGAGACTTGTGTGATGGAAAAAAGAGAACCTTAAGGTAAAGTCCATCTTATGATTCTAAGTGGGATAGGCCCTGCTCTTTGGCCCATATCTGGAGTGTGTGTGTGTGTGTGTGTGTGTGTGTGTGTGTGTGTGTGTGTGTGTGTGTGTGTGTGTGTGTGTATGTGTGTGTGTGTGTGTGTGAGTGAGTGAGTGAGTGAGTGAGTGAGTGAGTGAGTGAGTGAGTGAGTGAGTGAGTGAGTGAGTGAGTGAGTGAGTGAGTGAGTGAGTGAGTGAGTGAGTGAGTGAGTGAGTGAGTGAGTGAGTGAGTGAGTGAGTGAGTGAGTGTGTGAGTGAGTGAGTGAGTGAGTGAGTGAGTGAGTGCGTGAGTGAGTGAGTGAGTGAGTGAGTGAGTGAGTGAGTGAGTGAGTGAGTGAGTGAGTGAGTGAGTGAGTGAGTGAGTGAGTGAGTGAGTGAGTGAGTGAGTGAGTGAGTGAGTGAGTGAGTGAGTGAGTGAGTGAGTGAGTGAGTGAGTGAGTGAGTGAGTGAGTGAGTGAGTGAGTGAGTGAGTGAGTGAGTGAGTGAGTGAGTGAGTGAGTGAGTGAGTGAGTGAGTGAGTGAGTGAGTGAGTGAGTGAGTGAGTGAGTGAGTGAGTGAGTGAGTGAGTGAGTGAGTGAGTGAGTGAGTGAGTGAGTGAGTGAGTGCGTTAGTCAGTGAAATATCGTCTTCCATGATTTATTCATAATGTCTAAAATTGTGGTTATTTACGTATGATCGCTTATAACACATATGCTATAATAATACTTGAGTATGTAAGTTATCAATAGTAAATTATCGACTGTTCTTTAAAATAGACCCATTTTGATAAACTTGTCGAATTGGATCTAATTGTGTATGAGGCAAGACAATGGATTGTGTAAACAAAGGAGCGTTTTACTCTAATGAACACGTCAGATAATAAGATTTAGGTGTACATTTGATTAATGTCCTCTTCGTCTGCAGGTAGACTCTCCACTAATTGGATTGAGAGCCACACATCAGGGCTTTAATTACATCAGCCAGTCTGGCCAGATTTCAGCATCACGTGCAGTGTTCTTATAACAATGTATATGTTAGGCAATGTTCTCATCGAACAGCAATCAATTGATGATATTGGCAAATGTTTGGCGACAAGAAAATTGGCGATGTGTTGGGGACAATTGTTCGCTGAATAATAAATTAGCATTGTATTACTGTAAGATGCGATCTCACCGGGCTGGCGACTATTTGGCGATATTGACACATGCCAAATTTATTAAATTCCCCAAGTATTCTCCAAACACTGCCCAAATTGTCATAAATGTCCCCCCTCTCGCTAAACGTTCTCCGTGTTTGCCGTACGTTTCTCTCGATGTTTTGTAAATTTTCAAAACTCCCCGTTACTATGCGAGACCCTGATATTTGAAGAAGATTTTGACAATTACGTTGAAATAAGCGACCATTGTGTCAAAAATTGGGTACTATTTGGAAAACATTTGGAGACTTTTGCGCTGCATGTTCACTGAATATTCACGTAATAATCCCCATATGCAGTCGCTAAACAGTCTACAATTCACCAGATTTAAAAATACTTCATCACATTTAAAAAGCTGAATATTTTTCACTTGAAGTTGTGTGTCGCGACCGTGACAGAAAACTTCAACTCGGCAAGCGTTTTAGTTACCTGGTATATTTTCAGCAGCCCACATTCTACACCTTTGTCAATTCACATTTTATATAATACTGACATTTTGCAGGTGAGGTGTTTGAGACATCTGGTTCTAACGTCCGAATAGGCGTGGTGATCACACGAACGTTAGGTAACCTTTTCAATGATCGATCAGCTATATAATCCTCACATATTGGTTATAATCAATTCTGCCGTAGGCTTATATCTTCGCCGGTGAAACCATGAAAACCATCATCCGTTTGGCGTGAGCGCCCATGTGGATGTATATATCTGACAAATATATCTACTTGTTTTAAAAAATAGACATTAGGCTTGTACATTTTATATTTACGCTCTAACTCTGTGTCGTGTCAATGCGGATCTAACTATTATAATTATGAGTCACTACCATGATTACCCCCGTCAGGCAAAATGATAATGATCAGATTTTGTAAAATAAAAAAATAATGTAATATAGTAAATGAAACTCGTTTTATTATGTCTATGATGATATACCATTTTTTGTACATTGTAGCTAAACATGTTATTCAAAATATACACTGCGCTGCATAACAATGATAACATATAGATATGGTAACTGGGGCAAGGGAAGTAATAACATTACATGAAGTTACCTAAATCATATAGAAACATAACTATGATAACAGATACAGTACTAGTACAGACAGTGAGGGGCACTCTATTTGTGGCTGCAATTACAGTGTGTGACAAAATAAACACGCATGACCTGGCACGGCGTGAGCGTTGAACACCGTTAGTGTGAACGCCACAGATCAATGGCCTAATCACACTTCGTTAAGATAAGCAGGTGACCATTGTCCTGCTAAAACAATAGGCACGCTCGCTAGCCCTCCCGTCTGAACCCTTATAGTACCACCACCCACATATTATATCCTTACACATTGAAGTGTACAAATTACAATTATGTGCAATATTTATTCATCCTACATATCATTAGATATGTTTGGAAGATGTTTTATCAATTAAACCATTTCAGAGTGATTTAAAGAATACAAATAAACTTAAGTCCCAAAAGTTTGTTGAAAGGTTGAGTAGCGATAGTTATAATTTTATTTTAACTTGTGGCACTCAAGTTTATCTAGCAGATATATTGACGGATGAAAGAGTCCAACCAAGGTAATCTACAACGTTTACTTACAATATAACATTCAGCGTTAATGAGTATTTTGTGTTTTAAATGTATTCATGTATTCATGTTTTAAACCAGTAATATTATATATTTTTTTGCATTTGTTTGTTTTGAATGACTACATTTCATATGCTATTTATGTGTAATGTTCCCGTCTGTTGCCATAATTTTTGTCATAATTGCATACGGTGGTCCAACATTAAACCAACATTGAATCAAAGTGTCATGTTTGTCTAACGCAGACACTCGCTAACAAACTATTAGACGGGTGGCTTCTGAGGCGTGCCCTGCTGAGTTAGATAGATGTTTTTTTTAGTATTTATAATGATACAACAAACTCACATTCCTCAGCTCATCGGTAACATACATGGGACATACAACCTCAATCAAAATGAAATTATTTCAACAAGACATTGCTTTCATCATAGAAAAAAACACATAGAGGGCTATAAAACGGCTACCATTCAGGAACAGCTTAGAGAAAAAAAACATGTAAATGTGTTATGGTCGGCTGTGAAATAGTTTGAAAATAATTTTGCTCCTGAAAATAACTTATATAAAAATGTTTTATAATTATGTAAAAACAACGTCAATATTCTAGGCTCAGCGCCAGGACGCATATCAGATTATAATGGGTGAAAAAAGTTTTCCGGGGATATAACTATTTGTATTGTGTAATAATACTTTTTCTGTTATTAATTTAAAACCATGTTCGAATGGGGTTTTCAAAGCATATATTTATTTATATGCGGAGCAGTTAACACCTAGTGCACCCTTGGCTTTACAAGGTGCATTTACACCACTGATTAGCAGGGAAAGTCAGTGGTGTCAGTGCGTCAGCTAGGTGTCATAGCCATCCGGATATAAATCTCTAACGTCTTCGGCACTCAGGAAAAGAGAGGCTAGATCCAATCTGAGTAGCGTCAATTAAGCATGTAAACATGCAGGCCTATACTTCCCTGAGACAGCAACCAACAAAACATGGGAACGACTGCGGCGTTCAGTAAGACAGTAGTTACATTAGCTAATTAGCCTTCAGAAATTAGTAAAAATATAAACATTGCCATTGATAATATTTTTTTTGTAAAAATACAATCATATTTTAAATTTGTAAATAAAACAATACTTTGAGAATTCCATTTTTTGTGCCTTATTAATAAATCATTAACTGGTAAGAGAGGACAGGTTAAACTGGCTTATCTCGTTATCTGAACAGCAGTGCATAGCGTTATCACCTCGTTAACGTCTGCGTTTGATTCACCTGCCGCGTGCCCCACCCTAACACCACCTCCCACCCCCTGTGCAGCGTGACGCGACGTGGAGGTTCGCATCGCCCTAACAAGTTAGAAAAAAAAAAAAATTAGAAAAAACATTTGTAATGCGCCGTCATTTCTCATTAGATTCATGGGCGCAGAAATGTACATGAGGCATCAAGGAGACCACCATATGCTTCTCTAAATAAATAAGTCTTCAAACTATACTCCGTCTTGTCATCGTTCAGTTTCAACCTGTGTATGACCATCCATTCATGTATCTCTGCTATGCATTTTTCTATTTTGGTTAATGCGATCTTCCTATCAATATTATCATCAATGTTGAATGTCACATAAATCTGGGTGTTGTCAGCATATAGCTGGTAGCTCACACCATGTTTCCTACATATTGCTCCGATTGGGACTGTGTATTGTGTAAAAAGAAAAGGCCCCAGGACAGAGCCTTGGGGGCTCCATATCTTAAAGGCACACTTTTTGATTTGACTCCCTTAATGATGACGATTGTGTAAATAGGACTGAAACCACTTGTGAGCCATGCCCTGAACACCAATATTTGACAGCCTGTCAAGGAGCATTTCATGGTCTATTGTGTCGAAGGCGGCTGAAAGGTCTAACAAGACCAGAGAGACAGCCTTCCGTTGGTCAAGAGAAAGCAGAATGTCATTTCACACTCTCACCAGAGGAGTCTCTGTACTATGTAGAGGGTGGTATGCCGATTGATGGGGGTTCATGTTGATTGGTAACATCCAGATAGTTCAATAATCTCCGAAGCACAACACGCTCTAACACTTTGGAAACAAAGGGGAGATTGGAGACGGGCCTGTAGTTCTTCATGACTTCTGGATTGAGGGTTGATTTTTTCAATAGTGGAGTCACGAGAGCCTTTTTAAATGATGATGATACACAGCCCGTTTCCATGGATAGATTTACCAATTTTGTGGTGACAGGTATTAGAACAAGTGTGACAGAGGTGTGCGTCGCTCACTAATAATTGAGCGGCTCCTTTACCTGTACTGTAGATATAGAGATGTGGTAACTGAGGCAAGGGAAGTAATTTTGTTATATGAAGTTACCTTAATCTTAGATAAGCATAACTATGATAGCAGATAGATATGCTAACTGCGACCAGGGAAGTAATAACATTATACTAAGGTTCAGGGTCCACCAATTAACGTTCGGGGTTCAACTCAACACATGGTAGAGACTGTTGATCATATGTTATTCCTTGTCATATTCACATTCATATCTCAAGTCTCCAAAGCTGTCTTTTATCATCTCAATCTCTATATATATATCTCTGTTACTCACTCTCTTTATACTAACTGCATCTCACTTTCCCTCAAATCTGCTAGCATCCATCTCGCGCCAAACACACTGTCCTCCTTTATACTGAGCGGTTTGAGTTAGGCACAAACTGTCAGCAGCCAATCACTGTTCTTCCCTCAAAAAACGCATCCGGTATTTGGGGAGAATTCAGTGATTCTAGAATGATCCATGTGTCTCTTGCATTAGTAAAACATAAGCCATTAAATAAACAAGACACTTAAAATTACTTTTTACACAGACAGAACGTTTAGCTACTGATAATATAGCACTCCGAGTTTAGAACAATAAAATGACTTAATCAAGAAGTTATAATAGAAACACACGTCACTCGCATGACATAAGTCAGTTAATTAAAGATACTAATATTATCACAAATATGATTCATAAAACAAGGTCAATTATCAAAATAATATAACAAGACAGATTTCTAGGTGTTAAAATGAAATAGTAACTCATCCGCTAAAACTCACATTTTAACCTTAGAATATAAACACAAACACACATACTATGGTGAATATAATATAAAGACGTCTTTGTATAAGAAAGGGCAATCCCTATGAGTCATCGGGAACAAAAGTATCCGAAAATAAGTTGTCCTCCCGCGAGGTCACACAGATACGAGGTCACACAGATACAGTTAACCATCTCATAGCCAGGGTCAATTAACAAGACGACAATACGAAGTTACCTAAATCATAGATAAACTTAATATGGTAACAGATAGATATGCAAACTGAAACCAGGGAAGTAATAACATTATATGAAGTTACCTAAATCATGGATAAACATAACTATGAATACATACACATATGCTAACTACGACAGGGGAATTAAGAATATCATATATTATATTATAAAAATTAGATGAAGTTACCTAAATCATAGATGAATGGGTCCATTTCTGATGAAAACAACACGTGTGTCGTGCAAAGTGAAGCAGCAGTAACTGCTCACTTAAAAAGTAAGCAGCTACAGTTGTCTACCTACCTACTAATTTTCCGGTATTCGCAACTTGCGCTTCCGTTCTAGTTGCTAGGGGACAATGTAGACTTCCGGGTATTGATTTGATTGTTAAGGATGGCATGGCATCTCTAATCGTGCTGATTACCACATGACTGACTGCTATGCCCCTTAACCCTTGTATGCTAAAGGCACGCTCACACGATGAGCGGCAGGTATGTTATGTACTAAGCGTTATTTTACACAGGAGGCAACAATATTTTTGTTTACTTACAGGATAAAGCCCGAGGAGCTCTACATTATCAGCTGTGTCATTTCAACAGCTATTAAAATACACCGGTGATGTCAGTCTATTGTTAAAACAGTAGATTCGGATCTACGAATCTACTGTTATTTTTCATACTGGCCCGGGCGGGCACAGTGATCACTATGCAAGTTTTACCATAATACTACATGCCTAATGTTTCTTGGTTACCCACACTGACTATTTTATCTATCAATTCTTGGTGCACATGTACATATTTTGTGTATCTCTAGTCGAAGAAAACTCAGTTACGATAGATTCGTAGATCTGAATATACTCGGCGCTGCGCGCCTTGCACATTCAGATCTACGAATCTATCAAAGTTCGTTCTTTCTCCTTGACAGATTGTAGAGCTCCGAGGGTTTTAACTGACCTAAAACATGCTCATAATCAACAGCTAGGTTACACCTGACTGGATATTCCGCCATAGGCCTACCATGATAATTGGTCTGTATTTGATCAACAAGAACTCTCCATTCCCAGCTTAGAATGTAGTGTTCGGACAAAGCAAATAATGTAGTGGTGTGATTTACCAGCAGAGCCACATGGGCACCAAATACGTACAAGAAGCTAGCAGGAGGACAATATGTCGGCTAAAGTTCAGCATTCAGCTTTAGTGTACAAAATAGTTAAGCATACCAATCATCACTCACTCTCGGTTCATCCAATAGTACAGAAGAGACAGCAATATGGTAAATATCACACATTAGTAGGTGAACTACGGTTACATGGGGCCGAGCCCAGTACCACATGACTGAAAAACGGCTCTGATTGGACGCATAGTTTTATGACTAACGCGGCAAGCGGCATAAGGTGACATTTTCTCAACTTTTTTTAGGCCAAGAGTATTAGGTTTGGTACCTGAACAAACTCATACCAAGCTGAAAATTTCAGAAAAGGTTCAGAAAACTATCCCCCTCCCCTCACAACATACAAAAAGTTCCTAAGGATCCACCCTCAGCCTTTTGAAAAAATAAAGCCGGCCGCCGATTTCACATTTTGTTATGTAATGTGCTGAAATAATCATAAAATGTCATTAATGAGTCTAAATATATGTTTTTAGGGGGGAAGAATCCAATTTCAACAATACAAACTTCAAGATTTTTAAATGTCAGTAACGTTTTTTATCTGTCTATCTTTGAGATTTATTGTTAATTTCGGCGAGATAATTTACGCTTTAACTCAATGTCGTGTCAATGCGGATCTGAATATTGCAGTAAGTTACTGCCATGATTGCCACCGTAAGACGAATGATAATGATCAGATTTTGTAAAATAAAAAAACAAACGTAATATAGTAAATGAAACTCGCTTTGATATGTCTATGGTGGTATATCATTTTTTGCAACTAAACATTTATTCAAAATATACAATGTGTTGCAGAGCTGTGATAACATATATATATATATATATATGCTAAATGCGACAAGGGAAGCAATAACATTATATGAAGTTACCTGAATCATAGACAAGCGCGTCCATTTCTGATGAAGACAACATGTCTGTCGTGCAAAGTGAAGCCGCAGTAACTGCTCCATTACAAAGTAAATTGATATGTGAATTGCGATGTGAATAAAGATGTGAATTGAGATGTAAATTGAGATATAAATATAAGATGGGAATCAAGATGTGAATTGAGATGTGAATTGAGATGTGAATTGAGATGTGAATTAAGATATGAATAAAGATGCGAATTGAGATGTGAATTGAAATGTGAATTGAGATATGAATAAAGATCCGAATTGAGATGTGAATTGAAATGTGAATTGAGATGTGAATTAATATGTGAATAAAGATACGAATTGAAATGCGAATTGAGATGTCAATTAAGATGTGAATTAAGATGTGAATTGAGATGTGAATTGAGATGTGAACTGAGATGTGAATTGAGATGTGAATTGAGATGCGAATTGAGATGTCAATTGAGATTTGAATTAAGATGTGAATAAAGATGCGAATTGAAATGTGAATTGAGATGTGAATTGAGATGTGAATTCAGATGTGAATTGAGATGTTAGTCTCCGTCATGATTTTCAACTCAATTTTTTTTTTATCAGATTTATCAAATGAAAAACAATTGTAATGCAGCAGATAAAAACTCATATTTTTTGCTGACATACTATTTCTCAACAGATACATTTACATCAATCAATCAATCAATCAATCAATCAATCAATCAATCAATCAATCAATCAATCAATCAATCAATCAATCAATCAATCAATCAATCAATCAATCAATCAATCAATCAATCAATCAATCAACCAATCAATCAATCAATCAATCAATCAATCAATCAATCAATCAATCAATCAATCAATCAATCAATCAATCAATCAATCAATCAATCAATAAAAATCAATCAATAACAATCATTAACAATCACTAGCAATCAATCACAATCAATCAATCAATCACAATAAATCACAAGTAATCACAATCAATCAATCAATCAATCAATCAATCAATCAATCAATCAATCAATCAATCAATCAATCAATCAATCAATCAATCAATCAATCAACCAATCAATCAATCAATCAATCAATCAATCAATCAATCAATCAATCAACCAATCAATCAATCAATCAATCAATCAATCAATCAATCAATCAATCAATCAATCAATCAATCAATCAATCAATCAATCAATCAATCAATCAAACAATCAATCAATCAATCAATCAATCAATCAATCAATCAATCAATCAATCAATCAATCAATCAATCAATCAATCAATCAATCACAATAATTTACAATCAATCACAATCAAGCACAATCAATCAATCAATCAATCACAATCAATCACAATCAATCACAATTAATCAATCAATCTCAATCAATCACAATCAATCAAACTTCCATTGCGCCAATATCCTCGGCGGATAGAGATCAGAGGCTCACAAGTTCTTAGCATGATCACGTGTCATAATTCAGGCCGAAGTAGGTTAGTCAACAGGCTACCGAGGAGCTAGGGTGGGAAAGTTAGATCAAATAGGTGGGATTTAAGTAATTTACGTGATGTTAATATTGTTTGGGCATCACGTATGAGCACAGGTGGGGCGTTCCATAAGGATAGGCCAGATATGGAGAAAGCTCTTGACTCAGTCTTGGTTTTTATAAGGCGAACAACAAATCTATTTGAAATTGTAGAGCGTATATTTAATAAAAATTTCGGCCGGACATATAAAGTCAGCCAATTATGCAGGCTGGTTGTGTTTTATGGTTCGGAAAGTTATTGTGCAGATTTTAAAATGAATTCAAAATTTGACAGGAAGTGAATGTAATTGTTTTAGAATAGGAACGTAACGACTAAAACGTGGGGCCTTGATTACCTCTAGCAGCTGAAACAGCTAAATGATGCAACGGGTGAGTAATCGTGCGCCGTAACTTCTCGTCGAAACTTCTCGTGCTAATATACAGATGGTCAACTGTGTCGAAACCAGCCGACAAGTTAAGCAAGATCAGAGCTGTAACTTCACCCTAGTCCATACTAATAATGATATCGTTATGTACTTTCAGTAGCGATTCTGTAGAGTGATGTTCCCTGTAAGCTGATTGTAATGGATTAGAAAGATGGTTAATTTTTGATGCCGATACCTTTTTTAAGATTTGGGAAATAAAACAAAAGTTGGATACAAGCCTGTAATTTTTAAATTTTAAAATATTAGGTCATTTGACCAAGTCGTTGCCATGGTAACTAGCCTTTCATTTTTGAGCCCCCGCGGCACCCGTCAGCACTCTTAAAATATGCAAAATAGGCGGTTTTCCAGCCGAATCTACTACGGGATTGTTGTTCGAAATAAAACTTTTTACACATCTATTTATGGTATCATGTCTTCTTTAACCAAAATTTCGATTTTTAGCCCGGGACCCCTTCTAACTGACACACGGGGTACATGTAAACACCTGTTTGCATTGTCGACATATCGCGAAATTGACCATTTTAAGTTCCAAATTTCTCCGGTGCGGACGCTCACCGTGTGTTCATTTGACAATAAAATTCACAATACACATACCGTCTGTCGATTTCAATAAAAAAATCCTGGTCCTTTTTACATTTGAAAGCACGAGAACCATCAGAAGTAGAGGGGGTCAGCTGCAATAGTCCGTCAGTCGAGGGGGGTAACCTTATTTTGGCTGATATATATTTTTTCTCGACTGATTATGCATCTCTAGCATTCTAGTGATGATATCTTGGCGGATGTGGGTTTTTTCAGGGATTTTTTAAAACGCAAAATTCAAAATGGCCGCCATGAAATCATGGGGTACATGGAGTACACACCTGTTTGGCACTGTCAACATATCGCGAAATTGGTCATTTTCAGTTCCAAATTTCTCCGGTGTTGACGCTCGCCGTGTGTTCATTTGACAATAAAAACCACAATACACATTCCATCTCTCGATATCAAATACAAAATCATGGTCCTTTTTACATTTGAAAGCACGAGAACCATTAGAAGTAGAGGCGGGATCAGCTGAAAAGCGTACAGTTGCAACGGGTGTTTACACGCATTGAGCGGGCTTGATCGTGTTTTTTGCCGTTTCTCAACTTGGAATCCAAGAGCGCATAGTGGTGAAATAACTTAGTTTTACACTATTTCGACTACAATTTTACTTTGTAGTCGTAATGCCACTACTGTAAATCATTTTGAGAAACTCCGCGTCAAAGGAAATTGCGAAAAAGTCTAAAATACCCATAGAAAATAAAACATTCCCCATTAACGCCTACTCATCCAATAACAATGTCAACTTGCTTCAACCACTCAGTGACTCACTAGAGTTGACTCTATACACTAGCCTTGACCCTCACAATATCGTAGTTTAACCCTTTAACCCCGGATGTTCAAAATTTGACATATCTCCCATCGTATTCGCTAGGTGGCGTTCCTTCGCACACTTGTCGACCAGTTAGACATTGGACCCTTCTGTATTCCCCTCGCCCGGGCCCTGGGAATTTTGTAGATCAATTTTTAAACCTTATCATGTACCAAGTTACTTTCAGGTGGTCTGCAGATTTCATATACATGGGCCAAGGTCACCAGGGGTCATCGGAGTATAGTACCTTGACCCTTAGGGTGTTATGGGAATGTGTTCAAAATATTTAAAAAATAGGTTATTGTACCAGCATTTCCAACAAATCGGTCGGAACCCAACCCAAATACACATGGTGAGATGAGTTGGTGTTGGGTTTCATATGTGAGTTATACAAAGGTCATGTTAACGTAATCTCAAGGTCACAGCAAGGTCAAATCTGCTCAAAACGGTTAAAAATAGCTTATTTTTGTTGTTTTTGCTAACATTATATTCACCGAAATGTATTTGATGGCTTGAAACATACGTGAAATATCCCATCACGGACCTATGCCATAACACCCCTGAGAGGTTGCAGGGATAACATTTAGGGTTGCTACCAAAATCACCCTTGTTTCAAAACTGTCTCATATGACAGAATGGACCAAAATAACACACTGATGTAATATTTTGACCAATGGCCAATATACAATAATTATATCTGATAAGGCCCAACCCAAGTATACATGGTGAAATGGGTTCAGGTTGGATTTCACTGGGTTGTTACCCCAAGGTCATGACAAGGTAATCTAAAGTTCACGGCAAGGTCAAATCAACACAAAACAGGTGAAAATATTTTGTTTTTGTTTTCTACAATTATGTTCACTTTAGATGTCTATGATGGCTTCAAACATACGTAGATCCCAACACGGACCTATACCAAAAAAAACCCCGAGAGGTTGCAAGGATAACATTTAGGGTTGAAGGGTCCCCCCCTTCAAATCACCCTTGTGTGAACACCGTCTCGTATGGCAGAAATGGAAAAAATAACACACTGATGATATATTTTGATCAATGGCCAAAATACATTAATTACATCTGATAAGGCCGAACCCCAAGTATACATGGTTGGGGTTTGATTTCACAGGGTTGGTACCCACAAAGTCATGGCAATGTCATCTCAAGGTTACGGTAAGGTCAAATCAACAAAAAACAGGTGAAAATAGCCTGCTTTTTCTACAATCATGTTCACTTTAGATGTCTATGATGGCTTGAAACATACCTGGACCCGAACAAGGACTTATACCAAAACACCTCAAGAGATCACAGGATAATAATAAAAGGGTTGAAGGGGCTATACCCCATCAAATCACCCTTGTGTCACCTCTGTCTGATATGACAAAAAATGGACCACCAAATATAACACACTGATATTATGTTTTGACCAATAATTAAAATCTGATGTAGCCCATCTCAAGTACACATGGTGACATGGGTTGGGGTTGGGCTTAATAGGAGAGTTAGGCCAAGATCATGGTAAGGCCATCTGAAGGTCACAGAAAGGTCAAATTATCTAAAACAAAAATGGTTGTTTTTGCTGATTTTGCTACAATTAAGCCTATGTTATGTCTGCGATGGTTTAAACCCGCCTATAGACCCCGGGTCTATACCAAGACACCGCAAGCAGTCAGGGGACCAAGGAGGTGATGTATGGATAGTTATACCATGTCTGCTAAACTCATGATTTTTACATATTATTCTGATATAGCAAGGAGGTTATCTAAGTTACAAGATGTAAACATGATCATAGACTAAAACTGCAAAAGTTTTTAATTTTTGTGCTGCGCATTTACCAGTTAGGCTAGATATATAGAGACGAAATTATTTATTTATTATTTTGGACAACCATATCAAAAATAAGAAATATGGGAATTTCGTCTCTATAAGTAGCCTAACTGGTAAATGCGCAGCACAGAAATTGAAAAACTTTTGCAGTTCTAGACTATGGACATGTTTACATCATATGGTCATATTAATAAGCCAAAATAAAATCGCCGATTTTTTTAATGATTTTAGCCTGAGCCAGTCCCTTTAACACGATGCTACAATACTACCGGGCGCGAGGGATGGGCCGATTCTCGAGCAAGGTTTGAAAAGCGTCGTTGATGCTAGAACAGCTTTGCCCCAGCGCTGGTCCAACCTTCGTGTTCGTTGAATGTATGATGTACTGAGCCGGTGCTGGTTCTTTGTTCTCCTGTACAGAACTGACACCGTCTCAGTGCTCCCTCCCAGCAGGCACAAGGCATTTGTGTGGCATTGGTGCAGCGTCGGCCCAACGTCTTCGACGCTGGTCCGGCATTGTATAGGTGCTGTACGGATGTGTCTAGCTTGCTGGGCTGTGTTGTTGTTTATTATAATGAACATAATAAAAATTATGTTTATCTTAATTTCATAATAATTATATGCTTATTTTAATCTCATCAATTTCATTATATACATGTTTTTTTTTCTTATTACGTGTCTTGTAATAACTATTGTATTGAATATTTTTATATAAAAAAAAGATGTTTGTAGAATTTAACTTCTAATAGGAGCGGGGGAGGGGGGGGGGTGGGGGTGAGGCCACCTCTCTGGAGAGGGGGGGGGGGGGGTGAGGCCACCTCTCTGGTTCTAATTCTATGTACAACATAATATATATATAATAAAAACATAGTGGCGAATATTTACGGACCAAGTCTAGTATTCTACCCTCGTCCAATGAAAGAGTTGCTCAGCCTGTCACATGTCGAGATTAGTCTTGCACCACCGTCATGAAACACGGGGTGAAACAACAATTTGTTTCAATAACGCACCATAATAATTATAAAACAGAATGCTATTGTGTTGATACATAGATGTTAAGAGTGGTCCGGGGGTTCCCAGGGGAAATTTTAGATGCGTGCGGGGGACAAAACCATGATCTTCAATGTGGCAATCAAACAACATCTAACACTACATCAGGTCCACATCTTCACGCTTTCAGAAGTGTGCTTTGCTATGTATGGCAGAGAACATCCAGCGTAATAGTTTTTCATCAAATATACTTTTTCAGACATGATCTTGATTTCAAAATAAATTAAAAGCAGTGTAATTGCATTCAATGATAACAAACACATGTGGTTTGGTGAAAACATCAAGTCTCTATCTGAAATGTTGAGGACAGTATACACATAAGGAGATGTACTTTTATTGGTAACTATTATTAATACAGAATTGAGAAATTGGTGTGAACATAACATTTTTATGAAGAGAATGATGTCAAATAAAGGTGTCGTGTGTTTTATTGTATTCCCGAAATCGTAACAAATGGTTTGTGAAATAATATCGTCCTTATCTCAATAATTATTATTGATGGAGATAATTGTGATGAAATTTGTGATTTTATGGCGGCCATTTTGAATTTTGCATGGTGGTGATGTCGAGTAAAATTTCCATGTGTTTTATTGTATTCCTTGATACCGAAAACATATGATTGAGTGACAAAATCAAGCCTCTATCTGAAATAATGAGGAATATATGATAACTTTAATGATTGCATGGCTGCCATTTTGAATTTTGCATGATAGTGATGTCTAATAAAGATTCCATGTGTTTTATTGTATTCCTTGATACAGAAAACATATGATTTGGTGGGAAAATCATGTCTCTATCTGAAATATTGAGGAATATATGATAACTTTAATGATTGCATAGCGGCCATTTTTAATTTTTGCACGAAAGGAATGTCAAATAAAGTTTCCATGTGTTTTATTGTAATGCTTGATATCGAAAACATATGATTTGGTGAAAAAAAATCAAGTCTCTACCTCAAATATTGAGGAAGATATGATAACTTTATTGATTTCTTGGCGGCCATTTTGAATTTTTTAAAAATCCCTGAAAAAACCCCACATCCGCCAAGATATCATCACTAGGATGCTATAGATGCATAATCAGTCGAGAAAAAATATATATCAGCCAAAACAAGGTTACCCCCCTTGACTGACGGACTATTCAGCTGACCCCCCTCTACTTCTCATGGTTCTCGTACTTTTAAATGTAAAAAGGACCAGGATTTTTTTATTGAAATCGACTGACGATATGTGTATTGTGAATTTTATTGTCAAATGAACACACGGCGAGCGTTTGCACAAGAGAAATTTGTGTGTCAGTTAAAAGGGGTCACGAGCTAAAAATCGAAATTTTGGTGAAAGAAGACATGGCACCCTAAATCGATGTGTATTTTTTTTTATTTCAAACAACAACTGTAGATTCGGCCGAAAAACTGCCTATTTTGCATATTTTTAGGATGCTGGCAGGTGCCGTGGGGGTTCAAAAATGAAAGGCTGGTTACCATGGCAACGACTTAGTCACATGACCTAATATTTTTTGAGAGTAGTAGTATACCCAAGTACTTCAAATTTACAAAGTTTTTTCAAAATCCGTGACATAGCACATTCCAAATTTTGGGTCATTTTGGGTGGTTTTCTCTGACATTTACTCTTAAGTAGTGGTCTTAAATGAGCTTCTTTGAAATGTTGAGAAAATGTACTAGCTTCCATTGAAATGTTGATTATATCAGTGATGGGTGTTACTAATATGTCAAGACACATTTTCGGCACGATTGAAGGAATGGGGTCCAGATCACATGATTTTGACGATGAACTAAAAATAAGCTTTTTAATTTCATTTGCTGCTGCACGATCAAAATCATTTTTTTTTAATCTAATTACTGTTTTTTGGCACTGATGGAATATTCCATGCTTTATCTAAAAATTTGGAATGGATACTTTCAATGTTATCAAAATATTTGGAGAAATGGCCACATAGTGATTTTACCGATGTGAAGTCTGGCAGAGCCGGCGGTGGAATTATGTGAAGAATGTTAGTTATGGAGTTCCATAGGCGACGAGGATTGTCAGATTTTTTCTGAAATAACATCAGCTAAATATTCCGACATAGCATATCTGTCGTCATTCTATTACACAGGTGGCACTGATGTTTGTGATGAGAACGATCTTGCAGTGTGCAAGAACTGTTCATGTTCTCTCGAGATTATGCCGAAGGGTTTTAGCCTTTATTATTTATAGAGTCATCCATGGAGTAAATAATCATAAAGCTCTAGATTGATTTTATATCTGATATCAGGTTGCTAACCGACCTTGTCCTGATTTTATATCTGATTTTATGTTGTCAACCCAGCTGACCCTCATTTTATATTTGTAAACCCAGCTGGTCCTGTTTTTATATCTGATATGGGGTTTATTAACCCAACTGATGATTTTATATCTGATGTCAGGTTGTTAACCCGACTGGTGATGTTATATGTGATAACCCAACTGGTCTTATGCATTGTTTGTTTCTATTTTTTTCGTCATTTGAAGTTGGAATTGCAAATGGCCGCCACCGAACTATACGAAATCACGTATTGGATCATGAGCATGATTATTGTGTATACCTATGTTTTGGGGCATGAGGAATCAAACGGTGCCCATACAAATGTGTATGTTTTGTAGATTTTCTGAAATCAACAAAGTCGCAAAATACGAAATCTGCTCAAATTCAAGCAAGTCTTCCTTTTAGTAACATTTTAGTCTGTGTTATGATAAACAGTATATTGTTTACAGTTTTCTGCGTGATCGATGTTTTGCAACCGCTACATTGACTTACAGAACCTTTCTGTCTGAATCACACATGTTATCCGATACAAAACTTAAACTAATTGACAGTTGCTCTTCGTTCACATGGCAGCTATTTTTATTGTTATTAATCAGTTGTAGGACCAAACCAAGTAACCTTCAATTGATAAAAAAAGTGATATTTCCTGAGTTGATATATCATCTTTTCTTATAAATAAAGCACCAGTTAAGGAGGGAGACAACAACAGAAAACTTCAGACCTAATATTAAAACAATTAATTAATCAGGGCGATCCAAAAAACAAGCAAAATCAATGATTCTTATTTTCCGAAATGAACCTTTTTAACATTAGCAACAATCTAATGCGCGCGCTTGGCAGAAAAAAACCAATGTTTGTTTTTGCAATACACGGCCTTATTCTAATACGTGCGCTCATCTAAAACAGATAAAAAAAATATTGGCCTCATGCTGATTACACACATGTCATTGTCCATTTCACAAAGACAATCTGGCAAAGAGAATTAAGACAGAATATCTGGAAAAAACAGCTGTTGCCAGATGCCCAGTTAAAATAAGACGTTCACCCAATAACGTTAAGTCAGGACTGGGTAATCTTCTCGGGTGATTTCTGAGAGATGCGTTATGTGATTATCAAACCTAAATCGGATTTCACAGCTCATGTTCGTGGTTTGTAGAATAAATTGCTCGATAGTTAACGTAATATATGACGGAACCAAGATTTTTTAAAGAAATTGATGATTCAATGCCGGCTGATTGTTTGATCAACATTTTAGATGGTAGCCCAGCATTGATACAACATTGGTTGAACGTCATTTCACGTGGTTGCTGATTATGTTGGCTGTGTGTGACTGTCGATTCGCCATTCTTACACTTGTGTTCAGGATGAGTAACACAAACAATAACGCCAGATAATACGTGCCATTAAGCAAACTGTAGTTTGATAGTGGGCCGACATCGTAGATGGTTTCCCAATGGCTAAGATTGTAGATGGTGGCCAACATCGTAGATGAATGGCCTAACAATGGCCCAAGGTTCCCTATTTGCTGGAACACTTGTTAAACATAAAACAAATCAATGTAATTTGTTGATAGAATTTTTCCACGATAATTGTATTTTTCTGAGGCATAAATTGCGGATAGAAAAAAACAGCTCAGTATTATCGTTAATTATTAAATTAAATGTGCAAAACCAAAAATGTACTTAGCCGTAAATGTAATATTTACTTGCATGTAATTCAAATATTTGCATTGAATTCCAGTTTAAAAATAATAAATATACCGCAGAACCACTCGGTGCTTAAAGGGTCAGTCGTTTGTGTGTTGCAGGAGGTCGATGGACAACAGACCTACGCTTCCTGGAACAAAAATGATTAAGGTATGCTCTTATTCAACTTTATTAAACACATCCGGTAACACAGTGGCAGTATAGCTAAAGTTAGACATCTATCTCTGTATGAGACATAAGATGAATATTCATTTAAATAAATTTTGTAATAATTTTGTAATAATTTTATTTACCTGGTACGGAGACCACAAAGGTGTACAATATTCAAGTAAGGTTCTAGCATGAGAAAGATACAACTGCAATTTTATTGCCACAGGGGCATTAAATCCTAAAGTACGTTTGACCAAACCTGACATACATTGAGCCTTTGAGACCATTTTTAAAATGGGATTTTTAGAAGTCATACTTGTAGTCAATGTGACTCCTAAGTCAATCATAGAATCAACCCTTGTTAGTGGCTGACCGTCTACATAATACTCAAATTTCATATAACAATGTGCTTTAGAAATAGACATAACTATTTTGCATTAAAATACATTTTCCAACGTTTCGCCCAAATCTCTAACAATTTTAGATCATTCTGCAATACATCAGAATCAGAAGTGGATTTTATTTTTCTAAATATGTTAACATCATCTGCAAAGGATGATACAGTAGAAGAACATCCATCAGATATGTCGTTTACATACAGTATAAATAGAAGTGGTCTCAAAATAGAACCCTGTGGTACACCAGATGTTGCGGGCAAGTTTTTAGACTGTTTGCCTTCAACAATAACAGTTTGGCTTCTTTCTGACAGGTAGTCAGTAAACCAGTTTAAAAGTTTGTTGTTGAAGCCAAACGTCTTAAGCTTATGCAATAGGAGATTATGTGGTAATTTGTCGAATGCTTTAGAAAAATATAAAAATATGATATCATTCTGTACACCCTTGTCAAGATCATTGCCAATTATGTCATAATTACTTATTAGCTGAGATTGTACTGATCGTTTTCTCATGAAACCATGTTAATTGGATGAAATTAGAGGATTCACAATTGGATATACCTTATCAAAAACTAATCGCTCTAATATTTTCCTAACACTGTTCAATAGTGATATCGGTCTATAGTTATTTACCAATTTTTTGCTTCCATTTTTCAAAATTGGTGTGATATGGGCATGCTTCCATTCAGATGTAAATGAGCCTGTCGATAGTCTGAGGTTATACAAAGCATTTAGTGATGGTGCTAATTCCACGGCACACTAAGACAAAACCCTAAGTGGAATACTGTCATGACTCACAGATGCATTCAAGTTTAAATTCACTAAAACATGTATGACATCTTCAACTGTAAACGATAGAGTAGAATGACGTGTGTCTAGGATTTTGGAAATGGTGGGTAAATCCGCGTTTTCGTCCATTTTCGGAGAGAAAACTGAATTGAAAAATGTATTAAAGAGATTTGCCTCACTTGCTGAACCTTCAGATGTGCTACCACTGCCTTCTAATTTTACAGGGAGTTGTTTTGGTTTCTGTTTTAAGCGATAAAATGACCAAAAATGCTTAGAATTTAAGAAGAGCGATTGCTCCATATCGGACATAAAATCTTTTCTTTTCTTTTTTATTAAATCTGATAGTCTATTTCTGCACTCTCTGAATTTTTTCCAGCTACTTTCTGTGTTTGATGTCTTAGCACGACGCCATGTCGTTTCCTTACATCTCTGTACATGGCGTATTTCACTGTCAATCCAAGGAGGGGTTGCAGTATCTTTTACAATGGTTTTGGGAATACATGTATCAATTATATGTTTTAGATTTGAATTCCACTCATCCCAAGATATGTTAATATCGCTTGAATTGACAACTGAGTTAGTTAAGTTTGAATTCGCTATCACAGTACGTAGTAAATTAAAGTCAACATTCTTAAAATTGTAGACAGTTCTATGTATAGTGTTCTTAGAATTTGTAGATGTGTGTAAGCTAAAACCAATAACAGTGTGATCAGTATCGAAATCGACAGATAGCTCTTCTTGATCTGAAATAAATTCACGAGACTTAGTCAGTGTCAAATCCAAAATATTTCCATGCGAATTTGATGGAATTTTGTTGCATTGTAAAAAGGAACATTCGTTAATTAAATCACAGAAGAGATTGTTATTTCTAACATTTGAAGAACATGTAGACCAATTGATATCAGGCATATTAAAATCGCCGACTATACATAATGAATGAGATGTCTGACAGCATATCTGAAAAGGGGAGTAATATTATTTACGAATTGTTCTACATTACCAGATGGAGGCCGATACACAATGACAAGTAATATCTTTTTACATTCATCAGGTTTCAGCTCACAGACAAGGACCTCTTCATTAGGTTCTAAGTCTGTGCGCCGTAGACTAGGTATATTCTTTTTAATTAACACAGCTACCCCGCCACCAGTGACATCACCACGAACGTCTTGTCTGTCACGTCTGAAAACAGTATATGAAGAAGAAGGGAAAAGCTCTCTGTCATTTACTTTATCGTTTAGCCAAGTCACTGTTATCGCAACAATATCTCTATTACTTAGATTAATAATGTCATGTAGTTGATGCAGCTTATTTTTTGTGCGAGATACAGTTTTGACACTTCGCGCATTTAAGTACATAACTGATAGATTGTGAGTCTTATTTATGTATTCATTTATTCATTCATTCATTCATTCATTCATTCATTCATTCATTCATTCATTCATTCATTCATTCATTCATTCATTCATTCATTCATTCATTCATTCATTTAAAACTAATCTCGTTTTTTTTTAAATAAAATTCTTATTGAGCAGTATTTTTTCGTTTTCGACACTGTATATTTGTGATGGTTTTGTTATAAGACCCACAAGAGTATGAGTTATCACAGTAATAGCGGAGAAATAACGTGATTTATACATTATGTCATTACTTTATAATAAGAATAGTTTGTATATGTAGCTTTAGTATTATTGGGGAGGGGGGGGGGTGAGATTTGCTGGCCCATTTATCTGTTCTCAATTTCATATTTTGATAAATTGCCTATTTAAAAAAAAATCTATATATTTGCTGCCCTCGATCATTTGGCCTTTGAAAATTGTTTTTTTTTTGATATGTTGTCAACTGGTATGCTTATATGCTGTATCTGAACAGTGTTCAATAAAGTATGAAAAACATCTAGAGGAGCTCTTCTCTAGTTGATATTTTCAATCTACATTGAAGCAGCATCATTATATACGGTATTCGGCGTTCGCTCATCGTGATTGGCTCTATCACTGAAGTTAAGCAACGTCGCGCCCGGTTCATAAGTGGATGGGTGACCGCCTGGGACTGCCAGGTGCTGCCTACACTCGTGGGGCTCAGAGAACCACGTAAATCAGATGGCTCGTCTGACTGACCTAGAGTTGGACGTAAAAGAACCTCAATGGACGTAGGCGCAGTTTCCATCCGGCGAGACCCCAGAAAATCCACAATGTGTGAGTACTTGGCACATAAGGCGAATTTGCTTGGAATGAAAATAGCTTGATGCGCCTCAATGGCAGCTCAGCTGTATATCTCCCAGGAGACTGACCTGAGACTCACCAATAGTAAAATATTGATTGTTCTTAAAAATAGACACGCTATGATGGGCTTGGCGAATTTGTTCTAATTCTTTATGATAAAAAACAAGGGATGGTGTAAAAAATGGATCTTGCTAGACGAATGGACACTTCAAATCATGAGACTCACGTGTACATTTGATTTATGTCCTTTTCGTCTCCAGCTAGACTCTCTACTAATTGGGTTGAAAACCACACATCCATGGCGTTGTTTACATCAGCAAGTCTGTTTGGCGACAAGAAAATCGGCAAAGTTTTGGCGACAACTGTTCGCTGAAGAAGAAATTATCATTATTTTACTGTAAGATGCGATCTCACCGGACTGGAGACTATTTGGCGATATTGACACATGCCAAATTTGTGGAATTCCTCAAATCTTCTCGGAGCACTCCCCAAGTTTTCCTAAACGTTCTCCTCTGTCGCTTAACATTATCCGTTTTTTCAATTTTGCAAAATTCCCGAGATTGTTCAGGGACCCTGATATTTTTGCAAAAAATATTATGCAAACAATTTAGGAATTAGGTCACCAGTTTGCAACAAATTGGAGACTATTTAGAAAACCTTTTGTGACTTTTGCGCTGAATGTTCGCTGAATATTCACGTCATAATCACCACATTCAGTTGCTAAACAGTTTCTAATTCGCAAGATTTAACAATTATTGGCCTCGCATTTACCTAAGCTGATTATGTTTCCCTTCTGTAGAGCTGGGAACATGTCGTTTCACCTTTGTTTGCTCAGTTCGACCGCTCAGTTTGTGTCTGTACGTTCTCTCCGACTATCGTGCAGGCGGTCAAACACGTGACGTTGACCCAATGCTGGGCTAATCTTGGCCCACCCTCTACGACAATTAGCCAGCTTTAGCCCAGTATTGTGTCACCGTGTCGTGTTTGGCGCTACGCTGATTGTGGGCCAGCGTCACAGACGCCTAGCCAATAATAACCCAGTTTGGTTCAAAGCATCGTGCCCGTGCCGCCAGCATACTGCTACCGGCAGCATGAAGTACTGACTAGGACTGAATGGATACTGGCCAGCACCGGCGACTCTGGCCAAACATTTAACAGACATTGGGTCGGTGTCGGCTTGTTATCGCCACCAGCAGTAAGCAATACCAGACCAGCTGCTATTCCCAGCAAACACAAAACATTTGTATAACATTTGTACAACGTCGGCTCGAAGTCTATGACTTTGGTCCAACATTGTACAAATGTTATACGAATGTATTGTGTTTACTGGGTTCAACGCAGCGCAGCAAACACGAGGCGTAGAACTAGTGCTGGTTCAATGCTGGGCCAGCATTGCAGATGGTGGGCCAGCATCGGTCTAGCATTTGGTCAACGTCGTGTTTGCTGGGAGTGTTGACAAGTGTTTCGCACCAAAACGAAATAATAAATTCTGCTTAATACATAGTCTCTACTGTCCACAGAAACCATTTAAATACATTAACCTTCTAGTTAATTTTTACTTGAAGTAGTGTGTCGCCACCATGAGAGACAACGTCAACTCGACAACAGTTCAGTCGCCCAGTTATGTAACCACACGCCACGTAAAGGCGAACATCAGCAACTGATCACTTGAAAAGTAAGCAGTTACTGCTATTTATCTTTGTACGGCGGATGTAGATTTGCTCTTCCATGGCAAATAGACCGGCAATGACATGCAACAACTGCAAATTCCGCTAAGGTCGTTGTTTAATATAGATTACATAACTTTGTATAATACGGGAAGTAGTCCAACGTCTCGTGTTTGCTGGTTCATTCATTCAATGTGAAGCTCTGGTTAGGTGTTAGACCAAAATCATTGATGCTGGTGTGGCACTGAGCCATCGATTGCTGCAATCGTAAACATCGCAGAGTCATGTATCGACCGGTTGCCTAATTAGTGATATCTGGACCAATAGAAAGCTGTGTCTTATGTGCATCCCTTGTGAGTTTGCCGAGCGGGCCCCTCCATTTGGTCCTGGCGGTTACTCTAACCACAAGCTCCATGATTAATAATCCCTATATACAACACGGGCGTGATCACTCCTGAATAGGGGGGTCGAGGCCAATCCGGATATAGGCATATACACGATAAACGTAAGTTATATTTAACAAATACTCTCATTTACAATGTGCCGAGTTATTTAATTGCAATTTTCAGCCACTTCAAGCTCGCGCGATTCACAACTTCAGGTGGGTGAACATATTTGCTGCTGAACTTGAGACCACGTATTTCCAAATCTTGGGGTTTACGCCCTCATCCATTTCCAATAACACTGTGGTTCAACCTGCTAATAAAACATATTGAGCAGGAATATTAGTCTCGCTTAGTGGTTGAAGGGTCAGCCTATTGTGTCTCACTGTTATAGCTGTCCTAAATTATTGTTATTTGGCAGGTGGCTGATACTTACATCATAGAATATTATACTCTTGTACACATAGACGGTTAATGGATGTTGCTTTTAATAGTTATTTATTGTAACGCACTAATGTACAAGTTTTACTGATACTCAGGTATAGACTGATTGGCTTACTTTGCCGTGTCGTGATATTGCCATGATTGGGCGGAAAGCGACGTAAAGCAATATTCACTCACTCACCACTTTGCCATGTCTTGTACCGAATCATCATGTATTTCTCAGCTAGCTCTTTCCGCTTCATTTGAATAGCTATGTCATGGGTCTACGGCCATTATACATATTTTACTGTTTCTGTGCGGGAAGCGACTTCAAATGTCAGAATTCTGACGTCTAATGCCGGTCCCCGCGCTGACAGAATAAGGTGTTTTTTTTAATTATAAGATCTTAAAAGCACTATTGAACCAGGTCAGGAATCGACTTTAGACGTCAAAATCTAACGTCTGTAGACGTCACATTCTGCCGTCGAAAGTTTTTCTCCGCTCCGCAAGAATGAACATATTTATAATGACTGTAGACCCATAACATAGAATTTTTGAGGATTTCAAATTAAAAAAACAACGACTTTTGTCTCCTTGTTTTATCTACAAATTCAGCGCTTTGAGGGTCATCGGGTACATATTATATAAACGCTATTAGTGCCCAGTTTCTTACCCTGAGATGTGACTTGCAAAAAAAATGTCCTGAATTTTTTAAATTACCGAGTATAATAATACATTTTTACCTACTTGAAGTTGTGGGTTGCTGAAGTGAGATACGGGACAGGGGCCGTGGTGCAGCTGCCTGTTGGAAACCCTGAGAAAGTGGGCTCGAACCCCGCTTTGACCTTCATGTTTAAAAGAAACAAAAATAGTTCTTCCCTGTTCACTCGCAAAGATTCAATGATGTGGGGAGCCTCATTGATAGAGAGGTGGCATGCTCGGCATCAAAACGCCTGGGCTCGAGTTTCGAGTCCCCTTATGTGTCTGGAGGGCAGTGTCATCTCATTCATCTCACCATCTCCTGACCCAGTTTAGCATATGTGTGCACAAAAGTGGCATTAACCCAATTTAATTAACCCTGTAACCGCCAAATTATTCAATTGAAGTCACATTTTATCTTTAACATATTCAAGATGTCGTACCTCATGTGCTAATAAAAAATGAAAACCCGAATATATGCGAAGGGTTAATACCGTTTTGTAGAGAGACGCAGCTTGGAGTAGGTACAATTCATATTGGATAACTTAGCACTTTGGCCCTTTCAGCCCGGGGACCATCTTTGACGTAAGAATCTGAGGTTTATAAACAATTGATTCTGCCGTCTAAATTCGATACCCGCACTGAGAGAGAGAATTTTTTATAATGACCGTAACTCTCAGTATTGTCGGGAGCCTCCGTGATCGAGAGGTAACGTGCTCGTCCTCAGACCTCCAAGGTTTGAATTTCGAGTCCTATGTCTGAAGGGCAGTGTCATCTCACTCATCTCACCATCCTCAGGAGGTTCCTCTTCCCAATTCAGCCTGTATGTGCACAAAAGTGGCCTAAAGCCCGATTTCATTTTGTCCCATAACATAGGTTTCAAATGAAGTGGAAATACCTGACTAAGACATTTATGAAGATTTCAAATTACAAAAAAGTTGGAAATAGGACATTGGAAATAGGACAATGTATTACCAGATTACAGCTATATCAGATAACCTGTTGGAGAATGGATCTATTGAAAATAAAGTTGACACTGGTCGGGAAAAGATCAATGCATTTCTGAACTGTACGAAATACATTTCTAGTCAGTTAAATTTACATGCATGATATTCGTAACACAATATGTAGGTAATAATGGCCGATGTCTAGCTTTACTCGTTTATCATATTATATTACATCAGATTAATTTATTATACGCCACACTGAAAATACCAACTGTCATTCACGTTAATGAACTTATTAAATGTCAGCATTTCGCTAATATTTATAAATTCACTGTGACATTATATCAAACGGATTGAAATAATGGATCAAGCAAACGATAACTGAATGAATGAATGAATAAATGTATGAATAACTCAATGAATTAATGATAAACATAATTAAATGCATAAATGGACGAGCGAACCATCGAACGAACGAGATAACAAACAAACGAATACATGAAAGAATGGCTGACCGACTCTCGTGCAGTCAACCAATGTAGTCAGATACAATTACGTTTTTTTTCCTGTGCGATAACATGACTTATTGAGCTGCAGAGGCACACCCAACAGGAAATAAAACAAAATATGGCATACCGTTGGGCATAACGTGTATTATGTTAGCCAGGAATTGAGATATGGTTTATGTGACGTGCTTTGTCTGCTGCTGAGATAGACATAGTTTGCTTTGTATCTTTTTCTGCTTAATGATAATATATGATAACATTACGCGTTAAAAACTAAGACACATCCTACGAGAAAGATAACAAAAGGCGATCGTGATAGATCATGCTAGGTAAGGAGCCTTTTGCTTTTGAAAATGTTTGCGCTGAAAATGAAAGCGATAACATTACAACTTGAACACAGAAGCACACCCTATTGTAAATGTACCAAAATAAAGCATCATGTTGAGAGAGAGTGCTAGATATTTGCCCAGAACTTTGTCTAATATAAGGAGCCCTGTTCAACCCTTCAAGCGCTGATATATTTTCATATAAGCCAAGAGGCCACAAGGTTTTGACATTTTGAAATCATCATAAATGTCTTAGTTGCTTCATTTGTATACGTATGTTATGGGTGTAAAGCCATTGTGAATATTTTACTCTTTCAGTGCGGGAATCGATATTAAACATAATCTGACGTCTAAAGTCCGTTCTCGCGCTGCAAGGGTTAAAGATCGATAACATTACATATTAAAAACAGAGACACACCCTACGTGATATACAACAAAAGGCAGCCTACTTATTGTGGGTGTGAAGGCTAGATGTCTGCTCGGAACTGCGTCACATATTGTCTAATCTGTCTTCCTAAATACTGTTAGATCTGATTTTTCATGTATTTCACAACGTGCGTTATGTATTGTGTTGACTTTTTAACGTCAATAACATTGATCGCATTGACATTTTTCCTTTGAATATAACTCGTTAGCTCAATATTTGAAATAAAATGGTTTCTTACATCAGATATGCACAATTTGTTTTATTCGGTCTATAGTTGTAATAATTGTAAAATAATACAAATAACATAATCCGTGCCATCAGTTTATATGTTAGTTTTATTGGGTCTAAACTCTAACATTTAACCCTTAAAGCGCTGAAATATATTTTATACAGACCATGCATGGAAACCAAAGAGTTATCTTCAATTTAAAATCACCAGAAATGTGTTCTTTCCGCTTCATTCGAACACATGGTCCATGACCAGTATAAATATTTTATTTTTTTCAGTGCAGGGACAGTCTTTTTCGTCAGATTCTGACGTATAAAGAAATAATGCTGGCCACTGTCTACGAATCAGGGCCAACATTATTCTGATATCGCGTGATACTATCGTGTCCTCTGCGTGTAGTACTGCGGTGGTTTCTGGTCGGTTGTGTCCAGTGTCTTGTCAGGTGACAGGAAACAAAGACAGATGTGATCCTGTCTTAGATGAATGGAATAATCAGGAGTCATCGAGAAGAACAAGGTTCTCGATGACGAGCAGAAAAAGACGATGTCTCCCTGCAATAGGCAACATAAATGATCAGACGCCACAGAGAAGAAAGCGGTTTTCCATGGTGAACAGGTAAAAGACGACGTTTCCCTACAATAGGCAACACAAATAATCAGACGCCACAGAGAAGAATACGCGTCTAGATCCAAACAAATAAAAGACGATGTCTCCCTGCAATAGGCAACAATAACAATCAGACGCCACATACGAGAAAGCGGTTATCAATGGCGATCAGGAAAGAGACTATGTCCCGTTACAAAAGGCAACAATAATATGTCGCTACAGAGAAGATGGCAAACAAGAAAAAAAACGTTGTCTCCAAGCAACATATGCCCAGCAGCTTTCTCTATAAATATAACGAGCAGGAAGAAGACGACTTGTGATTGTCATGGGCAACATATTCTGGATAGTTTTCTAAATAGTTACAGTATACAGACACACCCTGCTCGATGACGAAGACGATACTTGCAATGGGCAACGTTTGCACAGCATAATTGCCAACATTACAATGTACCGGATTTCGGATTGTGCAGGGTGCGGTATGTACAGGATGTACTTTACTCGTAATTACGTCGATTCTACCCTTTCAGCTTCTGGTCGCATTTATTAATGACATGATATATTTTGAATAAAATTCACCATTAAAGTACTAAGTTACATAATCTAAATATTCACCCACTTGTCGTTGCGTGTCGCTACCGCGACCCACAACTTCAAGTGAGTAAAAATTACTTATATCTGTACGGGGGCCTACAATTTGAATTAAAATATATGCCAATTTTTTTTCAATTTTAATACACATTTCTGCTATACATTTTATTTTTTGAATGACAAGCAGAAAGGTCATAAGCGGCTATAAACATGACTAACCCTTTAATCCTCATAACACTGAATTAATTATGTATAAATCATGGAACCAAGGGGTTTTAATCAATTTGAAATTATCATAAATGTCTTAGTCAGCTCGTTCTGATTCTTTTGAATACATATGTTATGGGGTTACGGACATTAGAAATATTTTTACTGTTACAGTGCGGGGATCGACTTTAGTCGTCAGAATCTGACGTCTACAGACGTCAGATTTTGACGATTAAATTCGGTCCCGGCGCTATAAGGGTTAATGGTTAGTCTAAAGAAAAAGGTCATAGTTCATCATAAGAAGCAGGTTGTTTTTGTTCATGTTCTATTGAATCGTGCCATTTTTCTTTACATTGAGTTACGGGAGAAAGGGAGAACAATACGTCGGCGCTAGAAAATGTTGACGCTTTAAATCTAAAAGCGGTGAAATTGTTCTATAGTCCATCATAGCAAGCAGGTTATTGTCTTTCATGTGAAATTATACTTGAATTTTCTATGGAATCGTGCGATATTTCTCTACATTTGGTAACAGGGGAAAGGGAGAAAAAACGGCGGCGATAGAACATGTTGACTGTTCAACCCCAAAAGCGCTGAAATTGTTTTATAGTTAGCTCTTTCTGCTTATTTGATAACCTATCTTATGAGTCAACGGCCATTATAACTGTTTAATTTTTTCAGTTTATGTTTATGTTTATTTGACTTCCAGTTAAAAACATGCAAAAATGGTACATTATAATTATTATTAAAATTTTTTGAACATGTTATTAACTTTGGTTGACGGGAACAGGTCGAGACGACCTCTACAATGCCTGTCAACCATATAAGTGAATTAAAATTATAGAATAAAATAATATCCATTGTTTAAAATAGCAATAGCAATTTAAAAATGTACATAGTATAGATTATAAAGTTTACTATTTGTACACATAAAATAAAATAACCGACAATTGTCTGTCATCTGTTTCCCGTACCAAAACCAGAGATAAAATAGCTACACTGTGCTCTACACCGTGTAGCAAAAAAGGACACTCTGGAAAGCGTAGAAACCTAATTAAAACCTCTAAATGCTTTAGTTGTCTATTATATCAAAGGACATACAACTAGGATATGTGGAAAGGAAAAACAGTAAAAACTTATGGCACTCTTAATTTTAACATAGGCCTACATACATCCCTAAATAAAAGTAATACTATAAACCTAGAATACATCTACTGACGTCAGCTCATATAGCCGTCGCGCAGCCGAAATATGCTGAGTAGTACCACATATGCAATTTTAGACTGGAAGAAAAACAATCTCAAACTCAAGAAGTAAATCAGTTGATTAGAGATCTTTGAAATTCAGCATAAGGACCCACCTGGTCTGGAAACAAAGGCTGCTGAAAAATCACTAACTTAAAAATAAAACAGAAAAAAAAACAAATAATAATTTTGAGGGGAACAGCCATCCATGCCATGTGGTAATACTCTAAGTCAGATCATGATAAGCGTGATCATGTAGAGTGATGTCGGTCTGCTCCGAACAGTATCAGAGACTGTCTCCGGCCTGAATTCGAGCCAGGCAGACAACACAATGCAACATTCGCAGATTATCGTTCATAGGTCGATCACTTAAGGTGCCATTTGTGCTAAATATATAGATATATATTCAATACACGAGTATAAGTAAGGCGGGGCGGTTTGTCATCTGCCAACACATGCGTATCGACAACGGAGCCCTCCGTCCCTAGTCATGAGTGGCTGGTGACAGCTCAAATAGCCGTCTCACAGCCGATTCATATTGCACAGGTAGTTTAAGAAACAAAATGTTCCGCTATATTCGACAATTTACACAAGCACAAGCCAGGCTCCAGGTACATCGATTATTCACATCAAATAAGTTTACCATGGCGAGATATAATTCATTCAGGTTCTTCTTAAAAATCTGCAAGCTACTAGCATCTCGGATAACAAAAGGTAAAGTGTTCCATAAGCGAGCAGTGCGATAAAAATAAGTACATTGGAACTGAACAGTCTTGCACAGAGGTAATTTGAATAGAACACCCTGTTGAGCAGATCTGAGGCCATTATGCGGACAAGCTAACTCAAAATTACTAGAGTAATCACAAGATAGTTTACCGTGAAGGTAGCTGTATAAAAAACACAAGTCGATTATTTCTCGACGGAAGCACAAAGGCAAGATAGATAATGCTGTGCATCTTTCATGATAGGGTGAAACATAGTCATTGAGAATGAATTTTGAAGCTTGACGTTGCACCCGTTCTAATTTGATTATGTCTTTAACATGATTGGGACTCCACATCGGACTACAGTACTCAAGAATACTTCTGACATGGGCCAAATATAATTGGCGCTTAACATCAACAGAACGTTTTATCATTCCTATCATAGAATGGGCTTTTGATGAAACAGTTTTCACATTCTCACACCAAGATAATTTACTAGTGATGGTTATTCCAAGATCATTAAATTCAGTTACTCTAGATAAGATATTATTATCAATGGAGTAGTCAAAATCTATTTTTACTTTACGGCATATCGACATGAATTTACATTTTGATATGTTGAAGTTCATTCTCCAAATTTTGCTCCACAGAAACAGTGCATTAAGATCATTCTGAAGGGAAAGTACATCTTGTCTTGACTTTATATTTCGATAAAGTTTGGCATCGTCAGCATATAATTTCATAAATGATGTACAAACATCGCAGATATCATTTATGTATAAAACAAATAATAGTGGTCCAATAATGGAACCTTGCGGTACACCTGATGTTACAGGTAAAGGTGATGATACCTGACCTTCTATCATAACTGACTGATACCGACCTTGCAGATAATTTTCAATCCACTGCAATAAGTTACTGCCAAAGCCAAATGTTTTAAGCTTGTGAACTATCAGGTCGTGCGGTACAGAATCAAAGGCTTTAGCAAAGTCAAGAAATATAATGTATGTTTGACTTCCAGAGTCTAAATTTCTACCGATATCAGAATATGTATCAATTAGTTGTGTGGTAGTAGAGCGATGTTTCATAAAACCATGTTGAGCCGAATTAATTTGAGGACTGACAACCGGATAAATGTGATTGAATACAAGTCGTTCCATAACTTTACTCACACTATTGAGAAGTGATATTGGTCTGTAATTATCGACTTTGCATTTCTTGCCTTTTTTGTGAATTGGTACAACATTAGAATACTTCCACACTTCAGGTAATGTACACGTTGACATACTGAGGTTAAACAGTGTGGTTAGAGAGGGGGCTAATTCATCGGCACACTCTCTCAACACCTTCAGGGGTATGTCATCGGGACCAGAGCCTTTGTTAACATCTAACCCTTTCAGTACAAGGACCGTCTTTATACGTCAGAATGTGACGTCTACTATTGTCAGATTATGACGTATAAAGACGATCCTCGCACTGAAAGGATTAATGCTCCATGCTTCATGGACGTTGGCTTGAAACTGGCGCTATGTTGGTTCAACGTCTGCGTGGTTAGCCCAATATCAGAACAATGTTTGACCAGCATGTTGCACTTGCTGTGGTGACCATGACATGGATAACCCAGCATGAGGTACTGGCGTGATTTACTTGGTGGTCAGAATTAATAGCTCACGTGGTAGCCATGGTAACCCTCGCTGTGCTAGGAGTGAAGAAAACCAATGTCAATTATACAAGTACGCGTAACAGTCTAGCCACATAATAGAAGCTTGACTCTATTTATTATACAAGTACGCGCAAAAGTCTAACTACACAATATAAGCTTAACTCTATAAAGTATACAAGTACTCGCAACTACACACTAGAAAGGTAACTCTTACAACGCTCAATTATATTTTATATAAAACAAGAGACCAAAATGATTTTTCAATTTGCAATCATCATAAATGTCTTAGTGAGCTATTTCCGCTGCATTTGAATACCTATGTTATGGGTCTACGGATGTTATAATTTATTTACTCTTTCTGTGCGGGGATCGGCTGTAGGCGTCTAAAATCGATCCCCGCGCTGTAAGGGCTAACAGACATTTGTAATTTGTTTTTTATCCTTATTTTATGTTGTTTACAGAATGTTTAGATAATTATGCTGAATCTGAAGGCGACAGTGGTTATTTAAATGCAATGTGGCAAAATACAACACTCGTTCACATAACGTTTTTCATATCATATTTTTTTACATGCCTTACATTAATGCCCTGATCACTCTATAAATTCAAAATGAGTGTTAACGATGTTTACAGCTGTGCTGCAAGATTAATGGTTTCAATTTTTCGTTTAATTTGAAACATGTTCATTTATTGGAAATAAACATCTACAAAATTGAATATCTGACACTTTTTTTCAAACTGTATATAAACGGTGTTATCAGTCGAAGGGTAAACTAAAATATATTCTTGTCGGTAAACACTGGCAAAGGGGTATTCCATCTCACATGCTTCCCTACATACTCGTTGTGAGCTTACGTTTGCTGCACGGCACATCGTTTATTGCTTCCAATAACTGTGTTTGGGGCGTTATGATTTTGTACTATACTTGCCGTCACATTAAACCAGGATCGCAAGATTTTTTCGTTAATTCCGAACAGATTTCCTTGAAGTTGTGCAAAAAATTTCGCAAACATATATTGAATATTTTAAAAGTTAGACCATTTAAATGGGTTTTAGTCCATGGGCCAGATAGGGTTATCGTGCGCCACCCCCCCCCCCCCTCCCCACCTAGGACAGTCTGAGATCAAGTTTGTTTTGCTCATTGGACCTCCCCCGATATCGAAAGTCGATGCCATAAAAAAAACTTGTGATGGACAACCTGTTTTGGGCCATTTTTAAAATGGCCGCCATCGAAATCTGGAAAACACGTTTTGTGCTATAACTTGAGTTCTAAGGCAGTTAGAGTCACAAAATTGATGTCTGTACGTTTGTTTTTGGGGGCGAAGAATTTAATTATGCAAATAAAAAATGTTTCTGTCTTGTGGAAATTTAATAAACAGCTATTCGAACGTATTTTTCGTGCATTTCCGGTCATTTTTTGTGTTCGTCCATGGGCCAGAGAGGGTTACTGTGTACCCTCCACCCACCTCCACTCATTACACAATCCCCAATAATAAAAGTTGATGCCATAAAATAAAAAGTCTGATGGACTACCTATTTTAATCCATTTCAAAATGGCCGTCATTGAAATTTGAAAATCACGTTTTGTGCCATTACTTGAGTTTTATGACAGTTAGATTCAAAAACTTGGTGTTGTAGATAATTATCTTGTAGATAATTATCTTGTAGATAATTTATAAACATTTCAATAAACGTATTTTTCGTGTATTTTCGGTCAACTTTTGTGTATTTTAGTGTGAACACAGAAAAAAACTAAACTAAAACAACACTTGTTCTTTTGATGAACTTACTACATCTTCATCACTTTCTAATGTATAATCTTCCTCTGCTATGTCTATTGGGATAATTGGACCTTGACACCACAGGTTCTCCATTGTTTTCAGTCCATCCTTTAATTGCTGGAGGAATATATAGCTGAGGAATATGGGTTAATTTTCAAATTCCAGTCTGATTTACTTGTCTGATATGCTGAGACAATGTCTTTCTACATGATGGAAATTGGCTGAGGTCAATATTGCGCTCGAGATTGATGCACTTCTGCTTCAAAATAAAAAAGCGAAGATCATTTACTCTCTTATGACGACTTTTTCCATAGATGGCACATGTGAACTCTTCTAGGTTGATCACAATGTCATCAGATATATGCCAAACGTCACTTAATTTACAGAGTACATCTTAAAATCTCAAGTCTTCTGAATCAGTTTTATTGGTTTAATTTTCCCTACGCCTGAATGCGAATGAAAGACACAAGAAGGTAGCAGTTACCATATGGTACTGAAATTAATATTATCTATGCAAGTTTTAAAGCATATTTATGAGAGAACCAAACATCATTCATGACATCAACTAACTGTCAGAAAATCTTCCAATCAGCTTGCTTTTTTGTCAATGGCCCACTTATGATCAATTTATCTCTCCATCTCCTAAATCGAGCCTTCTTTACACATGTTTGTGCTAAAGATAATGACGTCACTCCTTGGTATGCTGTCAAATATTCTATGTGCAATGAGATAAAAGTTGCTGGTGATGTTTGACATAACATGGAAGATAGCATTGTCATCTAGTTTAACCAGAGTGCTGCTTAAGTCACTTGGCACTGGTACATTACTCACATCCTGGACAAGATACAACCAGCGCATTCAAAGGCGTATGGAGAATTAAACCATAAAACTGATTAAGAAGACTATGCGATTTGAAGATGTACTCTGTAAATTAGAAGATGTTTGACATATCTCCGATGACTTGGTGACCGACCAAGAAGAGTTCACATGTCCCATGTATGTATCGCTACTCTATTTTGAGGCAGAAGTGAGCAATACTGACTGCAGTCAATTTCCGCCATGTAGAAAGACATTGTCTCAGCATATTAGACGAGTAAATTATCACACCGGAATTTGGAAATTAGCCCATATTCCCCAGCCATATATTCATCTAGCAATTAATGGTCACGGATGCACTGAAAACAATGAGAGACTTGTGCCCGTCTGGTGTCAAGGTCCAATTATCCCAATAGAATAGTGTTAGATAAACTGGTGAAATGAGTGTGCAATACATAAGAATGATCAATTGTCAATAACCAAATATTCCCCTTGAAATTGAAAGGGTGCATGTGCCGTTTTAAATTTTAAAGTTGCTATATGATCTTGTGTGAAAGTATTGTTTTTTTGCAATGAAGGAAATATTCTACTCAGCTGCTGGTCAGATCTAATATGGATGTACTGCTAATCGGTTCATGGAACAGTCACCACTTTGTTATTTTAATATTTTCTACACTTTTTTTCATTTATCATGCTAGTCATAAGCAAAGTTCAATTTTTATTTAAAACTTTCAACACTGTAATGCTCACTATTAACGGAATAAAATAACACTATAAGTTTCATTTAAAGTTTAGTTTGTTCTGTGTTCGCAGATAATTGGATTTACCCAAAGACATATGTATAAACACCAAGTTTGTGACTCTAACTTCCTTAGAACTAAAGTAATGGCACAAAACGTTATTTCTAAACTTCAATGGTGGCCATTTTGAAATGATCTAAAATAGGTAGTTCATCCGACTTTTATTTGATGGCATCGACTTTTGATAATGGGGGAGGTATAATGAGCAAAAAAACGTCATCTTAGACGTTCATAGGTGGGGGTACACAGTAACACTCTCTGACCCATGGAATAACAAAAAAATGACAGAAAATGCACGAAAAATACGTTTGAATAGCTGTAGCTATCCCACAAGGCAGAAACATTTTTTATTGGTAGAATTGAATTCCTGGCCCCCGAAAACATATGTATAGACACCAATTTTGTGACTTTAACTGAGCTCAAGTTACGACACAAGACATGATTTCCAGATTTCAGTGGCGGCCATTTTAAAAATGGTCCAAAACAGGTAGTCCATCCCAATTTATTTTGATGGCATCGACTTTTGATATCGGGGAAGTCAAAGGAGCAAAACAAACTTGGTCTCAGACTCTCCTGGCTGGCTGGCTGGCTGGCTGGCTGGCTGGCTGGCTGGCTGGCTGGCTGGCTGGCTGGCTGGCTGGCTGGCTGGCTCGCTCAAGCACTCACTCACTCACTCACTCACTCACTCACTCACTCAGCAAAGGCACCCGTACCAACTTGAACTTCAAAAATAAATTCACCTATTCATAACATGTACGAGATTTGCAGCATTAATTAATTCCATACATATTCATAACTCATCAGTAGGCTAGATTTACTGCTTGATAAGTTGCCTTTGTGTGTTTTTTCTTATTGAATCGTCTGGCTGGGAATTGATCGCCTGAATGCTAATCGCATCTTGCAGATTCTAGACACAGTGTGCGTGATTCATTTAGACTCGGATTCTTTTGATTGTCTACTTATGGTTTCTATGACACCCACCAGGAAACATGATGCAGTTAGAAAATGTTAGCTCGATGTCGGGCCAGCTTCGCAGACGGTGGACCGACATTAAACCAGCATGGGTTCAATGTCAGGAGTCTACCGGCGAGACGTATCACACATGGACTGGAAATGGATCACAGGAAAAATACAACGTCTACCCATAACTTGTTAAATGTCGGTCCACCGTCTGCGACAATGGCCCCGCTATTAACGGGCATTGGGCTGACCCATGGTGTTATCTGATCGGGTAGAGTAGATCCATCAAATATCAATGACAGGTAAATATAGTCAAAGTCAGGATATCTGAAGCAAAATATCCAGGGGAGCTAAATAACCGTTTAAGCCCTAAGCGCGACTATTATAGTTTTTAATCTGTAAATTAAATCAACATTGTTGAGAATTAAATATTTTAACATCACTATTTGCAGATCTAAGAAAATAAGCCAAATATAAGTAATTTAGAGAAATTAGACGAAGATGCGTATTTTCCACTCCTTTATTGTCGGTCGCGGTGACGAGATACAACTTCAGAGGGATGAATATTTAAATAAGATAGCTTAAAAGGAACATGTTTAATTGTTGAAATATAGACGGTCAGTCACCATCTCTATTTATACAAATAATTATTCCACTGATCAGAAAAGCAAAACATGCTGAGAACCTAAACGAAGCCGTGATCATCAACCCAATTTTAGAGTAACTTTGACACATCGTCTACGACGCTGAACTTACTTCGATCTGGAATTGAGAAAAGGATCGTGTTGGTTGAGACGTGTGTTTTTGCAAAGGCAGTAAATGATAATTTTTTGTATTTTCTCACACGATTATGTCACACATGACGTGAATGTCAAACATTGCAGTTCATACTACAGCAAGAGTGTGACATGATACCGATATACGTCTCATAGTGAAAACCACTGCACAGAGTGTGACATAGGCTGATACCGATATACGTCTCATAGTGAAAACCACTGCAATTCGCCACTGTGAGAAAGATTAGATATTTATTTTACACAAACGTGAAAATAAATCTTTGTGTTGACACATGTAAGTAAAACATGTTATTTACTTAAAAATTAAAAAAACTGAACTGGATTTACACATAATCCCATGTAGTCATCTGGCCTACCGGAACCTTAACCATTTCAAGCCTGAATTTACCATTGTCATCTTCATCCCCTCAAGCCGCGATTTGCTGTCGCAATTCTCGATGTGTAGTGGATGAAGATGATTTGGAGTGGTTTAAAAATTGTCATGTATTAGTAAACCAATTTCATCTAACTTTTCGTTTTAAAAGCCTTTGTTGTAGGAAAATTAAATCTGTTTTCAGGGATGTAAAATGATGCTTTAATGCATCGTGAGGGCTTAAAGGGTTAATAAAATAAGCAGAGAGAATGTCCACCTTTCATGAATTGTTTAGGAGAAATGGGAGGCTTATGAATAAGCATAGTATTAATTTATCAGATGGAAGCATCATCCCAGATGCGAATAGTCTTTATAAGCCTAGTTGTAGAAATATCGTTTATAGTTGGGTATTTGTTTAATCAATTCTGAAATTGTCTTACAGTGTTGATGGCGAAACTTATATTTTTTAATAAAGTGACCATATGTGTTTTTATTTATTGTCTTCCAAGACACTAAACACTTTCTGCAATCAAGATAGCTACTTTCTTCAAATAATATATAAACATATATAACTAATTTGTATCTACATGTTTGTGTGAATGTATTATTTGCACTATGTGGAGTTATTATACATTATCAACGTCATTCTTATGATAACTAAATGATAGAGATATTGCGACCCAACATCGATAAAAACATAAATTAATTAACCCAGCAAACACGATACATAAACCCAATGTTGGTCCAATGTGGGTCCACCGTCTACGATGCGGGCTCAACATTGGACCAACTTTAGGTTGATGTATTGTGTTTGCTAGTAAATGTATTAAGTTATCTAACGCATTATAAAGGTAAAGGTAAAGGTGCATGTTTATAGTCTGATAGAAGTATTTCATCCGACTTTTACATTTTTACTCCCTGGTCACTGGACCTGTTCATTAGTGTGCCATCTCAACTCCACGGAGATCATACAGTCCTGCAGCCATTTCGGCGCATTTAACTTATCATAAACATTGCCATCTCTTTCCTACCAGGTACTCTTTTTCACCTGACTCAAGTGGAACATTTGAGGGTTAAGTGTCTTTCCCAACGACACAACATCAAAACAATGTCCCAATATTGGGAGGGGAGAAACATGATATTTCTCTGAAAATCCTGCATCAAGCGGGATTCGAAACCGCACGGCAGGCAGTGACATTGGCAAAGCTCCGCACACTAAGCATTGTGCCATGTCCCTCTCTAAAGTGTAAAGTGATATGAGAGCTAATTCCTAATTAGCTAATTAGTCTAAATATTCTGACAATATTTCACCCATTTATGGGTTGCGGTAACTTCAAGCAAATGTACAGTACTAGGTCAGTACTCGGCCAATGTGAGACATCTGGATGTTTAAATATTCATTTTGTTCCCAATAACAGTGACATTGACCTAATCAGCTAATAAAATGGATGAAAAACGACATTAGCCTTGCTTAGCAGTTTAAGGATTAGCTTACAAAGTATCATTGTGTGCCATTCAAAATCCTTACCAACAAAATGTCACCTTATTTGTGTGCCTCTAAAACTGTCAAGATTGTCAAGATCATTGATCGTCACCTATTCATTAGTCTGACTAAATATATTTCGTTTTAATTGTACATACCGAAATTGTAAAAAAATTGGTTGGTCGGTGGATCGTTCGTCGATGGGTCTGCCGGTCGGTATGTTAGTTGATTGGTTGATTGGCCTTTCCTTATTATCACATGGTGCTATTTCCATTTTAAATTGTTGCCTAATATGTTTAACCCATTCAGTCTTTATATGTCAGAATTTGATGTATGTAGACGTCAGATTCTGACGTATAAAATCGGTTCCCGCACTGAAAATTTTTTTTATAATAGCCGTAGACCAATAACACATGTATTAAAATGAAGCGGAAAGAGCTAGCTAAGACATTTATGATTATTTATTTCAAAAAAGCCTTGGTCTCCATGGTTTATATGAACGTATTAAATTCAGGGCTTTAGGGGTTATGCTATGCATTTCTACCATGTCTCTCAACATAAGCCTTAATAGGAACATTCATACGTCCTTTAGCAAGTGTTTACGTATACAAAAAGTTTTTTGGATTTTAAACGGATTCAAAGAAATGTTGATAAAAAATATTTAAAAAAAAATAACTTTGAAAAAAATAAAATCATGATCTGGGCATACACTACTTCATTACAAAATTAAAAACGAAAATTGATATCATCTCAAGGAGCTGCTTTAAGTGAGTACAAATACTCATATAACTAGAACTTTAGCTAATCTCAGCTCAAGTATCCTAAAATGATTGACTATTAGTTAATTACGGGACGTTGATCATATGCTGGTGTAATATTGTTCCACCGACAGCGACTTCGGTCTATAAAGCAAAAGATATATAGTTTCAAAGTAACGAATATTTTAAAAATATTGCATATATAATAAAAGAACGTGATTAACACGTGAAACTCTAAGATATTTTTTGTATAAATCGTGTTTTCAATTTAAAATCATCATAAATGTCTTAGCTAGATATTTCCGCTTAATTTGAATTCCTATGTTATTAATCTTTGATCATTATAAATATTTTACTATTTCAGTGCGGTGATTGATTTCAGACGTCAGAATCTGATGTCTAAAGACGTCGGATTCTGACGTCTAAAGTCGGTCCCCGCATCGAAAAAGATTTACTGGATATTCTGACATTACATGGAGGAGTGAGATTAATGGACAGATCTGTATTATCTTAGTTGTGTCACATTCAAAATGCTCAACAACAAGATGCCACCATATATATCTCTGTCATATTTATCATCCCGTGTTCCGGCTTCTCGTTATCAGGCGTCTCAATAAACACTGGACACTGTTTTGTGAGCTTGTACTCTCAGTGTTAATAGCAGATACCAAGACACACTCATTCATTTTATAAATGACTTATTCGATTTTTCGATGTGCTTCTACTTTTTGATAATTCACCCCACGAGTGATCACAATGTCGTCCTTTTAAATTCCTCATGCTGCATTAGTACAACATTTTCTTGAATATAGATTTCGAGTTTGATTGATTGATTGATTGATTGAGATTATTGATGGGCATCACTATGTTAATACAGGAGGTCGACTCCTTCGGAGGAAAGGAGCACACCCCACACTTAAACTCACATTCCCCATTTATATATTGTCTACTTTGTTTTTCTATTCGTCGCATTCACATTTCCTTTTTCTTTCGAAGTTTTGATAACCAGATTTTTCTTGCAACTGTTCTAAAAATATGAGCTTTACCTTATCAATCGCCACATCTAACCACCTTAAGCCATTTTAGCAGTAAAAATTGAGGCTTGTAGTGGATGCACAATAGGTACATTCAGGCTTGAAATAGTTAACTGCAAATCAGTCAAAATGACAGTATAGGCGACCCACAACTTCAAATGTGTGACATTTCGGATTATGTTTATTTACAGAAATGACTAATTAAATTTAGTGCTTTAAGAATTACCATGATCACCACTAATTTTATTCAAAGCCATACTGTAAATTATTTTAACATATTTCTCCGTAAAATAGTCACTATGTTGTCTTGATATGGATGTTATTAAACTTTTGTGTAAGTTTTTTGTTTCACTTGCTAGGGTTTATAGTACATGAAAATCATCGATATAATAATGCAATACAAATACTGAACAAAATACCAGTATACCAAGTAGTGAAGTGTGTAAGGTATGTAAAACCTGATAAAAGACATTGGGTAATAATCCACTTATTTAGTGGAAAATGTTATTTTTTCGCGATTTAAATTACAACCTTAACACGAGCGGTGATTAGTAGGTTCTGCTACTTGAGCATCACTGTTATCAAGGCTCAAATACTATACCCGGGGAAAAAGATGGGCACTTGCTGGGTACTTGGTTCAATTGACCAGTGTGTGGTTACTTTTACATTACAAAACTGTTGTTATTTTAATTAAATGGGTATATTCGGTCCATACATTTGAAAGGCTGAAATAATTGAAAAAGAAACACAATCATCGCTTAAATAATTATCAGTCATTTTGTATCCTATTATTGCGACTTCAATTAGGGATTTTAATTTTGAAGTTTACTTTGGTTCAACCTATCAAGTGCCATAATGCACTACAGTGATATATATATATATATATATTGAATTTTGTTATTGGCTCGTTTGAGTAAAATAAAGATCAGATTATCTCGGCAAGAACAGAGTGTTAATTACGTGAATTATTATTATTTTACTTTTTTTACTTTTCAGTACTTGTACTGGTCTGTAGTCATGGTAATGGAAAAACAATAATAGCATTCATTTTTTTTCTTTGAATATACAGTATATATGTGTGAAATTGATGTATCGAACATTGTATTCTAATGCGAATGTTGTGAACATAAATTTAAAATATACAGGTTTGAATTTTGTACATTTTGAATTAAAAAGACAATTTCTACCACACTTGCTGTACTAAATATATTACGTTATGGTCATATGGTTTGAAATGCAAATATTGGTGGATATCTACACGAAGTAAAATTACATAGTTTTGTAATGTGTCACAACAACATTCTCTGATCAACTGTAGAAAGCAGAAAGCCAATATTGTCTGTTTTTTTTTAAGTGGTACATATAAAAACATGGCGGAAGTCAAACCTGCAAGCCAATGTAACTTAAAATCTGATTGGGATATGGCGCAATAGTTAGAGGGAGACCTCGACTATGTAAAAAAATGTGTACTAGGACCCAGAATATGTTTAAAAATTGATTGGATAGCACTCGAACCCACAACTTCGCGGAGTCATCATGCAAGTCCCTTAATCACTACGTCACCAGAGCTGATGGGAATACTGCCATCACTGCAATAAGGACACGCATTAGACACTTAGTTCAGCTCTAAGAATGAAAAAAAGCGGGATGAATCTGATCACCATGTGATCATTTATTACCCGTATTTAGACAGTTTTAGTTTATTGTTCTCAGTATCCCGACTCTGTAATAGATGATTGGAGTGAGATGTATTTTCTAAATTGCTGATGTATACATTTATTATATATATTCAGAGTTACAGGCCGATTGATCGAGCTAATAATGGAACGTTCAATTTCAAAAACAACAAACACTGCATAGTAAATGAAAAATAAAAATTGACCATTCAATGCTAGCTCAACAAGTTTTACCAATTAAACGTTCAATGTTAGCTCAACAAGTGAACCCATTGGCCACCCATACGGCAACAGCATACTGAATAATGCACCAACAGAACTCTGGCTCGAGCCGGCTTTTATTCTATTATTCAGCTCATTGTTTTACTTCAATTACAGATACAATACTGGATCGCAGTCACATTGTTCACATACTTTCCGTAATCTTAATAATGATGTAGTTATGGCGCAAAAGCATTTGATAAATGATTGTATTGCGTTTGCTGACAAAGCTGGTGTACATATCTGCATTCACCTATTCTTGAACAGCCCTGTATAGATAGTGTACAAATGCACATTAATATGCCACCAACACTCATGACTTTTTTTGTTTCTATGTTTGCAGTTCTCATTATTGACCTGGTGACGTCATCAACATGGAGGCAAACGTGAGCTACGCGCATGGGTTGCTAAGCAACCTGTCAGACGTGACGGAGGCTACGTCTACTACCAGTGAGCGTTCGCTTAACAATCTGACACGGTTCTCGCTGTTGTACGAGCATTACCACGGATACGTGAGTGTGGTCGTGTGTGTGGTGGGTGTCGTGTTCTCCACGTTTAACATGGCTGTACTCACTCGTAAACACATGCTGAGTATTACTAACAGCATCCTCACTGCTCTAGCCTTCTCTGATATGCTCACCATGCTCTCCTACATCCCGTTTGCTCTCCAGTTCTACTGCCTGCACGGTACCCGACCATCACCGCAGAGGAATGCTCATGGCTGGGTCTGGTTCTCTTTGTTTCACGTTAACTTCACAGTTGTGACACACACCACATCTATATGGTTAGGAGTCATATTAGCTGCGTTTAGGTATGTGCATGTAAGATTTTCATCCACAGCAGCAATATACTTTACCTACCAGAGAACAAAGTGGGCTATATTAGCTGTCTACATAGCTTCTGCTATTGTCCTGATACCTAATTATCTATGTCTGAGTGTGGTCTCGGCGCCCCACAGGAAGACCAACTTGACCATGTACCACATCTCCGCAATCAGTGAGAGGCACACATATGGCCTGGTGATATCTCGTATGAACTTCTGGCTGCACGCTGTTATTATCAAAATCCTACCCTGCCTTCTCATGTCCATATTTGCATGTCTTCTTCTGTGTACCATGCGCACATCTCACAAGGAAGCAGTGCGCCTGCGCAAGAAATCTATGGGAGTACAGGCTGTACGCACGCGCAGAAGGGAGCACTCACGAACCACTGCTATGTTGATCGCGGTGCTTGTTCTCTTTCTGCTGACAGAACTACCTCAGGGTATATTGGCCCTCGCCAGTGGCCTCAACTCTGACTTCTTTGACGCTGTGTATGTGCCTTTAGGAGATGTAATGGACATCGTGGCCTTGCTTAACAATTCCATCAACTTCATGCTGTACTGTGTGATGAGTAGGCAGTTTCGAGAGACATTCCTGTGGTTACTCTGTCCAGGACGACGTCTACCAAAACAGTGTGTCACAAACAGCAGTCACCACCATCAAGTAAGTTACAATAGTAAAACAGTTATTCATACTAATAACACCTTCACGAGTACGCTCGCTTCTAAGTCGTCTTATTAACATGTTAAATAAGTTCTTCGGAATTAAACCAGTGTTTACACTTTGATATATGCAAATGTTTGATCTCAAGCTAAACAAATATGAGTAATTTTCACTGACCTGAAATTGTGGCTCACGGTAGTGAGACACAACAAGTGGGTGAAAACTAAAAATTAGCATGGGTTCAAAAACACACACAACACTCAACACAACACAATTGAGCCTATACAGTATCATACGATGTTGGAAATATGAATTTGTAGGAAATATTCTTTCTTTATCGACCTAAAGGAGCAAACGCAATCAGAGTAGGCCTAAAGATTGATCATTTTCAAATACAATTTAAAAAAAAGTGTCTGTATTATTAAAAATTACCATAGGTTCAAGAACACACACACCACTTGCGCTTAGGCCTATATGTGTTCAGTGGAATTTATTTGAAATGTTTTTGTTGGATTGATACTTATTTTTGTTATGACTTGGCTCATTTTCATCCCTAAAACAGACATATGACAGTAAAGGTTTTATAAACGACTTGCTTAGCTTCACTTCATTATCTTCGTGCCATTGTTATGTTGTTTTTGTAAAATATCAATGTAAATATAGCAATACGTATTTAATCTGCAGCATCTTTAATTTTTTTTTCATTTATTAGACCAGTATCTCTGTAAAGTACTTCAATGAAAAATGAAAGTATGATAAATTCAGTTTTTTTATGTAGATGTGTTATTTACTATTTATTTATTACACCATTATTCCCAATAAAACACTGTTGAGTTTTCAAGTATAGTAATTATATAAATAAAGCATCATACGATGTTTGGAACATAAATGTGTACAATTGTTACTGCCCTTATCAACCTAAAGGAGCAAACGGAATCAGAGTAAGGCCTAAACATTGATCATCCTCAGATACAATGAAAAAAATTGTGTCTGTCTTACTAAAAATTGCCATGGGTTTAAAAACAAACACGACACTCGCATTTAGGCGTACATGTTTTCGGTGGGTTTTATTTAGAACTGTTTTTACTGGATTGATATTTAGTTATGACTTGGTTCATTTTCATCCATAGAACGACATGTGACTGTAAATATTTTATTGAAACGACTAGTTTAGCTCCGCATCAAAATCTGCTTGTCATTGTGATGTTTCTTTGGTAATATACCAATGAAAATTGTAGCCATAAGGGTACTGAATTTCATCCACAACAAATAAACCAGCAGATCTTCATCTTCAATTATTTATTATTTATTCATTATATCAGTATATCCGTAAAGTACTTCAATGTTAAATGAAAGTAGGGTATATTCCGTTTTCCTTATGTAAATGTGTTATTTACTATTTATTTAATCCACCATTATTAAAAAAAACACTGTTGCGTATGAAGGTAGTCTCACAACGCTTGATGCAGATCAAGGTACACATTTTCATCACAGTCTTAACCATTACAGCGCTGAACTTTTTGGTATAAGCTATGGAGACCAATTGGTTTTTCAATTTGAAATATCATGAATTTCCCAGTTAACACCTGATTAACTCTTTTTGATTTATTTGAATACCTATGTTATGTATCTACAACCATCAAAAATATTTTAAGTCTTACATCGTGGGGATCAAGTTTAGACGTCAGAATCTGACATCTACAGTGGTGTGAGAGCGCTAACCACGATCACCATTATTTCTAATATGTTTCATCAGCCGATTTTCACTGTCAAGCTTTTATCTGTCAAAAAATATTCATGCCTTGTCTTAGTAATTTAGTTTTATCATCTAGTTTTAACTTCACACATTATATAACTTATGCTTTACATATCAGTGATTGCCATCTTACGAGAAACTGTCACACCAAATATAAAAATATCCAGTATTGATGCAGAGAACAAATCATGCCACCTAGCGTTTTTCATTTGCATTATTTTTCCACATAATCTACTTGGTCAAATGTCTGCAATATGCAATACGTAATTTCATGACTTCAGACGAGCCCCCATATGTCATTATCAGGTGAATTTAAATACACTGGCAAATATATTTTACTGAAACTGACCTACACTGTAGTTCGAGTGATAGAGATCGGCTGGTGGACAATGCACATCTGGGACAAAATTGTCCATTAATGCTTTCATTGCTAATCCGTTTAAGTTTAATTACAGTATATTGGGAACGACATGTGTGTTTAAACATCAATATTCGCAAATATTTAGTCTGACATTAAAGGGGCTTCACAGTCTTGATATTACGTTCTGGGGGATAAAATACAATTTTGTTTTGAAGTTGTTGACTGAAGACACCCACCAGTCAGGCAGTTATTGGATAAAACAAAGCTTAGTGTTTCCACCAGGTAGCATAAGGTCACGTGATCAATGTTGTGTGCAGTTGCTTAAAGCTACATAACTGGGTTTTTTTGGCCAGAAATAACATAAAATGTACAAAACTATCATTCATATTCTTATGGAGGCCGTTAAAATGCACAAAAAATGGGTAAATGTAATGGAATTAGTTCACCATGTGTTACAATATCAAGACTTATGAAGTAGTGAATCGATGTGTGTACAGTTGGTAAGTTAAATAGTGGGTAAATTATGGGCCAATATAATGTTACATTGGCCAACATCAAACCGCCCTGATAGCAAACAAGAGTTGTTTGGGCCAGTACCGTAGACGATTGGCCAATAATCGGCTACCATTGGATCAATGTATCGTGTTAGCTGAGATGCAACACCCTGATGTGAAATCGGTTACCAGTTTGTTACAGTGAAATCTGATTTTTTTTTAAATATTATTTCATTTTACCGGATTTCGTGATTTATATCACTGCATGTGATGACATACGATAAAATAGCATAAAGTCTGATATTGTCTAGTAGCATTTTGCTTTATTTTGAAATGCCCATGAGACACCAAATAAAAAACTGCAAATGTTTTTTCAAGAAAATCACAATAATTAAAAGAGCGAGAAACACAATTTACGTCACTGAATTTGTAGCTAATTCCTTATAGTGTAGCAGCAGGCGGTCTCTTGCTGCAGTATATAAGGAATTACCCAGCCACAAAAAGTAACATTATAAGCTATATACCAAACTATAGCTTGGAATCTCTGGAGTAAGAAAAAAGATGGTGCTAAGTTCGAAGTTTAGAGGGATTTTTGTAATCTGTCCTTAAAGTACACTACCGTCGGACAGAAAAGTGATCAAAATTCGGCATGTCAAAATGATTGATACGCCAGTAAGGGGGGTATTACCTCAAGTGTCTACTGAATGCTCTCAATAACTAATAATTTATAGCCAGCCTTTGATTACATGTATGTATCCCGGTAAACACAAATCATCGGTTCAATGTTGGGCCAGCATTGTAGAAAGGGTCCAACATTGAACCAATGTTGGGTTATTGTCCCTTTACTAACTGGGTAAGTAATCAAATCTTTTTATTCAATTTATCGATCTTGTAAACACGAAACAAATATTAAAATCTGGTTTAATATTGGCACAGCGTCGCAGACGATGGCCAAGCATTAAACCAACATTAGTTAAACTTCTTATTTATGTTACCGCTGGCTAAACATTTCCTGACAATGGAGACAGTATATGTCTACATAATTATGTATCTAATTCCGTATGTCCAGAATAATAAAAGTTATGATAGAAATAGAGAAAAGGTACATATGGCCGTAAAACACATTTTATTATCGATCACAATAAAATTTACAGATACTACACAACAGGCAAAACAATTGCTTTGTATTTAAACTAAATTAAAAAGAAACACGATTATGTTCCTAAATGAAAATAAAGTAATTTTCCACCTCAATGAGTAATGTCGATGAAGTTTACTTCACAAAAACTAGATAGCAATGAGTAAATTACTGGTGTTGTTGCTCATCATCCCACAGTTCTTCGGTCACAACAAAAATGATTTGATCACTGAGATACTATTTTAGGAGAATGTGATCACTTCTTCAGTGACCAAGATCACTTTTGTAGTGGCTGATATAACTTTTTAAGTGGCTTTGCATATATTTCATCGCCAACAACACTGACATTTATTAAATATTGTTGTTGTTGGCGACAAAATATGTTTCAGGGAATTTACTGCAAATGGTTAATTTCGCCTGTCCACGCTACGTTTTTAAATATATGTTTTCAAAGTAGTTATTTTAGATTGAATCTATGAAAACAAACCATTAAGCACAAAACAGTTGTATAACATTTATTTTACAGGAACAGCGATTCACATTGTAATATCTGATTGGTTAATGCATTGTATATTGTCTTCTTCAGTGGCCAAGATCACTTTTGTAGTGGATAAGATAACTTTTACGGTGGCTTTGATCACTTCTTCAGTACCCGATGTCATTTTTGTAGTGACTGAGCTAACTTTTATAGTGCCTGTGATCACTTCTTCTGTGGACAAAATCAGTTTGTTTGTGGCCAAGATCACCTTTGTGGTGACTGAGATAACTTTTAAAGTGGCGGTGATGTCTTTTGAGAGATCACTTTTTTAGGGGTTGACATAATATTTTTAGTTCCCAAGATCATTTTTGTAGCGGATAAAATAACTTTTAAAGTGGATGCGACCATTCCGTCAGTGGCCAAAATCACTTTTGTTGTGGCTAATATAATTTTTAAAGTGGCTGTGATCACTTCTTGATAGGTCAAGATGACTTTTGTAGTGGCTGAGATAACTTTTAAAGTAGATGTGACCATTTCTTCAGTGGTTAAGATCCCTTTTGTAGTGACTGAGATACTTTTTAAAGTGGCTGTGATCACTTCTGCAGTGGTCAAGATGACTTTTGTAGTGGCTGAGATCACTTTCAAATGGGTTGTAATCACTTCTTCAGTGGTCAAGATCATTTTTGTAGTGGCTGAGATGATCACGTCTGTAGTGGTCAAGATCACTTTTGTAGTGGCTGAGAACACTTTTAAAGTGGCTGTAATCACTTCTTCAGTGGTCAATATCACTTTTGTAGTGGCTGGGATCACTTTAAAATTGGTTGTAATTACTCCTTCAGTGGTCAAGATTACTTTTGTAGTGGCTGAGATGACTTTTAAAGTGGCTGTAATCACTTCTTCAGTGATCAATATCACTTTTGTAGTGGCTGGGATCACTTTCAAATTGGTTGTAATTACTCCTTCAGTGGTCAAGATTACTTTTGTAGTGGCTGAGATATTTTTTAAAGTGGCTGTGATCACTTCTTCAGTGGTCAAGATTATTTTTGAAGTGGCTGAGATAACTTTTAAGGTGGCTTTGATCACTTGTTCAGTAGACAAGATCAGTTTGTTTGTGTCCAAGACCACCTTTGTGGTGGCTGAGTTAACTTTTGAAGTGGCTGTGATGACCATTTCTGCAGTGGCCAAAAGCACTTTTGCTGTGGCTAAGATAACTTTTAAAGTGCCTGTGATCACTTCTCGAGAGGTCGAGATGACTTTTGTAGTGGCTGAGATAACTTTTAAAGTAGATGTGACCATTTCTTCAGTGGTTAAGATCCCATTTGTAGTGACTGAGATATTTTTTTTAAGTGGCTGAGATCACATCTGCAGTGGTCAAGATCACTTTTGTAGTGGCTGAGATCACTTTCAAATGGGTTCAAGTTCAAGTTCAAGTTCAAGTGTTTATTCTTTAAGCCTCACATGGAGGAATACAAGAAAATAACAGTGAATGTAATAAGCAAAACATAAAACATAACACATAATAATGTATACATTATTATACAATCAATTACAGTTTTTTCACTTCACACTTTCTAAAATAATCTTAATGAAATTCGCCAAACTACGTAATTTTGTTTTATTATTCATTATGCGTTTGAATTTTGGTGCCGAAGGGTGTATATGACAATACTTCGGTAGGTATGTGCGTCTCTGATCAGCAAAAAATGGACAGTTAAATATATAATGAAATTCATCACCAATTTCTGACTGACTACATTTAACGCATACTCTTTCAGATCTTGGGATGTTTTTATAAATGCCAGTTTCTACAGGTAATGTGTGATTTCTGCACCTAAAACGACTGAAAACGGTTCTTAATTTCATAGGTAGAAAAGTAATGTAGAATTCTAACGATATATCCGACTTATACATACGGTAATTTATACATTTTGCATTTGATGCTACATCATCTGTCCAAGTCTGAAGGTATTGATCCTTAAGTCTAGTTTTAAAAACTTTTTTAAAATATTCAAGTGTACGGGGTATCTTTTGATCTCGCCAAACATATCCAAACCCAGCAGACAATAAAGTAGATTTGACAAAAGATAGCCAGGGTGAATTATAAATACCTAGATTATACATTTTATACAATGAATTATACATTTTTACTGACAGTTTTGAAACTGGGCCTGAAATAATACGTGCCCAAAATAAAATACATCTTGATGTGTATTCAATATTCAATGGATAACGGCCCAATTCGCCGTATACCATCGAAGATGTGGTGCTTTTATTAACACCTAATATATATTTACAATATCTCAAATGGCGCTTTTCGATGATATCGTTATTTTCATAGGCCCAAATCTCACTTCCATATAAAAGTATTGGTGTGACAAGCTTGTCAAAAAGGTCTAGCTGTAAATCAATAGGTAAATTCAACACTCTAGATTTTTTTAAAAGTGAAAACATAGCTCTACTGGCTTTATTAAAAACATTTTTTTTAGCTTTGCCAAACTTTCCGTTATAATTAAATACAATACCAAGGTAGGTGAAATTGTCTATGACATCAATACTTGAATTTCGGAAGTTAAACTTGGGATATTTTCGAACTTTTCCTTTTGAAAATATTACTATTTTTGTTTTGCTGGTATTAATATTTAACTTCCATATATTACAGTACGACTGCATAGCATCTAATGACATTTGAAGCTCTGTTGGTGACTCTGCGAGAATAACTGTGTCGTTTGCATATAAAATAATGTACATTTTAATATATTCGTAAAGATCATCATCATTTTCTGTCAGTTCGGAAATATATGCTAAACCACCGTATTTTGAACTAAGGAAACTTTCCAGATCTGATAAATAAATCGAGAATAACAAAGGCGATAAATTATCACCTTGTCTGACCCCTATCTCTGACTTGAATACATTTGATAATTTACCATTCATTTTTATATAGCATTTGGCATTTGAGTACAGGTTTTTTATTACGTTTAGTATTTGGCCATTTATATTTAAAGATAGCATTTTTGTCCATAAACTAACTCGGGAAACATTGTCGAAAGCTTTTTTGTAATCTATAAAACAACAATATATACGTTTCCGTTTATTGAGATATAAATCAATAAGTGTTTTGAGGACAAAAACGTGATCAATGGTAGAATGTCCTTTTCTGAAACCACCTTGCTCGGAACCAATTAGGCCATAGCCATCAATAAATATGCCTAACCTTTGGTTTAGGACTGACGTAAATAATTTTCCGAAACAACTAACAATTGAAATACCCCTGTAATTATCAGGGTTACATATGTCGCCTTTGTTCTTGTACAAAGGTATAATATTACTGATACACCACTCTTCTGGGACTATTCCCGTTTGTAATACCAAATTAAAAAGTTTTGTAAACACATTAATCATAGAATCACATGACGATTTTAAAAATTCGTTTAATACTTGATCATTGCCACAAGCTTTATTTTTTTTCAATTTTTTAATAGATTTTTTAACTTCATCTGGTTCAAAAGGTTTGTTTAATTCTACATTTAAATTGTCAATATTTGTGTTATCAGTTACATCTCCTTCGTCTCTTTTATTGTCATTAGTGTTAAGTTTTTTAAAATGTTCAACAAATATCTGCATTGATATTTTTTTTACCTCTTGTCTAGTGTGATCGTCAGCTGATTTATTTATAATCTGCCAATACACTTTTGGATCAGTCGATTTCAGATTTCGTATTTTGTTTTGCATGTCTTTTTGATATTTATTAAAGGCTTTATTCAATGATGTTTTGTATGATTTACTACTAGCTGTCATGTCTGTTTTGGCTTCTTGAGTTTTCTTACTGTTGTAAATACGCCTAGTTTTGGTAAAATGTTTTCTATGTTTTTCACAATCAGAGTCATAGCATGGCTTATGATCAAGTGTTCGAGCTCTTTTCTGTTTAGTAGCTCCCCTTTTATTTATTAATTCCAAAGTATCCGCTGTCTCTACTAAAATGTTACAAATACTCTGTGCTATTGCATTAATAGAAGTCTGGTCATCGACACCGCTTCGTAGCATATTGTTAAGCTGTAAATCAATATCATTTATTTTATTTTGATGTTTATGTGACAATTCATGTTTAAACATACATTCTGTTTCTGATTTCCAAGTAGGTTTAATCGGTGCAACTTTATATACTGCATCATCTATTAAATCATCTTTGGTTTCACTATTTGCATTATTATATTTTACGTTGTAAGCTAAAGTACATATAACAGGATTATGAATATCTGATAGCATAGGGTTAAAATCCTCAACTACAAACATTTTCACTATGGGAAATAAGTCATGTGATATAACAATATAATCAACCAAACTAGTCCCTTTACATGTAGTTTTACCAATATTACAATCTTCTCCACACCGTCCATTTGCGATGTATAGCCCCATATTTTTACAGAAGTCAACAAATCGATAACCGTAATTGTTACATATATCATCACCACTAGACCTGCTTAGGCTTATGTTACATACATTTAGTGCGTGTGCATAAATCAACAATTCATTTTCAAAATCATCACAGCTGTCCATACGTGTTTCAGTGAGTAAATTATCAGACATTTCAGCTGTCCTGGAATTAAAGTCACCCATAAGACAAATTTTACAATTTTCAACATTCCCTGTCAGATATATTAAATTATTTTCTAAATCATCAAACAGATTTATGTTGGAATATGGGCTATTTTCGGGGGGGATATACACCACCCCCAATAAAATATTATCTTTTTCTGAACAGAATTGTACCCATAATATATCTAAGTCATCTGCCATATTACAATCGCTGTTTTCAACCTTCTTAATGTTAGGTAAAATCTGGTCCTTTATTGAAAATGCAACGCCACCGGATGATCTTTTCTTTTTCTTTCTGTTTTTGGTTATGATACTGTATCCGGGTATGTCTATCTGATCGTAGCAGTCTAATTTTGTCTCTACCAGTCCAATTATGTCAAAATTAGCTATATAGTTTGCAAAATCACTAGATAGCAGCTTGGATTTTAATCCACAAACATTTATAAGGAGACATTTGATGTTGTCAACTTGTTCTGTAACTGTTAGCGTCTCGGCGCTTTGCTAGCTCTGTTTGGAGTTAGGTAGTGTAATCCCGTCAGTGCTACCTATTCTTGGCTCTTTCGAGTTCTTATTTACTGGGCTCAGATTGTTTGAGCTTTTCCTCTTCGCTGAAGTAGCACAGATTTTATTAACCATCACGCTCATCAATAGATCTTTGCCACTTTTATTTAGGTGTACACCTTTATGATCATTATTCACATAAAATTTCGCTATGGCTTGACCATTCCTTTGTGACCAAAAGGCTGCCCAGGTATCGATAAATATCATCTGATCAGGGCTGACTTTAGTTAATGTTTCTAGGTAAGTATTTACCGCCTTAGCAGTGTCATTACACAGTTTAATATCCTCTCCTTTCCCTTTGCATGGTGGAATAGAGCACACTCCAATTTTAGATTGAGTAAATCTGTTCTTCACATTTGCGATAATGTCTGTATATTTGGTAATAATCTCGGTTGCAGACAATTTATTGTAGGCCAAATCGTTAGTTCCTAACTGTATTAGTAAACAATCTGGGTACAGTTGAGTTTCCAAGCGTTCAGACGCCTTCTCGATTAGTTGATCTGTCTTTGATAGAGTTGCGCCAGCTTCATTTGAAATAACCCAGCCTTCTGGTTCAGCTATGTGGTTTAACAGCGAATCACCCAACACGAGGTTCTCACACTCCGTTGTACATTTATTTCGGTCGTATCTATTTGACTGCTTGTTACTTCCATTTGTTTCTTGTTGTTCATTGTGATGGTTAAGTTGCTGTTGTTGTTGCTGATGTTGCTGCTGCAGCTGCTGATGTTGTTGCTGCTGTTGAGGTTTTGCATCATCGCTTTTGTAGTCCGTCTGCTTTGGTATTGTTGATTTAGAATTCTCAGAACTCCCATTAGGGGTTTCGATCACATTTTTGTCTTTAAATAATTTATCTTTAAAACTGTCTCTCCTGCCTTCATTTATTTCATGTCTATAATCGCCAAAGACTTCGATCTCTCGTTTATTACCACACTGTTTCTCCTTGTGGCCAGACTGAGAACAAAATTTACATACAATTTCATTACTGCACTCATTTATATTGTGGCTGGTACTGAGGCATCTATAACACCTGCGTTCCCGCTTGGGTTTCACCGGGCATCGATAGCTGGGATGCGTTGTGAGGCTACAGTGTTTGCACTCTGTCTTCCCATTATCACAAAAAACTCTTATTGGGAATTCATCCGCATTTAAGTCTACAGGCACGGGTCCTTGAACATCACGCATATCCAGATATCTGGTTCCATTTAATGTTTCGGTCCCTCTAATCTTACCCAGTCTCATACTGCTAAGTACCACTTCTCCAAATCTGGCAAGTACTTTAAACAGAACGTCATTTGATATTTCTATTGGGGCGTCTTTCACGGTGACGTGTGTGATGTTTGCTCCCACTTCACTCAATCGAATTTCTTTTCCGTTTATGACTATATCGTTGATCAGTAGATTTTCTTTACTCTGTTCGTTGGACAATGTGATCCAGCATTCTGTAGGTGTTATTTGTATACATTTTATATTTTTTGTCTGTGTGAAAGGCTCCAATGCGTCCAGAACATCTTTTTCGCTGGTTTTCCCGGTCACTGGGAACACAAGGGTCAGTGGTCTTCTGAGGCCCTCCATCGAGAATGACGTGTGGAGCTGATCACTGATTGACACCAACCCAGCGGTTCAATACACACCATGTGCAGTCAAGCGTGACTACGGTGTTGTATACAATGTCCTTGACAACCAGTCTGTTTATATGAGCGATAAACTGTAGAGTTTCGTTTAATGACAATTTTCTTCCAAAGATCGAGAAATGCGTTTAAAAAACACCAACCATTATCTTCTTTATCTGTTTATAGATTTCTTCTCTGTGTTTAGATCACATCGATTCTGGTAAAGTGTCTCGTTTATATCAATTTAAATATCTTTATTTGTTTACGTTTAGTCAATCAATCAATCAATCAATCAATTACTTCTTCGGTGGTCAAGATCATTTTTGTAGTGGCTAAGATCACATGGGTCAAGCTCATTTGTAGTGGCTGAGATGACTTTTAAAGTGGCTGTAATCACTTCTTCAGTGATCAATATCACTATTGTAGTGGCTAGGATCACTTTCAAATTGGTTGTAATTACTTCTTCAGTGGTCAAGATTACTTTTGTAGTTGCTGTGATATTTTTTAAAGTGGCTGTGATCACTTCTTCAGTGGTCAAGATTAGTTTTGAAGTGGCTGAGATAACTTTTAAGGTGGCTTTGATTACTTCTTCAGTATCCGATGTCATTTTTGTAGTGACTGAGCTAACTTTTATAGTGCCTGTGATCACTTCTTCTGTGGACAAAATCAGTTTGTTTGTGGCCAAGATCACCTTTGTGGTGACTGAGATAACTTTTAAAGTGGCGGTGATGTCTTTTAAGAGATCACTTTTTTAGGGGTTGACATAATATTTTTAGTTCCCATGATCATTTTTGTAGCGGATAAAATAACTTTTAAAGTGGATGCGACCATTCCGTCAGTGGCCAAAATCACTTTTGCTGTGGCTAATATAATTTTTAAAGTGGCTGTGATCACTTCTTGATAGGTCGAGATGACTTTTGTAGTGGCTGATATAACTTTTAAAGTAGATGTGACCATTTCTTCAGTGGTTAAGATCCCTTTTGTAGTGACTGAGATACTTTTTAAAGTGGCTGTGATCACTTCTGCAGTGGTCAAGATGACTTTTGTAGTGGCTGAGATCACTTTCAAATGGGTTGTAATCACTTCTTCAGTGGTCAAGATCATTTTTGTAGTTGCTGAGATGATCACGTCTGTAGTGGTAAAGATCACTTTTGTAGTGGCTGAGAACACTTTTAAAGTGGCTGTAATCACTTCTTCAGTGATCAATATCACTTTTGTAGTGGCTAGGATCACTTTCAAATTGGTTGTAATTACTTCTTCAGAGGTCAAGATTACTTTTGTAGTTGCTGTGATATTTTTTTAAAGTGGCTGTGATCACTTCTTCAGTGGTCAAGATTAGTTTTGAAGTGGCTGAGATAACTGTTAAGGTGGCTTTGATCACTTGTTCAGTAGACAAGATCAGTTTGTTTGTGTCCAAGACCACCTTTGTGGTGGCTGAGTTAACTTTTGAAGTGGCTGTGATGACCTCTTTAGTGGTCAAAATCACTTTTTTAGTGACCTAAGATCACTTTTGGTAGCTGTTGAAATAACTTTTAAAGTGGATGTGACCATTTCTTCATTGGCCAAAATCACTTTTGCAGTGGCTGAGATAACTTTTAAAGTGGCTATGATCACGTCTTCAGTGGAAAAAATCAGTTTGCTTGTGGCCAAGATCACCTTTGTGGTGGCTGAGATAAAATTTAAAGTGGCTGTGATGACTTTTGTCGTGACCGAGATCACATTTTTAGGGGCTGACATAACATTTTTAGTTCCTAAGATCACTTTTGTATCAAATAAAATAACTTTTAAAGTGGATGTGACCATTTCTTCAGTGGTCAAGATCACTTTTGTAGTGGCTGAGATATTTTTTAAAGTGGCTGTGATTACTTCTGTAGTGACCAATATCACTTTTGTAATCAATGAGATTACTTTTTGGCGGCTGAGTTAACCTTTAATTTGGTTATGGACACTTCTTAAGTGACCAAATCACTTTTACAGTGGCCTAGATACTTGATAAAGTGGCTGTGATCACTTCGTCTGTGGTCAAAATCACGTGGCTTAAATATTTTTTTTTCAGTGGCTGACACCAGTTTGTGAGTGGCCAAGATCACCTTTGTATTGACTAAAGTAACTTTTAAAGTGGTTATGGTCACTTTTGTAGTGACCAAAATCACTTTTGTAGTTGATGAAATAACTTTTAAAGTGGCTGTGATCCTAGGATCCCCATTATATAAAAGGAATGAGGGTGCACATGGGTCCTGGAAATTATGGATTCTTCCCGCTATTCACTTTTTATACAAGAAAAATGATATAAATATAGATAAAAATAGATATAAATTTCTTTTTTCACACTATTTATAAACTGCAATCCTCGATGTTCGGCCCCTAAGAACAGGCGTTTCGCCGTTCGTTCGATTCGTTTTTTAATCCATAGATTAAGACAATATAAGCTATAACAGCCTAAGCTTTATTTTTTTAAATGTGATAAGCTTGACTCTTCTTTTTTTAAATGTGATAAGCTTGACTCTTCTTTTTTTATAAATAATCATATCCATCCATATAATGCATACATGTAGTTCAGGTCAGTTCAATTAGCCTACAAAGGCTGGTCTGAGCCTAAGCCACCAAACTATGATAGGGCTGTCCCGTATTATCTTCTTACCTATAGTACCTAACTTTACATTTATTTTTAAAATGGTCATTTGCTAATATGTTCAATAATGGCGCCACTTATTTGCATACTGGTTTTCTGTAACACTCCAGATAACTCTAAAAATGGTTTTATTGTCTGCATTGATCTTGAAAACATGGGTGTAGACACCATTTTTGTTCCATGATATGTGATATTGACCGAGCTATAAATAGATATGCATTTTTCGGTAATGGCGGCGTTAATCTGCCTATATTTATATGTTATATGTATATGCATATAAACTGTATTTTCTGAAACACATCAGATCACTCTAAAAAATGTATTAGTGTCTCCGTTGACCCTCAAAATATTGATGTAGACACCATCATTGTACCATTTTCTGTGATATTGACAGAGCTATAACTAAATATACATTTTTCGGTAATAGCTGTACAAATGTGCATAAAAATGGCGCAATAAACATTTTTGAAGCTCATCAACATAGCTACGGGAGTGTTCCTAGCTATATACACCAATTATAAATGTATTTCTGAGGGTGCCCGGGAACCCTATTTTCCCACTAGACAAGGCCTCTACACGTCTCGGCACTTAGACTAGACGGATATATCGATGTCTTGGTAGGCCTAAAACCTGGTAGCTTACAAACTGCCAGTCACTAATTAAAAAGGCGCGGCTTGGCAAATATTCACATTTTGTTTTTTCAGAACCTTCTAAATTAAAGAACCACTAGAAATTAAAATAAATTAAAAACTAAAACAATGAATCTGAAAACATAACTTAACATGTGTCATCACATTCGTGATTTTATGTGAAATATTATATCAGGTGAAAATTTGAAAAAAAGATAATTTAGCAGGTGAGGGGTAAATTTCAGATTAAGTATTAAGTTTTAAAACATCAATTACCCTGTTGCTCACCTTTAGCTTTGTTAAACAAGTATTGTGAACAAGTATTTTGAGTGCGCCTATGAACGTCTTATATACTATCATTAGTAGTGGGGTTATTATGCTGTCATAGTTGACCAGCATGTTAATAATGTATCACTTATTGGAGAGTGATTTTTATCTTCAGACAAAAACATATTTACCAAAAAAATCACTATATATTCCACAAAATAAACATTTGAACATATACTCAAATATTGCACCTCTACTCGTAAAAACATATATTCCACAGATAAACACTTGAACCTATGCTGATAAATAATAAATCAGTCGTTCTTTGTTAAGATGATTAAAAACTTTTTTGTATCACGTGTGTTAGGTGTGAACACTGCAACTCACTGCATGTGAATATATTATCTTTAATCACAGCACACTTTTTGTATTATTCATTTTGCTGGGTTATTTGTTTTCAGAGTAATGCTAGCTACAGTCCGTGAACAGGTAGTGGAATATATCGGTGGTGAAAGTAACGAACCTCATATCTATATACTCTCTAATATAACCAGGTTGTATTCAATTATTTTCATCAAAATGTTTTATCTGAACTGCACACCCACTGGACACACGACGTTGCTGCGAATTTGAATCAACGTCACAAAAACGTCTTGTGCCCAGTGGACATCAGATTGTAGACTGTGCGATTCCACGTTTGTAACTACTTAGTTAAGCAGATCATATAAAACAGGGTGGTTAGATCTGAGTTGTACAGATAGAAGGTTTTACTTATGCCATCGAGGTTTTTGTATATGTTGAGGTTTCAAATATTACAGTTTTGTAAACTTATTTTTTTCTTCCCCAGTTTTACGATCTGAAAGTTTTATTTCTATTATCAGTTTTCTAGCATACTAGTTAATGTAAAAAAACAGGCCACGGACAAGGCTGTTATATCTTCCAAAAATGTATGTTTTCGTTAGTTGTAATATTTTACCAGGTGTTATCGTGTTTATTATTGACTTATATGTGTATACTACTGTATATATATTTGACCGCATGAACACGACATTTCTCAGCTACAGCTTGATGTTTGATTGCGGATGAGATCTATGGTCGTGATTACAAATTGAAAGAGATGGCTTGTATTTACCCTATAATTTCCAAGTTATTTAATGATACAATTGTACTCATATGAAGTTTTTCTCGCTAGCGCAAATTTATGAGAGTACAAATGGATATATTTGTCAAAACATGTTTT
>OZ024917.1:62787057-63108847 GCA_964017125.1 Flabesymbios commensalis | reverse complement strand
CTCAAACTGATGATAGTTATGTTTATGACTTGACTTGTTTGTATTATTGTAAAATGTACATTTTGTGTGATGAGTTTTTTCTTGCATAAATAATAATCTATTACATCTACAATGTTCTTGAATAAATAATAATTTATTACATATATATTGTGCTTTATGTCTTTGTTGTTTTTTAATCTGTAAGTGATTGTGTAAATGTTTTGTATAGGGTATATGCAACGTATGCCATATTTTAAATGATAGGTCATTTACAGCACAGGGATCGATTTTAGACGTCATAATCTGAAGTCGATCAACCGCATTATAAGAGTAGAACTACCAATAATAGCCGAAGACTGTACCAGAAAGAGCTCACTCACTCACTCACTCACTCACTCACTCACTCACTCACTCACTCACTCACTCACTCACTCACTCACTCACTCACTCACTCACTCACCCACTCACTCACTCACTCACTCACTCACTCACTCACTCACTCACTCACTCACTCACTCACTCACTCACTCACTCACTCACTCACTCACTCACTCACTCACTCACTCACTCACTCACTCACTCACTCACTCACTCACTCACTCACTCACTCACTCACTCACTCACTCACTCACTCACTCACTCACTCACTCACTCACTCACTCACTCACTCACTCACTCACTCACTCACTCACTCACTCACTCCTGATCATAGAAACCCCCCCCCCACAGTTTTGCTCAAACTAAAACTAAGAGGAACATTGGGAGCCACCGTAACGTCCTGTACACGGGCATAAGTGAAATAAAGGTAATAGTACTAAAAAGCATGCTTAACCCCTACAGCTCAGATGTCAGATTCTGACGCCTAAAGTCGATCCCGCACTAGAAGAAATAAAATATTTATAATGGCCATAGACCCATAACAGTCATACGTCACTGACTGACTGACTGACTGACTGACTGACTGACTGACTGACTGACTGACTGGCTGGCTGGCTGGCTGGCTGGCTGGCTGGCTGGCTGGCTGGCTGGCTGGCTGGCTGGCTGGCTGGCTGGCTGGCTGACTGACTGACTGACTGACTGACTGACTGACTGACTGACTGACTGACTGACTGACTGACTGACTGACTGCCTGACTGGCTGGCTGGCTGGCTGGCTGGCTGGCTGGCTGGCTGGCTGGCTGGCTGGCTGGCTGGCTGGCTGGCTGGCTGGCTGGCTGACTGACTGACTGACTGACTGACTGACTGACTGACTGACTGACTGACTGACTGACTGACTGACTGACTGACTGACTGACTGACTGACTGACTGACTGACTGACTGACTGACTGACTGACTGACTGACTGACTGACTGACTGACTGACTGACTGACTGACGAACGGACGGACCGTCGGACCGACCGACCGACCGACCGACCGACCGACCGACCGACCGACCGACCGACCGACCGACCGACCGACCGACCGACCGACCGACCGACCGACCGACCGACCGATCGACCGACCGACCGACCGACCGACCGACCAACTAAATAAGTAACTAAAATGAACTAAATTCATTAATTCATTCATTCATTCTTTCACTCATTCATTAATTCGCACATTTATAGGAATGAATGAATATTGTAATTATATTGTATTGTAATTATTTTCATTGATCACCTACAACAATCGGAATGCATATGGGGTTGATGACCGTCTGCTGACACATTATTGTACTCTGGTCGCAATAAAGGGATCTCGATCTACCGACGGCCAAAGCGTCCGCTTACTTTACAAGTAAGCATATACTTCCTGTTGACTCTATAGAGCAGTATTTACAAGGTCATGTGTATACCAGGTCGCGAATATGTATCGCGGGCTACAAACGTAACTCAGTACAAGCGACACCTGGTGACTAACTATAAACAGCAGTCTGATCACTGTAAAACATAGATGTACAGTGAACTGTAATATAAGGTTGGTGTCTGATCACTGCAGACTACGCAGGTCTTTCTTGGTATATATACAGCCTGACATAGATGCACAGGGGACTGTAAGAATGGTGTCTGATCACTGTAAAACACGCAGATTTGTCTGGGTATAGATACAACCTGACATAGATGCACTGGGGACTATTCGGTTAGTTTGGCCGATCTATAAACAGACACAAATTTAATTTTGCACGTTTCTGTATCATTCTGATATTAATGCGGAAACTACACACTCATTTATTTATCTTGTGATAAAAAAAACAGCTGAAAGGGTCAGAGCAAAAACAAGGCTAAATCATTTTTTTTTCAGATGTTTGATTTTGGGGTACCATGGAACAAAAATGCTTAACTTAGCATTAATTGATTATTTTCATGATATGTTGTGGTAGACACATGGCACAGTGCCCTGGTATTTGATCAGTCCCTTCACTGCGCTGTGAGTATGGATAATAGATGCATACGGCATCGTTGTAATGACGTTTATTTCTTTAAGCAACTACCACCGTTACTGAAGAACACCATCAATGTTGTGTAACATCGAACAGTACTTTTGAATAAAATATATCCAACCCCATCGAAATTAGACTTTCTAAACTGATGCATCTGAACTAGTTGTAAAGCAGGAGGGTTCCAGATCACCGAAAAAAATCATAATATCGACACTTTACGCGCTAAGTACGACAATAACCTTTTTTATCCCGTTAACCGTCAAATTATTCACGATCCCCAATTTTAAAATTATTCAGAATAAACAAAATACAGGACTTATATTTTTAAATTTTGCTGATTGGTGTCATGTGTTATTTTCACCATGTTTAAAAGCTGATAGGCAATGTGCTGATAAAAAATGGTCAAAACGAATATAATCGGTACCGGCGGTTTTGATGGTTAATCCCCGTGTGGAACCCTAGCACCCGAAGGGTGCTGAGAGTGAGATAATGGCATTCGGATCTCTTGTTAGTGAGTCCTTTTTAGCCTACCAATTCCTTCTGTATTCAAAATGTCTGGATGGAAAGGAGGACTGGAACCTGGAAAGTTGAAATAGAATTTTAAGACCTTGGAATTCCAAGGGTCGCCTAACGAAAGAGGTGTTGAAACAAGCCATTGCTATCCTTGTATCTCTGATCTTCATCTCAAACTATAATTTCAGTCTCTGAATGTAAAAAGCAGTTGAAAAGAATTTTGTAGCCTAATTAGACTTCCATGTGATTATGAAAGGCTAAGAATCGCTTGAAGTAAAAAGGTCTAATGACCCGACTATTGAAAAGTAATTAATTTCAAATTGTGTATTGAGCTGTGTGCACGGTTGGTTAAATCTATCCTGCTTACTGGCTTATTACAGCGCGACATTAGAAATGTCGACTGTTGCAGTCTTGCTAGAGGATGGTACTCATTCCTTGCTTCGTTGCTCAATAGTTGATCAAATGTGATTTGATTAAATCTAAATTGAACTAAGGGTTAATAGTGGGGCGGCATAGCTTGAAATATCACGACAATCTTGCATTTTGGGATAAAAGCGACACAATTTGCACAGATGTTGACAAATATACAAGTATCAATTTTTGTTATGGTATTTTTTATTCCAACTCCAGAATCCAATATGGAGGCCAAAATTGAAAATGGCCGCCGTTTGCCAATTTGAATTTGTAACTTCCGATATAATAGCCCTAGAATATAATATAATACCTCATTTTCGACTAATGTTGGTACACTGATTACGTTGAAAATGTTATTTTTACGTTTCAATGTCATCCAGAGGTCAAAACTAAGATGGCTGCTAATAGCCAACATCATCATTTTGCTTGCCAGTGACTAAAGTATTTTATTCTCAAATGTCAGGTCCAGAATATAATTATATACTTCATTTTGTACTAATTTAAGAAGTTGAATGTAATTTAATCACTATTTTTTACGTTTTAAGGTCATATCGAGGTAGAATAAAAAAATATCGGCCTCCTTGAATTTTCCATTTTTGACATAATATAGTCTGGTAGCACACATGAGGACCCTGTATTGTTCGTTATTTAAAAACATTTCTTTATAAAAATTGACAATCCATACCTCCCCGTTCCAGAATCTGCTATGTGTAAACATCACCGCCGCTTGTTTTTTTCAAGATGGCCGCCATTATTCAAAGTCAAGTATGTGAAAATGTGAGTTTCCGACAAATAAAGCTAACTAATAGCGTAATAACTCATTTCTGCGTGATTTTCACTGGATAATTGATTTCTGATATTATTTTGATGACTCAAGGTCATTTTCATGATAATTTTCAGGGTCAAAATGTCAATTTGAAGGTCAAAATTACGAACAAATAATATTTAGCAAATGCAAATAAGAACACGTGTAATACGTTATTTCTATGTGATTTTGACTATAGAAGACGTTTCTGGTACTCTTTTAATGACCCAAGGTCAATTTCAAGGTCAAATGTCAATTTCAAGGTTGAACGAGTAAAGATATGATTTTTCAACAAATAAATCAAATTGTAATACCTCGTGTAATACCTCGTTTCCGTGTAATTTTGACTGGGTAATTCAATTCTAATATTATTTTGATGATTAAACGAAATTTTCAAGCTCAAAAGGTCAAAATTACGAAAAAATGATACTCAGAAAATACAAGTACAAACAATTGTAATACCGCATTGGTATGTGATTTTGACTGATATTATTTTGATGATTCAAGGTCATTTTCAATGTCAATTTGAAGGTCACATTTGTGAACACATGCTTTCATCAAACACAAGTAGGAAGAAATGTAATATCTCTATATGATGTGATTTTGACTGGTGAATACATTCCCTTGCTCATTACGGTGATTCACCAAAAGCTTGAAAATTATGTTCAATATAGGGGCCTACATGTATATCGTATTTCGATGATCGCAGTGGAAATGATAACCGAAATCATAGAATTTGATACCGACATCTTAAAAAAATGTGTTTTCCTGAAAGTGTGTTGCACAAGCATTTTCAAGGTCAAATGTTAATTTGAAGATCGAATGAGTAAAGATATGATTTTCCAACAAATAAATCAAATTGTAATACCTCGTGTAATACCAGTAACTAGCTTTATTTGTTGAATAATCATAGTTTGACTCATTTGACCTTCAAATTGACGTTATGATCTTGCAGATGACCTTGAATCACCAAATGAATAAAACAAACGTATTTTACAATCAAAATCAAATCAAAAAGAGGTAGGCCTATCACACCTCTTCCTTTTTTTATTTGTTTTTTTTTGCAAATTTGACCTTCAAGTTAACCGTTTGACATAGAAAATGACCTTAAGTCATCAAAATAATATCAGAAATGACTTTCCATTCAAAATAAACGTATTTTCCAGTCAAAATAACACCAAAAAGAGGTATTACACTTGTTCCTATTTGTATTTGCGCAAATTTGATCTTCAAACTGACCTTGACCTTGAAAATGACCTTGAATCATCAACAGATCACCAGAAATGTTTTCTACATCCAAAATCACATAAAAATGACGTATTACACTTTGTAATTTTGACCTTCAAATTGACCTTATGACCATGAAAATAACTTCGAAATGATATCAGAAATCAATTCCCCAGTGGAAATCACACAGAAACGAGGTATTACAGGTGCTAGTAGCTAGCTTAATTTATTCATTGGAAAGACGTCGTATTTTCACTCATTTGACTTTGAATATTGGCTGCCATCTTGTAATAGCCAAGTGGTGGTAATGTTTACACACAGCGGATACTTGAACGGGAAGGCATCGTCTTTCAATTTATGTAAAGAACTGCTATATAACAAACAATACAGGGTACACCACGTGTGCTACCGGACTATATATAATATGTCAAAAAGTGAAAATTCAAGGAGCACGATATTTTTTATTTTACACCGAGAAGACCTTAAAACGTAAAAAAAATTGTAATTAAATTGCATGAAACTTCTTAAATTAGTACACAATGAAGAATACAATTACATTCTGGACCTATCATTTGAGAATAAAATACTTAAAAATAGCAACTGGCCAAAAATGATGATTTTCATGTTGGAGATTGGCAGCCATCTTAGTTTTGACCTCTGGATGACGTTGAAACGTAAAAATAACATTTTCAACGTAATCAGTGTACCCAAATTAGTCGAAAATGAGGTATTACATTATATTGTAGGGCTACTATATCGAAAGTTACAAATTCAAGCTGGCCGCCGGCGGCCATTTCGAATTTTGCCCGCCATATTGGATTATTGAGTTGGCATAACAAACATCCATAGCAGAATTTGATACTCATATGTTTGTCGATCTTTGTGCAAATTTTGTTGCTTTTATCCTTAAATGCAAGATCGTTATGCTATGCCGCCACACTATAATATGTGTTATAATCAGATTGAATCACTATCATTGGGAAGGTATCTGATTTAAATTGTCACTCACTACCGCGACCCACAACTTCAAGTGAGTAAATGTATTCATATTATTCTGTTGCCATGCTTATCACTAAACCCTTTCAAGCATGAATTTATACTTGTAATCTTCATCCACTACAAGTCGCGAATTGCTGTCGCAATTCTCGACTTGTAGTAGTTGAAGATAGCTTAGAATCGGTGTCAAATAAAAAAAAAGTACCCCAAAATTGTTCATATTAAAAATCATAAGTGTAGGATAATTAACTCATTCTTCTGTAGTAGTAGTAAATCATTGTTTTACGTCACTTTTCGGCAGAAATGGTGTTTTAAGTGACATAGTCATAGTGTAAAAATGCTGTCGTCAATTGATGAGATGAATGATGTACAGATGATGATGTGAGGGTGGGGGTGATAGGGCATGGTGGGTTATTGAGAGAGCTTCCTTTGCTCGCCGATAAGGGGTTCTGGGCATGTCTTCTCTACACCCACACATGGCCATACGGCCGGAGACTTGGGTTTCGCTGTGCAATTTAGTTTCAGCAAACTCCGTGGCATTTCGTGCAGCTCCGCTATCTTCGGGTCGGAAAGTCTCTATCTAATGTCAAACACGCTATTGCTATTATTTAAGGCTAGCACGGCCTACACCAGCGCATGCACTGATGCGGGTGCTGCATTTGCTCCGCTGTTGAGCGGAGGAACCAGGGATATCACTGGCGATCCGCCCGAAGATTATGGCCCGATACAAGGAGGCTGCAGCTGCCCTTCGATGATTGCTATAGACTTAGTGCTTCCGTACAATGCTGTACACAGCATTCAACACACGGAACAGATTCCTAATGACCCTCTCCGGATGGGGGCAAAAAGTGCTACCACTAGCAATCATCCCACTACCCCAACTCATTCTTCAGAGAGGCACAATGATAATTTGATGCATCGTGAAGGTTACAGAGTTAACCCTTTCACCGCCATATTATTCAATTAAAATTTTCACCCACTTCAAGTGAGTGAAAATTATTCATATTTGACCAAATGGAGGTCAATAATTTTTAAATCTTGCTAATAGATGTCACGTTTCATCTTTAACATGCTTGAAAACTGGTATTTAAAAGTAAATAAATTATCTCTAAATGCTGCTAAGTCTAAATACATGATGTTTCATATGCCACAGAGAAAATTAAAAAATATTTCAATATCTGTGGATAACACACAAATTGAACATACTTCTACATTCAATTTCCTGGGTATAATAGTGGGAGAACACCTAAAATGGGATGACCATGTAAACAAGATAGCTCTTAAAATATCAAAAACAATCGGTATTATAAATAAATTAAAACATTTCCTCCCATCATACATTTTACATACTCTTTACAACAGTTTAATATTACCACATATACATTATGGATTACTTATCTGGGGCTACCGCTATGAACGGATTTTTAAACTTCAAAAAAAAGTTATTCGCATTATAACGCTTAGTAAGTATAATTCACATTCTGAACCTCTTTTTAAATCATTGAAATTGCTCAAAATCAAAGACATATTGAAACTTCAACAACTAAAATTTATATACAAACTATTGAATAAATCCCTTCCCAATTATTTTGAGTCTATGTACCCTAACTATAGATATAATATACATTCATATAATACAAGATCTCGAAGTGCTGTTGCTGTTCCTCGGATAAGGCATGCATTTGCAAAACAGTCGGTATGACATACCAACCCTGTTAAATGATATTTCTACCTCCATATTGAATAAAATTGACACACATAGTTTACTTGGTTACAGCCAGTACATTAAAAAATATATTATAGAAAACTATTTGACTGATTGCTCAATATTGAACTGTGCAATATGTAACAACGTTATATAACATTCCATCGGTACAGCGTGTTAACAAGCAACATAATAATAGTATTAAATAACTGTCATAGTTTTTTTTTGTTTTTTTTTTCAACTGTCTTAGTAATAAATAGTACTATGACAAAAACATATTATATTGACGGCATTTGTTTTCTCTCCTCTTATTACCATTTATTTATGTATTTTATTTCACATATACTTTCTTAAGCATTTGGGTTCATTGTACGGTGTTTCTATTGATCGCGCGCATTTCCACTTCATTATCACTTCATAACTATTTTATTTCAAAAAATAATTCACTCATTTCCTTTCTTCGTTTTTTTTTACCTTATCTTTTATTCACTCAATTATTTGTTTCTTCAACATGTTCAACTTACAGCAACTATCTATATCATCACAATGGTGGCCTCCATGATAGCGATACACAATGTGTCTTAATGGAGGTCTCCAGCCTATTACAATTATAATTAGTGTAGATATATATTAAATATATATACATATTTGTTTTTTCATTATCTTGAATGTAATTTCTGGCAAATAAATGAGTTTTGACTTGACTTTGACTTATTTAACGTGCTAATGGAAAAGGTAATATACGAATATAGTCGGCACCGGCGGTTAAAGGGTTAAGGGTTGGCAAGACTGACCCAGCATTTCACCAACATTTGGTGAAGGCATCGTGTGCGTAAGATATATATATAAGTCAAAGTGAAAACTCAATTATTATATACATGTATATTCATAAATCTGACTACGAACGACGTATCACCTTGTACGCTCATATCAACATCAATGAACTCCTATCAAATTTTTATACCAGAAACGGGCAAAAAGTTTTTTATTATTCCCACAATAAAATACTTTGAACCTGAAATCAAATAATTATATAGGATTTTAAAATAAGTCCGGCATTAGAGAGGAATTAGAAATTAAGAATTGAAATGTAAATTGAAAATTATAAAAAACATAGGCAAAAATGGAATTAGCCTCGGAAATATAATAAACTGGAACAGGAATTGAAATTTAAAAAATGTAATAGAACCCAGGTGTGGCTTATAGTGGATGAAGATGACAATGGTAAATTCAGGCTCGAAAGGATTAGCATGAACGAGAAACAGAAACAAACAATTCATTATCACTAGAGCTACATGAATTACAATTGAGACACTCTGTTGTGCGTCGAATACACGAGTAACACACAGTATAGTAACAATAAATATGTATTAGTGCAAGACAAACTAATAAAACATGTATATTCAAACTCATTGCAGTGAAAAGGTCATATCATCATACCCTTTGTTTTCTGGGAGACGATATGTTTAATTTGTGCACATAAAGTTTAAAAAAATTGACTAAAAAGAATTAAAAACTAAAATAGTCGTGATCGGAAGGACAAAGGTTACTGTTGTCATACTGCTTCATCTTTTAAGCTATTGTTGCTTGCCGTACGTGTAATTGCCGTCTTGGTCAGCAGAGATCTGGTGGTTTCGGAGACTGTGTGGTCCTGTAGCTGTAACAGCAAAGAAGACATGATCCACTTTAGAATTTAAATTACTCTCTAAACTTTCTTGCGGCCTAGAAGCATCACACATTAGTCCTGAAAGCATCGCTCATGAAGCGTGAAATCATCGCATATGAAGAAATAACAATTTTGTCCATTAATCTCCAAAAACACAAAAAGCATATTTAAGCACGAAAGTCTTCAACAGGTTAAACTTGTTAAAGGAACATAAATATGCAAATAAATATAAACTGAATCTTTACAATTGCCGCCTGCTAAATATATATAAGACAATCGAGAAAAAAACATCACCTATCGACGCTGATTTTCTAATGCAATTTAAATATTATGTGGAACTTTTAATTTCAAAAATATATCATCAATTAGGTTAATGTAATGACGATTGTTTTCAGATTGTCCAAACACATAAGCTTTGCAAGTTATACTTAGTGTAAACTTATTACTAATTTTTAACGCTTTACCATCTGTGTTATTTACTTCAATTATTGTTTACCAACTTGAAGTTCTGTCTCGCTACCCATGTAAAATGTAGCACTATAAATTATCGTGTAAATTACTGATTTGCCGTGAATTAACCATTAAATCACTAAAACAGGGTTTTTCAATTCGAAATCATCATAAATGTCTTAGTTTTCTCTTTCCACTTCTTTTGAATACCTAAGTTATGGGCCATTATAAATATGTTTACTCTGTCAGTGCGGGGATCGATTTTAGTCGCCAGAATCTGACGTCCACAGACGTTAGATTATGACGTCTAAAATTGATCCCCGTGCTGTAAGGGTTAAATTAAATATATAAAAAATTAAAGTTTGCTTAGTTGCCATTGTACTTTTTCACTGATAGCGAAATTGTCGTGTCGTTAGTGTGCATGAGCTCAAAACAAAAAATATATGATAAGAATAAACAATGCAGTACAATGTACAGAAGCGTTGTTTTCATTCGGAAGTAAGCTGGAAGATTGTAATTAAAGTGAATAGTACAATAAAAACAGTTTTCTATATCTGAGTTTGGATGTCGCAAAGAAATGGTGTGGCAATGAGTTTCTGCTGCATATCACTGTTTTCAGCTGCACAATTTGAAAAATTAAAATAACTAAATCCATTATTAATAACTGAATATTGCTATTTTTACAGCTAAGGACAAATCTGAAGAAAGTCATATTTAATTACAGTGATTTGCACTATGAAATATCACTCACATGTTTATTTGTTGATATTTTTTCCACAAATTTGCATTAAAGGCTTCGCTTTAACCAATTATATAATTATAATTTGAAACAATTGAATGTGTTGTGATTCGTTTAACCTAAATAACCCAAACCGTAATAGTAAGTGTCTTTTATATATGTGGAATGCTGGTTTAATGTTGTTGGAGTAAATACAGTAACCTCTAAAACCCTGAAACACTGTTATACCAAGCAATATAACAAAGGTGTTTTTTTTATTTTGAAATCATCATTAATGTCTTAGTTTGCTATTTTGCTTCATTTGAATACCCATGTAATGGGTCTACGGCCAATGTAAATATTTTATTCTTTCAGTTCGAAGATTGATTTGAGACGTCAACATCTGACATCTACAGATGCTGACGTCTAGAGTCGATTCCCGCTCTGTAAGGGTCAAACATGGACATCCCTGACATCATTGTGGCTGTGAAAACAAAGTGTAGTGTCATTGCTCTTACCTTTGCTGTGGATGTGGGGGTTATGTGCATATTACACTAATGTGTCCATCAGGTGTATTATAGCTGTGACGAGTATGCTCACAATGATCTGGTCAGTCAATTACACTAAGTTAATTGTGTGAGATGATAAGGTAACCATGTCTGTTGTCTTTTTTTGACCTTTGCATTATGTCTACGATGTTTAATTGGGCACTAGTGCAATATATCATCTCTGACTTGAGCAATATGAGCAATTTATGGTGCCCTTTAAAATGACAACAAAATAAATATATTTTTTTTGTAATATCAGCAAGGAACATATTGTCCATGTCATATTCAAAACTTTTTGATGAAAAACTAAAACTAAATGCATTTTCCTCGTTTTCCAACAAATATCCTAAACACTACAGCTTAACAAAACTAACTATGTTATATTTTTCATTTTTTTGGAGAAAACATCAATTATCATTGCTTTCCACTTTATTTTAGAATATCACGTCACATATACTTACTTCATGATGATGACTGTTGGTGACACACTGTTGTGGCAGGCGGCGTTTCGGGCAGAATAATCTTAGAAATGTCTCTCTAAACTGCCTGCTCATCACACAGTAAAGCATGAAGTTGATGGCGTTATTGAGCAAGGCCACAATATCCATTGTATCTCCCAAAGGCACATATATAGCACCAAAGAAGTCAGAATTGAGACCACTGGCGAGGGCCATTATACCCTGGGGTAGTTCTGTCAGCAGAAACAGAACAAGCACAGCGACCAACATGGCCGTAGTGCGTGAGTGCTCCCTTCTGCGCGTGCGTACAGCCTGCACTCCCATGGATTTCTTGCGCAGGCGTACTGCTTCCTTGTGAGATGTGCGCATGGTACACAGAAGGAGACATCCAAATATGGACATGAGAAGGCAGGGTAGGATTTTGATGATTACTGCGTGAAGCCAGAAGTTCATACGTGATATCACCAGGCCATATGTGTGCCTTTCACTGATGGCGGAGATGTGGTACATGGTCAAGTTGGTCTTCCTGTGCGGAACCGATACTACACTCAGACATAGATAATTAGGTATTAGGACAATAGCAGAAGCTATGTAGACAGCTAATATAGCCCACTTTGTCCTCTGGTAGGTAAAGTAAATTGCTGCTGTAGATGCGAAACGCACATGTACATACCTAAACGCAGCTAGAATCACTACTAGCCATATAGATGTGGTGTGAGCAACAACAGAAAAGTTGACTTGAAACAACAGGAACCAGACCCAGCCATGAGCATTCCTTTGTGGTGATGGCCGGGTACCATGCAGACAGTAAAACTGAAGAGCAAACGGGATGTAGGAGAGCATGGTGAGCATATCAGAGAAGGCTAGAGCCGTGAGGATACTGTTAGTAATACTCAGCATGTGTTTACGAGTGAGTACAGCCATGTTAAATGCAGAGAACACGACACCCACCACACACACGACCACACTCACGTATCCGTGGTAATGCTCGTACCACAGCGAGAACCGCATCAGATTGTTCAGAGAACGCTCACTGGTGGTGGACGTAGCCTCCGTCACGTCTGACAGGTTGCTTAGCAACCCATGCAAGTAGCTCACATTTGTCTCCATGTTGATGACGTCATCAAGGTCACCAAGTCACACGTGAGATAACTGTAAACACAGGAACCAACAATATTGAATTATAATGTATTTTTTTATTATAGTGACATGTACAGACACATCACAATGACAATATAAATATGATAACAATATAGTACCCAGCCCATTTGGGCATAAAAATCACTCCAAAATATAAGTTTTAATAACATATATGCCGAACGAGACAGCCAAAAAGTACCATTATTATGCAATAATGTAAAAATCATCCCAACAAACACCAGGAATAAAAAAGGAGCATGTGACTTCAGGCAGAGTACAGTGGTTTAGAGTGGCTGTATCAGTGGATTTGGTTCATACAAAATACACGTTTTAGTGGAAAATTAATTAGTTGTAGTCGCATATATATTATTACTAAGCCACATTGACATACACATACCCATATTAAGAAAGAACAATACAACAATTAACATAAAAAACTAAATAGTAATTGCAATATAATTTTGCCCTATCCACACAATGTGAAAAGAACTGCAGCAGCTGTTCTAGTTTACTTGAAGTAAGATCAACCAATCTACACTGTATTATCTTCGAATATTATGATGTACACAGAACTTTGAGTGTTGTTTCCGACCACCCACTCAAAGGTTTCACTTTACTTGAAGTGAGATCAACCAATGTACGTTATAGTAAATTTGACTATTTGATGCACATATAACTGGCAGTTCAATTTTTGACCACCCACCGACTGCGCATGCGTCTCAACAACTATACATCGTACAGGGTGAGAGGTGTCACCAACCACCCACAGACTGCACGTGTGTCTCAACACACATACACCCTACAGGGTGAGAGGTGTCACCAGCCACCCACCAACTGCACGTGGGTCTCAACCCGCATACACCGTACAGGGTGAGAGGTGTCACCAGCCACCCACCGACTGCACGTGTGTCTCAACACACATACACTGTACAGGGTGAGAGGTGTCACCAGCCACCCACCAACTGTACGTGTGTCTCAACCCGCATACACCGTACAGGGTGAGAGGTGTCACCAGCCACCCACCGACTGCACGTGGGTCTCAACACACATACACCCTACAGGGTGAGAGGTGTCACCAGCCACCCACCAACTGCACGTGTGTCTCAACCCGCATACACCGTACAGGGTGAGAGGTGTCACCAGCCACCCACCGACTGCACGTGTGTCTCAACACACATACACTGTACAGGATGAGAGGTGTCACCAGCCACCCACCAACTGTACGTGTGTCTCAACCCACATACACCCTACAGGGTGAGAGGTGTCACCAGCCACCCACCAACTGCACGTGTGTCTCAACCCGCATACACTGTACAGGGTGAGAGGTGTCACCAGCCACCCACCAACTGCACGTGTGTCTCAACCCGCATACACCGTACAGGGTGAGAGGTGTCACCAGCCACCCACCGACTGCACGTGTGTCTCAACCCGCATACACTGTACAGGGTGAGAGGTGTCACCAGCCACCCACCAACTGCACGTGGGTCTCAACACACATACACCCTACAGGGTGAGAGGTGTCACCAGCCACCCACCAACTGCACGTGGGTCTCAACACACATACACCCTACAGGGTGAGAGGTGTCACCAGCCACCCACCAACTGCACGTGTGTCTCAACCCGCATACACTGTACAGGGTGAGAGGTGTCACCACCCACCCACCCACTGCACGTGCGGCTCAACCCTCATACACCTACGTACCCAGTATCCAGTTATGGGCAGTCAACATACACAGAGATGCAGGCTCTGGCTAGGCCTGCAGCTTCATCCAAGTTTACGCCTAATTCTGTGGTTGGAGGATCTCCTGTGCCAGCACAATCTACATCCCAGCAACATTTGCTTTTACCTCCTTACGGTGGCAAGACAAATATTCCTACACTCGGCAGGTCGTCATCTTCGGTCGATCTTAATCTTCTCAAGGCTCCCTCAACACATGGTGAACTGGATCTGACATTGTTAGCTCAGCAGTGACACTAGCGGGTGTTACTCCAGGAAGCCCATGGAACGCTAGCTTCAGTTTCACCATCTGAATCGCACCAGCAGCAGCAGCAACAGGAGGATGGTAGTAAGAATCACCAAGACTAACTTTTTAACATTTCTGGACAATGCTACCAATTCGAATAATTATTTGAAAACATTTTCCATTTTCGATTCTGTTTTCACTTCTTTAAAGGCATGTATGTGTAAAAATCAGAAAAATGGACCTCGTCAACCAATTTACTTGCACTCTTCTTCTCGCTTCTTCTTCTCTTTTTGTCTTTCTTTTATTATTATTCTTCAATTTCAAGGGCTGCACATAGAACTAGCCCAATGCATGCTACAGTCATTTAGGTTTCTCTGGTCAACGTGTATGTCATTTTTTATAGTAATCAGAAAATGCGGTGAGGAATGGCAGATTCGGCCACTTTTATACCCAAATGGCATTTTTTCGGATTGCTCAGGCTCCCTAACAGTAAGTTTTGTATGGACGTTACTGGAGGGTACGTAATGTAGTTTGTATGACGTAATGGATTCGTATCGCACGGAGAATTTATTCGTAAGCTTTGGCCCATACGGCATGGATATGTAATGATATGTAGTGATGCGGGAGTACTTTGGTAAGGTACAGCAGCGGTTTGGATGCCTGTTGGCAAGTACGTATCTCCAGCCCCGTACAACCACAAATGGCTGATTCGTAGAGAAAATGTAAAATAATGAGTATGGTTTGGGGATTTTTCATTCGGATCGTGCGCCCCATTCGTCGCGAATCAAGCTGCACATTGCGACGAATGGGGCAGACGATCCGAATAAACAAATCCCCGAACCATACATACAATTTTACAGTTTATCTCCGAATCAGGCATTTGTGGTGGTTCGGGGCAAGAGATACGTACTTGGCATCCGAACTCCCGCATCATTACATATCCATGTTGTTTGGGCTAAACCTTACAAATAAATATGCTGTTACCATGTTTACGCATCTGCAGTGGGCAGTTGCCCGAATGAGCTACACAATATTCGTGGCGATACGCACGCCACGTTCAAAGTAAACGTACGATCCCAACATGAGCGGTATCGGTCGAATGGCAATACGTTTGATACGAATCCATTATATGTATCATACGATACGCTTGATACAAATTCATTGTATGTATCATACGACCCTGAACAATCCGAAAAATGGCATTGCTCACCGCATTTTCCAATTTCAATGAAAGAAAAAGGCATAGAAGTTGACCAGAGAAACATAAACGGGTGGTATATAGTTTTATTTGGGTCGTCTATATCGCAGTTCGGATCGTGCGTATGGTTGGCCAACAGGGTCAAAATACAACCCAATTTGACGAGCCAATTTCCAAAAAATGACGACCCAATATTGGTTTGTAATATCATGTAATTCTTTATATTTAAAACATTTTTTGCACAAATAAATATTATGTTAAATCGGTGATAACTTTTGGTTCATATTGAGACATGATATATAACTTCATATTTATCTGAGAATATACACTTTTACGACCCAACAAACTGGGTCATCATTTTTGCTAACCAGTTCAAGGTACTTTTATCCGATCTGCTGTTCCGGATTCAAGGTTTAAAACTGCACTATTTCGATACCAAATGCCTGTGAAGCTATATATTATGTCTCATTATGAATTAAAAGTTGTCACCAATTTAACATGAACTTTATTTTGACCCTGTTGGCCAACCATACGTGCGTATCCCGGTTCGGGATGGTATGTAAAGATTCTTATAGCTTATGGGGCTGGCTAACGAAACCCCGCATCGCGACGAATCGGACGCACGATCCGAATTAAAAAATCCCCGAACCATACCGAACCATTCGCATTTTTTTACATTTTCTCTACGAATCTGCCATTCGTGGCGTTTCGGGGCTGGAAATACATACTTGCCGACAGGCATCGGAACCGCTGCCGTACCAACCGTACACAGTTGCCCGAATAAACTATACAATATTCATGGCGATACGCACACCACGATCAAAGTAACCGTCCAATCCCAACACGAGCCGTCGAGCCGTCGAATGGCGATACGTTCGATAGGAGTCCATTACGTATCATACAAACTACATTACGTACCATCCAGTACCGTCCGTACAAAACGTAGTGTTAGGGAGGCTGAGCAATCCGAAAAATTGCCATTTGGGTATAAAAGACGCCGAATCAGCCATTCCTCACCGCATTTTCTGATTACTATGAATTTAAAATAGCATACATGTTGACCAGAGAAACCGTAATGATTGTAACAGGCATGTGACTAGTTCTATGTGCAGCAGCAGCCCTTGAAATTAAAGAAGAAAAAAAAAGAAAAAAAAGAGAAGAAGCGAGAAAACGAGTGCAAGTAAAAAGAAGAAAAAAGTGAAGGATTGGTTGAAGAGAAAAGTCCAACTGGGCCACAAGAGGACTTTGCTATACGAACTTGAGGAAGAAGATATTGCCAGCTTCAATAATTACTTCAGAATGGATCCAGATACATTTAATGAGATTCTGGAGAGAATCACACCCAGAATAAAGAAGCTGACAACTAACTATAAAACTCCATTCCTGCACCTCTCAGACTGGCTGCTACATTGAGGTTCCATTATATGTATCATACGACCCTGAACAATCCGAAAAATGGCATTGCTCACCGCATTTTCCAATTTCAATGAAAGAAAAAGGCATAGAAGTTGACCAAAGAAACATAAACGGGTGATATATATTTTTATTTGGGTCGTCTATGTCGCAGTTCGGAGCGTGCGTATGGTTGGCAAACAGGGTCCTATGAATATGAACTGTACGGCTGATTCGGCATGCCCAGCATACGAATCGAGTCAGTACATTAGGTACTGGTACATATGTTTCGGATTACAATTCGGCTGATGCATAGACGTTATTTGTACGGTTTGGATGTCATGCATAAATTACGGCCCATGCGTAGACGTCTACTAATCCGAAACCAACAAACTGCTACGCATTATTACGTATGTATATTCATACAATCCGAATTGAGATACGCACTGTACAATCTCAAGCCGAATGAAAGGATTCGGGCGGTTCGGCAACATTTTCTAACATGTTAGAAAGTGTCCCGAACCCTCCCGTACCGTCCCATATCAGTCCGAATTGCCACACACCATACGCAATGTACGAATCAATTTCAACGAATTTCCCCGAATCGATTCGGGAAGGCGATTCGTAGAAATTCGGCTCCTGTTAGACAGGGGTATTAGAGCTGTACGGCTGATTCGGAAGGCCCAGCCTACGAATCGAGTCAGTGAAGTATGTGCTGATAAATATGGTTCGGATTGCGATTCAGCTGGTACGGCTCATGCATAAACGTTATTCGCACGGTTCGGATGCCATACATATATACATTGCAGCCCATGCGTAGACTTCTACTGATCAGTAGCCAAGGAACAGTTACAAATACGTATCTAGTACAATCCCAATTAAGATACGCACTGTACGGATCTCAAGCCGAATGGAGTGGTTCGGGGGACACGGCAAAATTGTCTAACATGCTAGAAAATTTCCCGCATCCTCCCGTACGGTGCCGTACCATGCACCATACACACGGTACGAATCCAACTCCCCGAATTATCTAAACTATTCGGGAAGGCGATTCGTAGACATTCGTATCCTGCTAGACAGGGGTTTAAGCGAGCCCACCTAGCGGTCTGAAGCCTTAGATTATGCGATAACTGAGCGCTTTAATCGTTAATATATCTTAATACGATTAAGCGGTATATGAATAAATTTGTGGAAGCACAGTCATTTTTTAAATCTTCTATCATGTTAATGCCAAGGAGGTAATATCTCAGCTCACTCAGTGACCCAGCAGAATATAGATTATATTTAGAAAAATGCTATCAATTATGACTTTAGCCAATTTTGCATAGCAGTTGTGTATGTTAAATGAACATTGTACCAACACATCGTATGTTTTCGGTTAGTTTTGCATAACGCTTGTCGTCATCACAAGTCAAATTGCAGGATTACAAATTGAAATTTTCACACTCCACCAGATCCTAGGTGCTAAATATTTTGTTTGATGCCAATACTCCTTCGCACGATAAAAAAACGTGATATATACATACACCATGCTGCGATCACCACACACAATGACCTTCAAGTGACAATGAACAAACAATGTCATAATTATTTGACAACACCACAAAACATGACCTTTATTTAGCAATGGACACATAATGGCATTATTGTGACAACATAAACGCAATGTGACCTTCATGTGACCACAAACACAATAACTGACCTTCATGTGACAATGCTCACCAAAGCATCAATGACAGACGTTTGCGTAATCCTACCCCTTGATTTTAGACAGGTTTGGGGGTACCGCCTATAAGAGGTCAAAATAAAAAGTTCGTCTCTAATTGTTTGCTGTTAACATCTCATTTCATGTTTTGTACATATCGAGGTTGACAGTGTTGTCAGTAAAACGCTTCTTACTGTCCAACATTGTCCTTAATGACCTTATTTTTTTTAACCGTAGAAAAAATAACACATCGTTTATGGTTAAAGCGTGAATGGTCAATTTTAGTTTCCGATTTAATACAATGTGTGATATCGCTTTATTTTTTATTTTTTTTATTAGACTTTCCATACATACAATGTACATATAGAGGCAAGTGGCGACAGGTGACCAGAGCCTATGCGAGGCCACCACCCTCAAAATAAAACAAACAAGCATTATAATACAATTAAAAATTCAAAAATGCTTGTGTTAAAAACAATAATTATACAATAGCGTGTGTTTGGAGGTGATTATGTTCATTTGAGAACCGACTTGTGAGAGTTGATCACGACCCTGGGAGTGATCAACTCTCACAAGAAGGTTCTCAAATTAACATAATTACCGACAAAACACACGCTATTACTATTATTACCATCATACACAATGTCCATGTAGACGGTAGACCTAAGCCTATAATTAACAAAAAAAAGATGAAATTAGTAGATTAGACCTACCAGTTGGAGGGTTATAAATAACGTTAGGACCATCTGGATGGCCCTACTGAACTCTATCCCCTTTATGATGTTGATTCTGCGACTGTAGCCTTACAATAATATGAAGTGATGCAGTCAATGACATAAATAGAACTTTGCCGTAGTCTTGGGCCTAGCCTATGTTAGTCATCGAGCGCTAGTTTAGTCCACCTGCAGGTCACGCGTGTGTACACGCAGTGTACAGGTGTAGTGGCCTGATCAGAGATCGGCGGCCCACGTGACACCCGTTTGATACCTGCCTTTAGATCAGAGGTTTCAAATGTAATTTGAAACCTCTGAGTTTCATTTGATACCCCTGTTACGTTATTAGAACATGGCCAAATTAGTGTTATGAGAGCACTACAACCCAGGATGTGGTAATAATACTGAGTTACAACCATTAAGATTAGCAAACAATGCCAAAAGTATAAATGTAATAATAATAAGCATAAAATGCTGAATAGTTGCAAATAATTATACAAGTAAATAGTATTGCACAACAATATCGTGGGAACAGATTTTTAAATTGATAACTTTAAATAAAAATGAGCACAATAATCCTAGATAATTGAGACTAAAATATTAACATGTACAAATAGTGGTAACAAATACTTAAAATTGCATCACAATGTCACAAAAAAAACATATTTTTTATCCTATTACTTATACACACAGCTGACACCTGCAAGTAGATGTCCAGGTACACCCATTAATAATATCAAACGATTGTTGTAATTTAGTTACATAATGATGCATCAGCTTGTTTTTGAATGAAAACAGTGAGGATGATTCAGGAATCAGTAGTGGAAGAGAGCTCCATTCGCTGGCAATTGTCAAAAGGGGTTTTAAAAGTATGGCGCAGTCACCAGATCTTCGCACAGAAGTGACATCAAAAGTTTGAATAAAATTTTCAATATGTATTTTAGTGTCCTTATTTAAACATTTATAAAATAAAACATTATCTGTAATTTTACGTCTGAAACATAATGGTAGTAAGTTCAAGTCAATACACCTGTCCTGGTAACTGCGGCCATCAAGCTAAGTTACAAAACGTGGCATGCCTCGTTGAATACGTTGAAGCTGTGCTAGCTCATTGGAATGCTGAGGAGACCAAACCAGAGTACTATACTCAGCTATGCTCCTTGTTAAAGATTTATACAGGTTGAGTGCGACATTATTGGGAGCATGGTAGCCAACAACTCGTTTAATAATACCATTAACTCTATTACATTTACTTACAACATTGTGTATGTGGTCTTTCCAACTTAAATCAGACGAAACAAGTACACCTAAATCTTTAAATTATGTAACATGTTCTAAGCTATTACGATTTAGCATATAATTAAAATAAACTGGTGCCTTACGGCGACTAACAATAAGAATTTTATACTTTGAATGGTTAAAATTAATTTTCCAAGTGACAGTACATTCATAAAGCCTATTTAAATCAGCTTGGAGAAATGTGCAGTCCAATATCTGTTCAATCGTCTTTTAAACCCTAGCGTCGTCAGCAAATAGACCTGTTTTAGATGAAATACAAGATAGAGGCATGAATAAAATAAATAGAAGTGGCCCGATAATAGATCCCCGGGGTACCCCAGAAATAACTGGTAGCCACTCAGATGTTTGACCATCTAAAACACCGCGTTAGATTGTGTTGTTCAGAAAATAATTAAACCAAGTTAGCAGATTTCCATTTATACCAAAATATTGAAGTTTGGGAATTAGAAGCTTGTCATTTACAGAATCGATTGCATTGTTGAAGTCGGGGTATACTATATCAACCTGTCTAGATACATCTAGAACACTACCTATCATATGATACATATCTCAAAGTTGAGTTGTGCATGATTTATGTTTCATAAAGCCATGTTGAGATTCAGTTAATGATGACTCAACAAGAGGGTACATATGGTTAGAAATACACCTTCCCATAATTTTTGGAACAAAACTTAAGAGAGAAATTGGACGGTAGTTTTCAATGTTACTTTTGTCTCCTTTTTTATGAATCGGTACTACGTTAGATGCCTTCCAATGAATAGGAATTTTGCCAATTCTCATACTAAAAGTGAACAAATTTGCTAACGAGGGAGAAAATTGAGTAGCACACTGCTTTAAAATATGTGGTGAGAGATTGTCTGAACCATACGCTTTGTTAACATCTAATCTGCTTAACAACGTATACACTTCTTGAGTAGAAAAAGTTACATTAGAAAGTTTGTAATTGTGTTTAACATCAATATGCGGAAGTATTGCATCAGTGTCATGACAAGCACTAAACGAAGAATGAAAATGAGCATTAAACATATTGCATTTGCCATTGCCATCAGAAGATGTAGTAGAATTTAATTTAACAGTTTGAGGTGTATTTTTTGCTTTGTTTTTTTATTTAAAATAACTCCAAAATCGATTTGGATTCTTTTTCACAGCATCACTTATACCTGTCATAAAAGGCATCGTGTTTGGTTTTAATGTTGTTCTCAAGTTTGTTCCTATATATTTTAAATGTTGACCTATCACCACTTTTATTTGTTCGTTTAGCTCTGACCAAGCTGTGTGTTTGACTTTGTGCAGATGTTTAACTTGACTGTCGATCCAGGGAAGACCAGATTAATCTTTAATCGTGACCGTAGGTACTTTATCATTGACAATGCCCATAACACGGGATAACCAGTTTACCCATGCATGATCAATGTCGCTATCATGTCGAATCTCCCATAGATCCACCTGTTTCAAAGCCTGTCTAGGATCGTCCCAAGTTGCAGCTTTGTAATGAAATACCTTTCGAGTATCACATTTATCTGACAAAAGATTTGGCAATGAAATTAAGAGCTTTGTGAGCACTAGTTATGTCTGCAGGATATTCATTTATACTCGAAAATAATTCAGGTGCATTAGTAAATACTAGATCAAGCATGTTTCCCTTGGCATTAGAGGGTACTGCATTAAGCTGTTGAAATGAGAACTGATTAAACACATCACAAAACATGGACTGTGATGTAATATTACTGGAGTAAAGTTCACTTTTCCAGTTGACAGAAGGTATGTTAAAATCAACTAATACACATACACGTTTATATTAATTTGATGTTTTAACTAGTGCATTATCTAAAGCACGAGAAAAACATGCGAGATCAGATGACGGTGGTCTGTGTACTATTTTTTTATTTTTTTTATTTATTAGACATTCGATTTCGCAGAAAAAAATATTTCGTTGTCTGGTTCAAGCTTTTTACAATATGTTAAGTTATTCTTAACAGCAAGTACCACACATCCACCCCTCTTGCCAGGGATGGTCGAGCTTCTGTCGTTGCGATAAATGATAAACTCGTCTGAAAATAGTTCACAATCGGATATATTATCATTCAACCATATTTCTGCTATAGCACATACAATGTCATTTAACTGATTTATCTTGTGGTTTTCTTGTTTATGGATTTTAAACTTCTAGCGTTCATATAAATAAATTAAACTTCTTTCTTGTTAATATTGTGTGCTTTTGTTTTGGACAGCTTGCAGGGTTTGGTTAGCCTTGGAGTATGATCGACTCTACCTATAGTACCTGTTGGCCTTGTGACCTAGCCTGTGGCACCTGTAGCACGTAACACGTGTCTCGTAACGGCACTGTTCAGTGGCATGACTGTCTTCACCACACATATATAGCAATGAAGGTCTTGAGGTATTGTACTGTGATAGGGTTGTCGGTGATTTCTAACACGCCTGTTCCATCGTGAAGACACCCTATTATCTCGTGAGCCTTGTTTATTCTTTGAATAGTGAGAGCGAGTACTGCGATTGCTATTTATATACCGATGTTCAGGTTCGCGACGAGACAATCTACCTGTCTCTTCTCTTGCTGTACGAGTTTTAGTATGATGATATTGTCCCTCGTTGTAAGCAACATGTAGTTGGCTTCTTCTCGTCTGATGTTGAATCTGTTTGTCACGAGGCTGACGCTGTGATCTGGGAGCTCTGTGTACAATGTCATTATTATTACGATTAATTGTACGAGGATGGTGATGTTTAGAATGCGCGTGTCTGTGGCCTCTGTGCTGGTCTGGCATTGTGTTAATTGTATTGTTCTGATTAATGTGCTGACCATCACGTCTGTCGTGTGTGATATTTCCGGGTGCGACCCTGATGCCATCTCGCTTGAGCAGGCTGAGGTTTCGAAGAAGCTGAGTGACGCCTGAAGAGCTCAGATGGAGGCCATCTTTGTTAAGTAAGTCACTTTCGATGTTCGCTTCTTCATCATAGAAGTTGCTGACATGGCTAACAAAGATAAAACCAAGACCTTCGGTCCACCGTCTGCGACGCTGGCCCAACATTGGACCAGCACCTGATGTGTTGAATATATAAATCAAGCTGACGACAACCTAACAAGTACATACTAATCTGAACCACCGAATCCCCACTGATTAATTTTAAATTGAAAATAGCCCTTCGGCCTCCATGGTTCATACAAAAGTATTTCAGAGCTTCAACTCTTATAGTGCGAGGATCGACTTTACACGTCATGATCTGACGTCAGATTTTGTTGTCTAAAATCGATCCCCGCACTGGGGTATTAAAATATTTGCAATAGCCGTAGACCAATAACATAAGTATTCAAATGAAACGGAAAAAGCTAACAAAGACATTTATGATGATTTCAAATTGAAAAAAACCTTTGGTTTCTATGGTTTATATAAAAATATTTCAGAGTTTAAGTGTTAATGGTTAATGTTATCCGGAGGAATCCACGTTGAGTATGTGGTTTGTTTGAAGTTAAACCGGTGCTGATTCAACCATTTCAGCGCGGTGACCGACATTTGGTGTCGAAATATGGCGTCTATTGACGTCAAAATTTGCCGTATGTAGTCATCGGATTTTGACATCTATAGACGTCAGATTCCGACGGATAAAGACGTCAGAATTTAACGTCTATAGTCCTCAGAATCTGGCGTCTATAAATGTCAGAATTTGATGTCTATAGACGTCAGATTCTGATCGATATAGACATCAAATTCAACTAAATTGGAAGATTTATGTTAAGAATAAATATATGTATATATTTGTTATCATTTGAAGCTGGAAATTATGTTAACAATTTCAGCTTAAATTAATAAAAATAGAAACAGACAGTTCAGTAGGACAAGGGTTTTTTTGTGCAGCCAGTAAAAAAAGGCGTTGCTATGGTAATACGATATACGAGACGTAGGCGTTTTCAAACAGTTTGAAATGTAAAGTGTCTCAAATTATAAATCGTGAATGGATATTCAATAACAACCATGAGTGCACGATTTAATTAACTAATGTCAATGACACACAATCTGGCGGGCATCTCGATTTTTGATGGCAGGTTAGTAAACAACGCAGCAATCGTGATAGGTTTAACATGGCATCAATCAGCTTGAGCAGTGTCAGCTTAAGATAAGTTTGATATGGTATCAGGTCAGATTTAGCTATCTATTATATTGGCTGTGATGAGGCAGGATGAGCTTGAGATAGGTTTCACATGGCATGAGTTTACGTCTAGATATCTATTACAATGGCTAGGGTAAGGCAGGATGAGCTTGAGATAGGTTTCACATGGCATGAGTTTACGTCTAGATATCTATTACAATGGCTAGGGTAAGGCAGGATGAGCTTGAGATAGGTTTCACATGGCATGAGTTTACGTCTAGATATCTATTACAATGGCTAGGGTAAGGCAGGATGAGCTTGAGATAGGTTTCACATGGCATGAGTTTACGTCTAGATATCTATTACAATGGCTAGGGTAAGGCAGGATGAGCTTGAGATAGGTTTCACATGGCATGAGTTTACGTCTAGATATCTATTACAATGGTTAGGGTAAGGCAGGATGAGCTTGAGATAGGTTTCACATGGCATGAGTTTACGTCTAGATATCTATTACAATGGCTAGGGTAAGGCAGGATGAGCTTGAGATAGGTTTGACATGGCATGAGTTTACCTCTATTATAATAGTTACCGTTAGGGTGAGTGGGTAACTTCAAGTGGGTGACACATTACACTCTATGATATACGACGTTTATTAACACCGAAGTAAAGCATTCCTACCTACCAGTATCAATTTAGTTTAATTTTAATTCCACTGCGGATGTAAATTAATACCGCAACGTGAATAAACATATTCTGATTTTTGTTTATGAAATGTCCTGAAATACCCTATTACAATATTGCTAATGCAACCACAGACTCTCCATATAAGATAAATTATACCATTTTTATCAAGTGATTGCTGATGTTTAAATATTTAAATTAGACTTTGTGATTATCAATTACGGGGTTAATAGTATTCAATTTAGCCGAGCAACAGTTCTGTAATGATTTCCAGTCTAATTTGGAAAGTTGATTGATCTCCATGCACCGTAAACATAAAATTTATATATGGCTCGTTTATGCAAAAAAACGCTGTTAATTAACATATACTGGTATTAACCGGTATATATTTATGTCTAATCCAATCAGCTGATTACTCGGCACTTTAATGGATCAATCCAATATAAATCCACGCATAAGTAGCTCTATGCAAGTAATTGGAAATATATAATTTCGGATATAAAATGTTAAATCTTACGGCCTCTCAGGTCCGTGTCACTACACAAATGTTATCTTAACTTTTAGTCATGTATCATTAAAAGTTAGGATCATCTTACCACTTCAGCGATAAATGACTGAAAGGTAACCCTGAACCGTCTGCATACATCAGGGGCGGGGGCCGTAGGGTAGTGGTTAGCACCGCTGCCTTTCACGCCAGAGTTCGAAGTTCGGTTACCGGTCTCGGCGGTTTGAAAGAAACAAAAATGTTTCTTCCCAATCCAAGTGCGAAAGTCATTATTGCGGGGAGCCTCCGCGACCGAGAGGTAGCGTTCTCGGCCTCAGACCGTCAGGGCTCGAATTTCGAATCCTGTGTCTGGAGGACAGTGTCATCTCAATCATCTCACCATCCTCAGAAGGTTCTCCTGGCCCAGTTTAGCCTATATGTGCACAAAGGTGGCCTAAAGCCAGATTCATTTCATTTCATGTTTTTGTATACATCAGAATCTGATGTATGAAGAAGATCTCGCACTGAAATAAATAAAATCGTTATAATGGATGAAGACCCATAGCATAGGTCTTGAAATTAATTTGAAAGACCTAACTAAGACATTTATGATAATTTCAAATTGTCAAGGTTGCAAGGGTTAAAGGAGACGTGGTCCTGGGGCACATTTCCTAAGAAACTTTGACCTAGTTTAGGTTATTTATCATTAAAAAGTTGGGATCATCTTAAGATCATCTTAACTTTTTAATGATGAATGACCGAAAGTTAAGATGTAATTTTCTTAGTGGAACGTGCACCAGCTGGTACATGAAGTGTTGCTTATTCCTTCGTTTGTCACTTCGGGTTCTATCTGCAGTGGATGTGATTTGATCACGTACATGGTATTCACTCCAGCTTGATCGCCGCGAACATGACAAAAACTCACCTGGGCAGTAATTGGCAGACTCGGGGATAATTGGCAGACCTCAAGATATGTTTGCCTAAGTCAACTGTAATCACATAGTCCAGGAGTGGGTGCAGTTCGAGTCATTAGATTTGCATTTTTTTGCACATAGAGATTTTAAGGCCAATTAATTTTTGAACCAGATTTACTGTGAAAAAAAACAGTCCTAATAGCTGCCCAGCTGACAAATATCACACATAGGCTTCCAAAAAACCTGTAAAATATCAGGTTTGGTCCTTCAAGTATCAGGATTGGTGTGGCAAAGATAAAAATTAAAATGCCTAGTATCAGACTTAGTCTGTCAAATATTAGGTTTTGTGAGAAGCCCAGCATCAAAACGAGCCTGCCAGAAATCACAATCAAAATACTAAATATTAGGCTCTGCTTACAGAATCTCGGGCTTAGCTTGCCAAATCGCGGCCTTAGCTCGCCAAATATCGGCCTTAGCTTGTCAAATTTCGGCCTTAGCTCACAAAATTTCGGTCTTAGCTTGTCAAATCTCGGTCTTAGCTCGCCAGATCTCGGAGGGGCTCTCACACATAGCCGAGTTGGACCACGAGCCTAGCCGAGCTGAACTCGTGCTTAACTTGTAAACAACTCTCTTACAGCTCGTTCTTTACTCTTAGAACTCGTTCTTTGCCATTAGAAATAATCGACACGCTCGTGGATTGGAAATTTATATTTGAACATGTTCACGAGCTCATTCAGTTCATTTCAATCGCAATGCACTCGTACAGCTTGTAGAGCACTCGTAGATCGCTCTTAGAGCTCTTAGATCACACTTAGAGCACGTCTGCTTTGCTCTTGAATAAAATGTAAGTACGATAGTGGTCCGAGCTATAGCATATACGCGAGTAATGTACGCGTAGAACTCATATATCACTCTTGCGGCTCGCACTAAACTCGTACAGCACGTAGAGCACTCTTAGAGCTCTTAGATCACTCTTAGATTACTCCTGAAACACCTACGTTGAGCTCAGATATAACTCACAGGTCACTCGTGATTAACTCGTACAACTCGTACATCACTCTTAAATATCTTTTTTTGTGCCAGATCGTGGTTCACCCGACAAAAATTGAGCTCGGCCTTGCCTGGCTTCCAACTCGGCTATGTGTGAGAGCCCCAGAGTTTGCCAAAATATCAGGCTTAGCTCGCCAAATATCAGACTTAACTCGCCAAATATCGGGCTTAGCTCGCCAAATATCAGGCTTATCTCGCCAAATATCAGGCTTAACTCGCCAAATATCAGGCTTAGCTCGCCAAATATCGGGCTTAGCTCGCCAAATATCAGGCTTAACTCGCCAAATATCAGGCTTAGCTCGCCAAATATCGGGCTTAGCTCGCCAAATATCAGGCTTAGCTCGCCAAATATCAGGCATAGCTCACCAAATATCGGGCTTAGCTTGTCAAATAGGAGACCTAGGGGGCTCTCACAAAAATGAAATGAATCGGGCTTTAGGCCACCTTTGTGCACATATAGGCTAAACTGGGCCAGGAGAACCTCCTGAGGATGGTGAGATGATTGAGATGACACTGTCCTCCAGACACAGGATTCGAAATTCGAGCCCTGGCGGTCTGAGTCCGAGCACGCTACCTCTCGGTCACGGAGGCTCCCCACAATACTAACTTTCACACGTGGATGGGGAAGAAACAATTTTGTTTCTTTCAAACCGCCGAGACCGGGAACCGAACCCCGGACTCTGGCGTGAAAGGCAGCGGTGCTAACCACTACCCTAGGGCCCCCGCCCAGGGGGCTCTCACACATAGCCGAGCAAGGCCGAGCTAATTTTTTGTAGAGCGAATCACAATCTGACTTAAAAATAAGATGTCTAAGAGTGATGTACGAGCTGTATGAGTTAATTACGATTGACCTGCGAGTCATATACGAGCTCAGCCTAGGTGTTTCAAGAGTCATTCAAGAGCGATCTAAGAACTCTAAGAATACTGTAAGAGTGCCCTACGTGTGCTGTATGAGGGTACTGCGAGCAGTAGAAGTGTACTACATTACTTGAGCATATCTTACAGCTCGTACCACCCTCGTACTTATATTTTATTAAAGAGCAAAGCAGGAGTGATATACGTGCTCTAAGAGTGAGGTAGGAGTTTTAGGAGCGATCTACAGGTGCTCTGGAAGCTGTACGAGTGCATTACGAAAGAAAATGAAATAGCTTGTGATTTTTTTTTAACATGTTCAAAAACAAATTCGGAACCCCGAGCGTGTCGATTATCTCTAAAGGGGCTCTTACACATAGCCGAGTTGGACCACGAGCTTAGCCGAGCTGAACTCGTGCTTAACTCGTAAACAACTCTTACAGCTCGTTATTCACTCTTAGAACTCGTTTTTTGCTTTTTTTCACGAGCTCTTTCATTTTATTTCACTCGTAATGCACTCGTACAGCTCGTACATCACTGGTAGATTGCTCCTAAATATCTTAGCTCACCCTTAGAGCACGGAGAACACTCTTTGTTCTTGAATAAAATGTAAGTACGAGGGTTGTACGAGTTGTAAGATGTGCACGAGTAATGTATGAGTAAAACTCGTATATCACTCATATGTCACTCATAGTACACTCCTGCAGCTCGCAGTACACTCGTACAGCGCGTAGGGCACTCTTAGAGTACTCTTAGAGTTCTTAGATCACTCTTGGATGACTCATGAAAAACCTACGTTGAGCTCGTATATAACTCGCAGGTCAATCGCGATTAACTAGTACCACTCGTATATCACTATTATACATCTTCTTTTTTTGGGCCAGATCGTGGTTTACTGTGCAAAAAAATTGTTCGGCAGGAGTTCAGCTCGGCTAAGCCCATGGTCCAACTAGGACATGTGAGAGAGTCCTTTGCCAAATATCGGGCTCAGCTTACCAAATATCCGTCTAAGCATACAACATATCGGGCTTAGCTCGCCAAATATCTGGCTTAGCTCGCCAAATATCAGTCTAATCTTACAAAATATATGTCTTGGCTCGTCAAATATCGGACTTAGCGCTCCAAATATCGGGCTTAGTTTGCTAAATATCGGGCTCATCTCGCCAAATATCGGGCGTAGTTCGACAAATCTCGGGCTTAGTTTGCCAAATATCGAGCTTATAGCTTGCCAAATATCGGGCTTAGCTTACCAAACATCGGTCTTATTTGCCAAATTTCGGCCTTAGCTTGCCAAATATCGACCCTCACTTGCCAAATATCGGCCCTAGCTCGTCAAATATCGGGCTCAGCTCGCTAAATATCGGTCCTAGCCAAGATTCACCTTTGTGCGATCTAACTGTCTACATGCAAATGTGACGAAATATTCTCATGTAAATAGAGGATGAAGAGAATGCTGTAGCGATACAAGATTAACATGATAAAAAAATAATCGACAATCAACGACATACTCTTCGCTGAAAAAACTTATGTTACAAGAGGGTTTTATATCACGACAAAACAATCACTTTATTTCAACCGCGGTAGCGAGATACAATTTTAAGTGGGTAAAAATGATAATAATACATGATAATCTAAATCCACGGTTTTGTAGTATGTTTTACCAGTGTTCTACGCCGGTATAAGTATTCTGTGTTAATATCAATAAGTCATGCCCTACGAGATCGTGACTTGTTAAAGTTTATATGTTTTCTATTTCTATTCTGATATTTATCACGCTCGTGGTCCTGTAATATTAGTGTGAAAGTATAATTAGTCAACTTTCCGGATAAAAAATAGATATTAGTTCACGGCTAAGCATTGATTACTAAATTCATGAAAAAGAGTCTTGTTACTCTGGTGTGCATTTGACATTGATAGTGTTTCGTGATTTTTAAAGAAAATGTCTTCAACTGCAAATGAAATGTAAAACACCACCTACGGGTAATCTGCACACAAATAACATAAAACAGGACTGTTCATCTCTTAAAGCTCTGAATTATTTGTGTATAAACCGTGGTGACTAATTTTTTTTTATTTGAAGACATCATACTTGTTTTAGTAATATTCGTCGTCAGATTAATTAAATTTTGCAGGTGGACATTTTTCATAAATGAACATATTCTTCGTCATTTGAAGCTGGAATTTGCGTTAGCAATTCTAGCTTTAAATGAAAGAAAAATACAAAAACAGATAATTCCGCAGAGTAAGAGTTAGAATAAGAGTTAGAATTGAATAACCATCGACATACTTTATGTGAACTACTCTTTGGATTGTGAGAAATCGTTGAAGCGCAAAGTTCTATTTATGTTTTAAAGAATGATTTTTCCAGATCTCAGCACTCGTCACTACAGCAAGCCCTCGATGCCGTATGCATATATAGTAGGGCGGAGTATGGGTCCAACCGTGACCGACTAGACAAAAGTATGAAATTTGGCACAGTTGCTCCTGCGACATTACTGAATAATTTCAGAAGGGTAGCCCAAAAATCGGAGTAGATTTTCTTGTAAAAATTGCATTTTACGTAACCATGATAACACAAAAAAAACTTGAATCAATAATATCCGTGATTTATTGAGTAGGACCTTGTGTTTGAATGTTCAATAATTTCACAAATAATCACTGTAATAATCTTCATTCGGGCTCGTGTAATATTCCCACATACCATACTAAAATGTTATTTATTAATGAAATTAAATGAATGTGGTATTAGGCCACCTCTGTGCATATATAGGTAAACTGGGCCAGGACAACCGCCTGAGGATGGTGAGATGAATGAGATGACACTGCCCTCCAGACCTGGATTTGAAATTCGTGCCCTGGGGTTTGAGGCCGAGCACGCTACCTCTCGGTCACGGAGGCTCTACACAATATCAGGTCTTTACAAGTGAGCGGAGAAGAAACATTTTGTTTATTTAAAACCTGAAGGCCAGAGTGAGGTTCGAGCCCGCAATCTCCGATTTTCCAGACACTATAACGGTTCACTATTCCACTAGAACGGTCTAATATTACGTTTTAGCGGTCTACTAATCCGTTATTTAACAGTCTCCTAATCCTTTATAACGGTCTACTATTCCGCTTTAACGGTTTAGTATTTCGTTATAACGGTCTAGTATATTGTTTTAACGTCTCACAATACAGGATACACCTCCCATAGACTTACATGTGTTATGGCCCATACGCATGGGCCTCGCAGCATTCTTTAAGTGAACAAATGTATATCTATACTATAATAGAATAAGGATTTTTAGTCTTTGTCGGTCGTTGAACGAACCCCCTGACCAAATCGCTATTTAATGACACCCACTATTTATCTCACGCAAAGTTTTGACACTCTGACATGGTTGTAACGTCAATTAAAATTTCTTAGGATATGTTTTTCTGCATTTATTCAATGTTCATCACAATTTTCAGCAGATGTTTGTGTCGACTACGAGTCAGCACGACACTGACCCAATTAAGATACAATGCTGGTCCATCGTCTATGGCGCTGGCCAGCACTTTTTTGACACCGAGCAGTGCATCATGCTGGCTAGGTGCCGTATGAATACAATGCACAGTGTACACATGATCCACCGACCCAATGCCGGCTCAATGTTGGGTCAGCGTCGCAGACAATTGTTCAGCACCGCACCACTGCATTGTATATACTGAATGGCAAGTACACTCAGAGAAAGGTGAGCATGAAGCTTTGCCCAATGCTGGAATAATGCTGGCCCGCCCCCTGTGATGCTGGCTTTACAATAACCCAGCATCGGGTAATCACCGCGCGTCTATGCTGGCAGATGCAGTCCCGCCTGTACTGTCTTGCATAACCCGCTAAAACCAGGACGAGACATTTAAATCCAATGTAGGGTTGAAATATGTAGTCCGGGGGTATTAGATAATAACCGGAACAAACTCGTAACAGGCTAAAAATGTCAGCAAATGTTCTCGAAACAACATAGAAAAACATATAAAAAGTCCTTTAAAATCCGCCTGGTAATAGTGCCCGAAATTGGGCTATTAAGGGGTAAACAGGGGTAAATAAAGGGTATTAACGATACATTTGAAACTATATAAAAAAATGTATGAAAATATGTATCTAAACATATGTTTTAGCCCCTCGGAAACCATTGAAATTATTTGTATTAATTTCCCGCTACCCTTTCATCCCCAAATGTAGTAAATAGGATAAAATAGGGATAATAACCATAACTTATGAGCTATTTGACATAGATTTATAACATTTGTATCTAGCATTGGAGAAAAAAAAAACTTTTTACAATTTGGCGACCTCCCTTAAATCGCCAGCAACAACTTTTTACATTTTAACCACCCTTTCCTCCCAAAAGTGATAAATAGGCGTAAAATTGGGGTGATAACCATGACTTAATGAGTTATTTGACCTAGATTCATAAACTTTGTTTCCAAACATACCCGGGCTGTTTAATATTATAAGTTGTATAAGTTTTTTTTACAACCCTTTCATCCCCAAAGCAAAAAAATAGCATAATAACCACAAGTCGTGAGCTATTTTACATAGATATATAAAATTGTTAAGGCTTACCTGGATATGTTTTACCATGGGAGAGATTGTAAAAGCATTTTTAAAATTATGCGACAATCAGCAACAAAATTATATGATGCTGTAAAATCACCCTTTCATTCCGAAAAGTGGGAAATAAGGGTAAGATGTGAGTGATATTTGACTTACTTAGATTCATAAAATTGGTATCTAGATATATGCTTTTGCATCCGAGAAAAAATAATGAAACCATTTTTAGAAATCTAATAGTTTCAAATTTAATAGTTTACGCTCATTAAAATAAACTCTAATTAACTGTTTTATTATGTAATTAACAATCTACATTATACAAAAAAATATTTTTGGGGAATGCAAAGGCTGTTAAAAATGAATACAACATCATATACAATTCCGTTTTTTGAAATTAAATGGTGATGATTGGTTTTTCTTTCAATTAGGCCTACACTTTTTCATGTGATGCTAGGATAAATATATAGATACCAATTTTATGAATCTCCATCAAAGTTATGGTTATTCTCCTAATTTGCCTTTATTTACCACCTTTAGGAATGAAAGAGTTGGTAAAAATAGCTCATAAGCTATGGTTATCAACCCCCACCCCATTTTACTCATATTTACCACTTATGGAGAGGAATTGGTGGTTAAAAATTGATACAAAAAATTGTTTTTGGTAATTAAAGTAAGGTCGCCAAATTTTAGAATTATTAAAAAAAAAAATTCGATGCTAGATACACATTTTATGAATCTAGGTCAAATAGATCATAAATTATGGTTATTACGCCTATTTTACCCTATTTACCACTTTTGGGAATTAAAGGGTGGCTAAAAATTAATACAAATATATTTAATAGATTCCGCAGGGCTTAAACATATGTTTAGATACAAATGTTTTGAATCCCGTTTAAATAGTTTTAAAGTTATCGTTATTATATTCTTTATTACCCCTATTTACCCTTTATTACCCCAATTTCGGACACTAATACCAGGGGGATATTAGAAGATGTTTTATATGTTTTTCTATGTTGTCTCAACAATATATGCTGCAATTTTCAGCTTGTTACGAATTTGTTCCAGGTCTCTATGAGTTTTAGACTTATACCCCTGGACTAATGGAAAGCGTCAGAAACTGAGGACCAACATTTAGCTGACGTTCATTTGTAATTGTCACCATAATAAAATCAGAAGCCCTGTTCACAAAACTGTATTTTCAATAAAACCCACCTATCCCGCATCGGCCCGTGGAGTCCTAAATATATTTTTTACAAAATTTAAAAACTTGGTAACGCACGTTGCTATTATAGCACGTGGTTTTGTCCACAACATCAAGAAACGCTAGCATGTTTATTAGGCTCTTTTTTATTTATATACTTTACTTCTTTATCAGGCTCTAATCCTGCTAATCACACAGGTTACTATACCAGTGTTTAATTATATTCGCACAGTAATCCTGGTAATCGACGTTTTTAATTCAACATATTTATGGTTATTGGAACCAGACGAAGATATCCATAACTTATTAACCCTTACAGCACTGATGTCGACTACAGTAGACATTCTGTGTTTTTATTATCACCTGTATAGCCCCTGATAACGAGCTGTTCATAGTAAAATAAGCCTTCAATCTTGCAACACTGATATATATTTAGACTTAAATTTCACAAATAACATAAATTCACTGTGGTTAAGCGGTGGAGGTAACTGGAGTTACCATTTGCAAAACATGGCTGGCAGGGCTACCGATTCGTTTACATTTTCATCTATTTTGTGTAGTTTACCGTTCTCCTTTGATCCATCGATTTGTAGGTGGATTAATATTATTTAACTGGACAAAATGGACATCATGTTAACCTCAAATTGTCGAAAATTTTCGCGTAATCGGTAAACTAAATTTGTTCAATGAGAATGGTAACTGCCAAGCGTGTTGCTGGTAACTGCAATACTCGATGATATCATGATACTGGTAACTGACAAATTTTGTTGCTGGTAACTGCTACTTTATTTATTGGAAATTTTTCAATGGTGCATCAAGGAGACTCTCACATTTCGGACAACTGTAAAAAAGTTATTTAAAAGGAAGGGATTTTTTTTTCTCTTGGATATAAAGCTGAAGGATTAAATTTTGTTGAGAAAAAAAAAGTATAGCAGAGATCGTGTATAGACGATCTCTGGTATATACACTATTAGTCAGCAGTTGTAATAGGCCTACATGACGCTCTATTAGGACCCATCAATTACCATTAGCCTAGGAGCCCTATTGAATTTTGACAAAGTGTTGACGTGAAACGTAAAAATTCAAAATGACCGCCGTTTTAACCAAGGTCAAATATTAAATTTATATAATTTTCGATAGAATATAAGCTGATTTATGATTTTTGTATCTACCATATGGTTTTCAGGTATGCCTGACATAATGGTGTAGCCCGAAATTATTTTGGTCATTGCATTGGTTAGTAACATCCAAGATGGCCTTCATTTCTGCAAGGTTAAGCTATATAAATTACCATGATTTTTGACAGAAAGGACAGAAAAGCATAATTTTGATGTCTACCATAGTAGGGTTTTCGGGTTGGCCTAATGCCCGACATAGTGTGTGGTTGGAAGTACATTAGACATTGCATTATGGGTGAAATCCAAGATGAAAACCAAAAATTAATATAATTGTCAACAGACGGGAAGCAGATTCGTGATTTTGGTAGCAACTATGTAGGATTTTCATATATACGCCCCTGTGACTGACAAACATACTTTTAGATCTATATACCAAGATGGCGGTCATTATACAAACAAAATGGCCATCAGAAGGCCATGACAGGCCCGTAAACGGTATTATTACCAAAAGATAAAGATAATATGTGTTCTCCTGTCACGGCCATATGACCCATGTGGTACCCAATTCGGCTTCCCACTCCTCCTCTGTTGCCGATTTTATTTGTCTGATGACCGCCATTTTGGTTTCTGGAATCTGGAGTGTCTAAAATGGTTTCTGGATAATGCCACCAGGTGATGTGTGTTACGACCCCAAGGACCCCAAAGACCCCCAAGGTCGAACAAATACTGCTGCTAATTCACAACCATAACATTACTTTACTTTCAACAAAATTTACTGTCTCAAACAGTACATATTAGTGCGAAGGTGCAAAGTGCAGTGCAGTCAGTAGCGAGATCAAAATGAGTACATTGCATTTAGACACTTTGTCCTTTCATATTTAACACTAACGTTACGACTGATTACGTGATTGACAGGATTGTGAGATGGTTAATCTCATATCACTAACATGACAATTAAGCTTTAACGGTTGAAACGGGTTTGATAGTCCAGTAGCCAGCCTATATAAGCCCTATATGAACCCAGAAATTGTTGGTACTATAAGGTTTTTTGGTGATTTTGTATCGGTAAGATGCTGTAGATATCAAATCCAGCTCTTGCCGGTGTGGCAACTCTGGGGAGAATCCGTGAACCGCATAAATCCAAAATGGCCGCCACTGAAACTATGTCAAATTTAAAAATAACAATAACTTTGGATATAATTACACTAGAACGATGATTTTGGGCTCTATGGATAAGTATTTGTACAACGAATAGAAATAAGGCACTATACTTTTCATGTTGGTATGCAGCGATAATCTAATAAAATTGACATTTTTACTTTTAGAAATGGCTGTTCGACTGTAATTTTCGGAAAAATTGGGCTAGGAATTTTATTTTCAGACAAATCATCTTTTGTGAATACAATATATACATATATGTGAGAAATGCTAATTAAGAGGTTACATTATATATTAATAGGGATTATGTTGCTATGCAATTATAGTTCAAAATGGCTGACATTTGACCATGTGAAATAGTTAGTTGGTCATAACTCCTACCAAATAAATGTGATGTTGGTGTTTATCATCTTTCCGCATCAGGTCTGACAGTCAGACCACTGCTCTGACCTTGAAAACAGGTGTTCGTTAAAGCTGTACGAACAGGGGGGTGCGAGCAACATGAATATTCATTATGACGTCACCGGTGTGGAAGGTCATACAAGGTCAACTTGCCTTAGTTGGCCAGGGGGAGGGGGTCGTGTACTCATATGAGTGATATCATGGAGTCTGCAGTAGCAGACAACTTGAAAGATGAAGATGGTGTTTATTGGCCTACACCAAGCCGGTCATGGAGAGATGATTGGAGCAGCATTCAGTGGCCTGACTGGTATATTAAATGGGAAGAACTGACCACGAGCTATGCGAGCTTCATGTATAGTGTGTACAGGGCCCCGTTTTATCAAGTTGAAAAGATAAGAGATCTTATTAATTCTCATGACCTTGGCCTGCCGCTTACGAGATTATAAAAAGCTCATTGACTTTCCTCGTATGTCTCCCTCTTTAACATGTATAGGGAGGATACGAGCACTCTGACCCACTCGTTAAATCTTAACGATCCTCATATGCAAATGAGCTATTAATACGAGCTCGTATCTTTTTAGCTTGATAAGACGGGGCCCAGTCTCGTTGAGTGACTTCCTCTATAAAGATGGAAGTTCATGTATACCCACATTTGAAGATCTGTCAATCTTTCTTTCCAACTGGACACCAGCTGTGGGTGGATTGTCTAATTAGTCCAACTCTGATAGCACGCATGTTTATTAGAGCTAAACGCGAATGTGACTGGCTCCTGAATGTGAACTGCCTCCGAAAGATGCTTCCCTACTTCTATGTAGCTGGTCATTGGCACCATGAACGACACATCACTTGGCATCTGCAAGAAATGAGCTGCCTGTATGACAAGTCTGATCTCATAGCTGGTGCTTTTGTAGCCTATGTGGACACCGAGAAGGTGTGTGGAAGGCGGTCTCAGCAGATCAGTTCGGGGAACAGACTTCCATACAATGGCAAATCTAAAGCTGGTCTCGTTGGCATCAGCCTCTCAGCTGAGCAGGTTGCATGCTGTGCTCTCTCTTATCGTCTGTATCAGCGTGTGTCTCAGGCCTTCAAGCTGATGTTTGAATCTGCTGACAGTAAAGGTGCAACATTGACTTCGGCTATTAAACACAAAGAAGATGGATTGAAAGGGAGGAAGCTGGATGCTGCTAATAGAAATCTTATTCTACATGAGTTTAAGAAACTCTGGTTGATGTATCACTAGAAATGATTATTATAGTGATTAGGAAGGTAGCTGATGACAGCATCAATTTTGCTGACACAGTGAATATCGGTGAGGAGATGACAAGAATTTTCATCAACTCTTCACCTGAAGGTTTCCATAAATCAATAGCAGGGGAAATTAAAACAAGGGAAAAGATGAGAAGGAGAATAAAAGTAGGAGATGCAATGATTTATGACATGGAAGCACTTTTAAATCGTCTCCTAATTGTTGGTCAGAACAGGAACACAAGTCTTGTATCAGTATTTGGGTATGAGGTTTGTGCAGTCCCCTCCTCTATAATTGACGAATTTTGTTTTAGTCGCAAAGGTAATAAGGCCAATATTGTGAAAAAACTGGCCATAATTAAAACTGAGCCCTGTCCTCCAAATGATGTGAGCGTGCATGGAGGACAGTTATTTTATCATATGAAGTGAGCGTGCATGGAGGACAGTTACTGTATCGTCTAGCCCGGTGATGGTACCATCTCTACAGTAACCACAAGTATGGCGACCAGAATAAAGAACTACAGTGGAGTTCTTACCAAAATAATTTTTGCTAGATATAGCAATGCTTCTGCTAAAGACCATGAGCGATATCGCAGAGCCGGGGGTGCTGCTCCTGCTGAATACACCCTCACTCTTACACCTCATCTTCCAAACAGAGACATTATCATGAAAACCAAAGCTAATAAGAGACTTATCTCACGTTTACTTTGCACATGTACAATGGACTCACATATTCTAATGGTTGGAGAAAATGATGGTTTATTGAACCACGATGAGGCAGATGTATTGATGATCAGTTACATGATCGAGGCCGTGAGAGAAGGCAAGAGGGTCATTCGTATCATCAGTGACGATACAGACGTTCGCAATCATTCTTCTAAAACATATTTTCTGAGTTAGGAAGCTTATGATCACTTCGTTGGTTCAGCTGGGAAAATGGGATGGGTGTGTGCTGCATGTTAACGACATTGCAGCAGCTCTGGGTGATAAAAGTTATCAACTCCTCAGAATGCAAGCAGTCACAAAGTGACTTTGCGGAAGATTTAATTAGAACTGGACATAATTGTTTGGTGAACTTTATGGTCAACCAAAGTGTTCCAGCATGAATACAGCCCGGTATATGATTTATACCAAGAAGAAGGGTAAATCACCCCTTGTGAAATCGCTGCCTCCCACTGATACAAATCTGCTCCTGTACATGCGGTGAACTTTATGGTCAACCAAAGTGTTCCAGCATGAATACAGCCCGTTATATGATTTATACCAAGTAGAAGGGTAAATCACCCCTTGTGAAATCGCTGCCTCCCACTGATACAAATCTGCTCCTGTACATGCTGTGAACTTTATGGTCAACCAAAGTGTTCCAGCATGAATCCAGCATGAATACAGCCCGGTATATGATTTATACCAAGAAGAAGGGTAAATCACCCCTTGTGAAATCGCTGCCTCGCACTGATACAAATCTGCTCCTGCACATGCTGTGAGCACATTGTGAAGCATTATTGTAGAAGGCAGCAGGTAAACAGAATGCCTCATCAATTTGTATTACTGAGTTTGGCTTTGCGTGGCTCAACAACGTCCCATCTTCTGTAATAGCAGTGGACCGCCAGCACCTCCTCACTTAATGAAAATTGTAAGTTGTCAGTACAGGGCTGCAGAAAAGGCTTGCCCACAAGCAAACTGCAGTTGTTTGACAGCAAGTCTGTCCTGTACAACATACTGTCAGTACAAAAGTTCCCTTGATCAGTGTCACAATCCAATGACAGCCAAACATGGGGACAGTGCAACTATTCATGATGCCAAAGAGGAACACACTGATTTTGACACTGATTTACTTTATATACCATGTTTGACACAAACCTGCATAATTACATCGCATCATATATGCAGACAGATGGTTTGTAACATCCCATCAGAATATATATATTCTGCTGGTGAACTATTGTTCTTGGTGTTGGGACCCCCACATGTTACATGACCTTCAGAGTATTCGAAGCATGGTTAGAATTATCTATATGATATACCATTATTCTAGTCAAAAGGTTAAAAGGTAACACTATGGTAATATGATGGACTAGTCATGCGAAATAAACAAATATTTCGAAAGTTATTGCTAATTTACTGTTTGCCCCTATTTCGATGGCGGCCATTTTGGATTTATGCAAATCACGGATTCTCCCCAGAGTTGCCACACCGGCAAGAGCCGGATCTGACATCTACGGTATCTAACCAATACAAATCCACCAAAAAACTTTATAGTACCAACAATTTCCGGGTACCATAGGCTGGCTACTGGACTATGACTTGGAGTGTTCATTGTGAACGCCACACAACGTAATTAGAGCATATGGGAGAAGTGGATCACTGAGGATAGACAGGGTAGCATCCCGTGTCGGCACAATGTTGGGCCGGCGTCGTAGTCTACTGTGCTTTGCGCCACAGTACTAGGCTTAACTGAAGTTTCATTCATAGTGTTCATTGTTAATGTCCACAACGTTGACACAGTGTTGGGCAGACGTTGAACATTATAGATAGGCAAAATATTGTATATTTTGCCACAGCAAAAACGGAGAATTTCACTTAGCTGTTGAAATGTTCATCTGGTCGTTGGAGATCATTTTTCACATGCCCCATGATTACAGTAGCACACATCAACTAGTAAACGTTCATGACAGACTTAAAAACACGTCCATGTCGCTGGCTGTTCATTGACCTAGAGAGAGATCAACCTGCATTCAGTGAACACCGCAATGCACACCCCAGTGTACATTCTTATTGTTCATTCATAGCTGTGCACTGGTCAACGAGGCTCCACACGGCGGGTACACATGAGTTCACACATTTTAATAATATTATTAAGTCCAGTCAGCGAGGCTCCAAACCACTACACACAATTATCAGTCTATTCGTAACATTCCTCCTTTCATCAGGAGAAAGCGTCATTCGGTGATGCTTTTTCCTAGGCTGAACCGTATTTTGGAGTTGAAGAATAAGCAAATATCACCATATTGAGTTAAGTCTCAGCACTAGCTCGGGAAAGTGCATCCGCTATAACGTTATCTCTGCCTTTTATTTGTTCAATCTTAATATTATACTTTTGCAATGTCAAACACCAGTTTAGTAGTCTTTGGTTCTTATTTTTCATTTTGGTGACAAATGTGAGCGGGTTATGGTCCGTATAAACCACCGTCGAGTGGCTGTATCCGCCGACATACACCTCAAAATGATCCAAAGCACGTAAGAGGGCCAAAACCTCCTTTTCAATTGTGGAATATCTTTGCTGGTGTACATTAAACTTTTTGGAATAATAGCATACTGGGTGATCAACACCTTCAGAATTTTCCTGTATTAAAACAGCTTAATATCATGAACTGCCGCTGTTGTCCTACCAGGCACATCAGAAAACAAATGTTTATACTCATTTACTAATGATAACATTTCACTCTGTTGATCAGCTGTCAAATGTGACAACTTGTCACTGAAATTTTCTAAAACTTGAGAATTTTGTAACCTAGGGCTACTCTCTGGAACTTCAAAATTATTACTCTCTTTTTCAGTTATAACAGGAAGAACAGTAGCTTTAACATCATTATCATCAACAGGAGCAACAACTCTCTCATTGAACTTCTTTAACATATTGATATGACAAACTTGTTTTCTTTTCCTTTTGTTAGGATTGTGAATAACATAGTTTAAATCATTAGGCTTTTTCAGAATGGTATATGGCCCTACATACTTTGCTGTTAACACAGAACCAGGTATTGGTGACAACATGAGAACTTTGTCTCCAGGTTGAAAAGAACGTTTTACAGCTTTACGGTCATACCATGTTTTCATAGTTTCTTGAGAGGTTTTCAAACATTTCTTAGCAAGACTGCAAGCATCTGATAATTTATTCTTAAATGTGCGAACATAGCTCAAAAGATCAGTTTTTTCATTTTCATCAACCCACTTTTCTTTCAACATTTTTAAGGGGGTGCGAACATTATGGCCAAAAATCAATTCAAACGGGGTGAAACCCAAAGACTCATGTACGCTATCGCGAACAGCAAATAACAAGAGCGGTACACCTGAATCCCAGTCTTTGTCATGTTCAAGACAGTATGTGCGAAGCATGGTCTTGAACGTCTGGTGGAAACGTTCGAGAGCCCCCTGAGACTCTGGGTGATACGCAGTTGATCTAACTTGTTTAATATTCTGTTCGGGCAGGAACTGTTTGAACTGATTGGACTGAAAGTTTGAACCTTGATCAGTCTGTATTGACCTTGCTAAACCAAAGCGGGAAAAATAGGGGTTCATGGCATTACATATTGCAGTGGTCTTAATACTACTGAGAGGGATGGCTTCGTGAAAACGGGTAGATGAGCACATTATAGTGAGTAAGTATTGTTTACCCGACTTTGTCCTCGGGAGTGGACCTACACAGTCTAGTATTAAATGACTAAAAGGTTCATTGAAAGCAGGGATTGGCTTTAATGGTGCCTTAGGAGGCTTTTGATTAGGCTTACCTGCCATCTGACAAACAGTACAAGTCTTACAATATCTTTTGACATCTGTTTTAATGTATGGCCAAAAGAAATGTTTTAGTATTCTGAAATAGGTCTTTTTAACACCTAAATGTCCAGACATGGGAGTTGCATGACCTACCATTAACACATGATGGCGATATTTGGCAGGAACCACAATCTGATACTGCACCCGCCATTCTTCATCAAGGGGTACATCAGGAGCACGATATTTTCTCATGAGTACATCTTTATCAAGGTAATAACCTACTGGGACAAGATCTATTTCATCAGAGCTGATCACTTTTTCAAAAAAACGTTTCAGGGACGGGTCACACTGTTGTGCTAAAATCAGCTGGGACCTAGTTATCAAATCATCAGAACTTTCATCATTACAATGAAGGATCTTTTCATGTAACTCTGTGCAGTCACTAGGTGGCAGTGTTTCATTTACTGTAGGCATATCGTAACTTTTACTGCGTGTAACAATACATGCTGGGAACAAACCAGGAATTTCATCATTTAATTTTTCAGTGTCCTGATCAATGATAGGAGTCAGTGACATTTTAGGCTGTGGCGTTACTTTTCCACCAGCAATATCATTTCCCAATAGAAATGTGATACCCGGCATAGGTAGTGATGGAGTTAGCCCAACTTTTACATAACCAGAAATTAAATCAGATTTTAGGTACACTTGAACAAGCGGTAAACTGATATAGTTTCCCTCAATACCTTTTATCAGAACTTGCTCAGTTGAATCAGTTATGGTGACATCGGGCAGGATATTTTGTAACATTAAAGACTGTGAACACCCGGTATCACGTAAAATGTCAACATTGTATGTCTGTTTATTAGCATTTCCTTCATAAATCACACTACCCACAGAAAGGAAAGGTGCATAATCATTACGTACTTGATCACTCACATTATCACGTTGCATGCCAAGTTCTACACCTGAGCTAGGCATGTCATTAACCATATCACTTTCATTTACTATGGCTACATGACATACAGGTTTAGTACTAGGCCTACCTGCTTCAATCCACTCTTTACACTTGGCCCTTGCATGGCCAACTTTATTACAGAACCAGCAGATACCTGAAAATGAGCTTTTCTCACTCGTTGATTTATCTGCTTTACTGTCAGAGTTTACATTTTCTTTAGTACTTTTATCACTTTTACTGAGAGCCCCACCAAAAGTGTTTGACTTTGTAATGCCCACATTATTTTTGTTATTGTTTAAAGTAGCTTTATGTGTCAAAGCATAGTCATCAGCTTTTACTGCTGCATCATGAAGAGTTACAACTTCTCGTTCATTCAAAAAGGTTCTAATATCCCTATGAATACCCCTTTTGAACTCCTCTACAAGCACTAGCTCCTTTAATTTAGTGTAATCACCATCTACATTTCTAGAGTTACACCATCTTTGAAATAAGGTTTCTTTCTCTCTAGCATATTCAGCATGAGTTTGTGCGTCAGACTTCCTGAAATCGCGAAAACGTTGGCGATATGCCTCAGGCACAAGCTCATACGCTTTTAAAATAGCCTTTTTAACTGTATCATAGCAGTAACATTCATGAACTGACAGGGCCGAATAGGCTTCCTGTGCTTTACCTTTTAAGATACTTTGAAGTAGAATTACATAAAATTCTTTGGGCCACTTGAGGCTAGTAGCAATCTTTTCAAATGTAACAAAAGTACTTGTCCACATCATTTTCGCTAAATGGTGGGACCATTCTGATATGCTTAGTTACATCAAATTTACTAGAAGCATCAACAGGTGCCGCTGTAGGGACTTCTGCTTGTAACCTTTTTAAAGCTAACTCATGGTCATATTGAAGCTTAACTTTTTGTAATTCCATATTAATTTTTGCAAGTTCAATCTCTTTTAGGTCATAATTAGACATACCTGCACCGAACTCGTCGAGTACAGATTCTTCTAATAGCCCATCATCAACAAATTGTTGCAAAACTATTTCTTTAAGTTCACCTTTTCGCATTTTGCTAGTCACATCTAACCCATATTCTTTAGCAACAGCCAAGAGTGAAGGACGTAGCAGTGCATTTACTTTATCCAATGTTGGGTCTGATTTAAAATCAACAATGAACGTTTTTGGTTTGAACTCAGACATTGTTATGAACTATCAGCAGTATGTTCTTTCTATGTTCAGAATAAATATCAATCAACATTAGTTTTCATATCCCGGACTCGAGCCCCCACTTGTTACGACCCCAAGGACCCCAAAGACCCCCAAGGTCGAACAAATACTGCTGCTAATTCACAACCATAACATTACTTTACTTTCAACAAAATTTACTGTCTCAAACAGTACATATTAGTGCGCAGGTGCAAAGTGCAGTGCAGTCAGTAGCGAGATCAAAATGAGTACATTGCATTTAGGCACTTTGTCCTTTCATATTTAACACTAACGTTACGACTGATTACGTGATTGACAGGATTGTGAGATGGTTAATCTCATATCACTAACATGACAATTAAGCTTTAACGGTTGAAACGGGTTTGACTTGGAGTGTTCATTGTGAACGCCACACAACGTAATTAGAGCATATGGGAGAAGTGGATCACTGAGGATAGACAGGGTAGCATCCCGTGTCGGCACAATGTTGGGCCGGCGTCTTAGTCTACTGTGCTTTGCGCCACAGTACTAGGCTTAACTGAAGTTTCATTCATAGTGTTCATTGTTAATGTCCACAACGTTGAAACAGTGTTGGGCAGACGTTGAACATTATAGATAGGCAAAATCTTGTATATTTTGCCACAGCAAAAACGGAGAATTTCACTTAGCTGTTGAAATGTTCATCTGGTCGTTGGAGATCATTTTTCACATGCCCCATGATTACAGTAGCACACATCAACTAGTAAACGTTCATGACAGACTTAAAAACACGTCCATGTCGCTGGCTGTTCATTGACCTAGAGAGAGATCAACCTGCATTCAGTGAACACCGCAATGCACACCCCAGTGTACATTCTTATTGTTCATTCATAGCTGTGCACTGGTCAACGAGGCTCCACACGGCGGGTACACATGAGTTCACACATTTTAATAATATTATTAAGTCCAGTAAGCGAGGCTCCAAACCACTACACACAATTATCAGTCTATTCGTAACAATGTGTATAAGAAAATCCTATGACAGACACCAAAAATCATGAATCTCCTTCTATTAAAAAATAGCCATCAATTGATGGCAGGACCCCTCAGCCGTAGGCGGCCATCTTGGGAAATGGCCGCTTATGGCTTGGTGCCAAAAAAATATATGGGATGAATTGCCCAGGCACATAGGTCATGTCTGTGAAAAATAAACAAAATTCATCAGTTAACGTTTTAGCAAGAGCTGAATTTCTGACTGCCCGCCCGCTCGACCGCTAGTCCGCCTCTGGTGATCACCATACCCACAGCCTTAATAGCTGAGGGATAAAAATGTTTGGCAAGAATATTGTTTGACTTTGTCAAATGGCGGCCGTCTTCAATTTTCTCCACAATAAAATGTTGAACTACCCTCTGGTTGCACAACTAATTATGGCATAGGCCTACTTGGAAAAACGACGGGATGCATCGAAATCGTGAAGCTCTTTCTATTTTATCGAAAATAGATCAATTTATTGATCTTGATCAAATGGCGGCCATCTTGGATTTTACTCGCAATGCAATATCTAAAGTAGGTTCCACACTTCTATGTCAGACATGCTTTGAAACACTATGGTACACACCAAAATTATGATTTTGCTTCTATTTTATACAAAATGATGCCAATTTACTGTTTCACCTTGCACAAAAAGCTGCAATCTTGGATTTTAATAACAATCCTATGTCGAAAGTACTTTCTGACTACATCACTCTCTCAGGCATAACTAAAACCCTTATGCTACACACCAAAATCAAGAATCTGCATCTATTCTGTCAAAAATATTATCATTTTATTGTTTGATCTTGTACAAATGGCGGCCATATTACCTTGGATTTTGAAATTTTCGGCGTTTTACGTAGAAAATAACGTTGGGCTCCTAGGCTAACATTAATCAGGATATATGCCACTGAGCCAGGGCCTGCCACTGAGCCTTAAAAAATGAGCCTTTTACCCGCCAGATAACGATAAGCCTAACATTTCATGCTAAGCTACCTGACTATAAATACTTAAATAATTTATAGTAAATATTTGTTGTATTACACACGACCCGGTGTTTGAAAGTAAGCCCTATTATATTGATGTTGACCCAGTGTTGGTTCACCGCCTACGCCTATGAGTAGAGACATACATATATGCATTCAGTCTCTTATATACTAGGCCCTCATAATATATTACAGCGCCCCTCACTGTGATACTGTATACAGTACCAATTAAAATAAAAGTAAGGACGCGTTATCAACTTCACGAACATGTAAAATAGACCCAATTTCTAAAGTTGTTTTAGAATATACGTTTTATAATAGAATTTTCTCTGCTAATAGGAAGCGACAGTTACCACCCATTGACACCGACAGTTACCACCCACTGAAGTTGCAGTTACCAGTAACAGGTGGAATTGACACATGACAGTTACCATTCTCATTGAACAAATTTAGTTTACCGATTACGAGTAAATTATCGACAATTTGAAGTTAACATAATGTGCATTTTGTCCAGTTAAATAATAATAATCCACCTACAAATCGATGGATCAAAGGAGAACGTTAAACTACACAAAATAAATGAAAATATAAACGAATCGGTAGCCGTGTCAGCCATATTTTGCTAATGGTAACTCCAGTTACCTCCACCGCTTAACCACAGTGATAAATTGTCAGTCACTTGAAGTTGTGTATCGCGGTAGAAAGACACAATTTCAGGTGACTGAAAATTTAAATTGAATAGCTCAGTGATCTAAGGCTTAATAACTAGCTGATTCGGTTCCTTATTCATTGTTAACATCTATATACAGTAAAACCTGTCCATACCGGAATGCCTTGGGGTCAAACTTGTATTCCGGTTTGGACAGGTTCCGGTTTGGAGAGGGTTTTTGATATCGAAGAGGAACAAACAACGATAACTTGAAATGAGGGTAATAGGCCTAATTCAGGATGTGTCGTCGGTAGGTCTACAAATGATAGGTGGATGTATGCAAATAAATTGATATAATAAAAGACACAATTTTTTAAAGATGTTTTATTATATTAAAATTAATTGTGTCTCACATATTTCACACACGGAGCGCATTTGTCATTTTATACAAGTTAATTTTTTAGCGCCTAATCTAAAATAACATTACATTCTTGTAATCGTCTGTCACATATTTAACACGGAGCATATTTGTTACCACTGACATCAGTCCGTTTAAATATCAAAGCAGTAGTAGGAGAAGTTGTGTTTTCGCTACGGAGTTAATCATATTGCAGCAGTTTTATTTTTTAAACGGTTTCATGACGACAACACTCGTTTGTTTGGTAACTTTTATATATTTTCTGGAATGTATGACGAAGGACTAAATGCTCCGATACTGTATAATTATGTCATTTAATACAATTAATGCCTTGACTAAGAGTAAAAAAAAAATTATGAATAATCGTGCGATGAAAGAATAAATCAAATATTTGTATATGTTACCTACCGTTAGTTACTTATTTATTGGGTCATTAAATATCACAAAGAGAATAATTTTATCCCAAAACACAGTCTAATGTATGTGAGAAGTATTGTTTAATGCGCTGATATGGTTATGAATTGATACGACCTTTTAATATTTTATTAGTCAAAGATTTTGTTACAAAATTTTCTAACCAATTATTGTAAATAATCTATTACCGGCATGCTGGTAAAATATCTTACCAATCTCAAAGTAAAGGCGCTATAATTGTTCCTCCAACGCGAAAAAGGTGTTACAAACACTAACTTGGCACTTCCTCATTGCATAACCAGATAGCAAGCAAGATGAACATTACGTCACCTTGCAGCCTCCTGATTAACCCTTAGTGCACCGCATGCGATTTATAAAAATAAAAAAAAATTGATTCCGGTTTGGAGGTGAAATACAATACAATAATGCATTTGGGGAAAATAATGAGTCCGGTATTCGGAGTCGACAGGTTCCGGTTTGGGGAGGGTTAATTATTATTGTTTTGAGTGTAATTAATTTGGGACCAAATATTTATTACGGTATAGACAGGATTCCGGTTTGTACAGGGTCCGGTATGTACAGGTTGCACTGTATTTCTATTTTCCGCTGTCAAAACATGTGTGATTGTAATTAATTCAACGTTTTTCCAGTTGTTAAGTTTTGCGCAGGTGAAGGGGCTCATTCTAAAACGAATTAATTAATTACACTGTCATTTTCAATTATATAGGACTGCAGTATATTCGCGCTGTTTACCATGTCTATCTACTGGATGCAGTGTTTTAAGCCCTCCTTTTAATTATGTCATTGGAGCCTACCTATCTATATTTGCCCGCGCGGAGTACGGGTCAAATCTAGTAAATCTATATATTTGCTTAATCATCTGGACATACTCTATCACATAAAAATGTAAAATGGGTGCTTACACATGGGACTTTTTCGTTTTCACACGGAAATGTTAGGTCCTAGTCTACTCTCTGAAAGTTATCAATACACGGGAACTTCCGATTGCAACATATGCCTTGTCACTGCCAGCGTAGGGACTACATTTTATATCTATCTTTCCCGACTTCGATGTTTTAGGAGCAAGAAATGTTCACCCAATCAAAATGAATTGGTGTCAAAATGATATGAATGTAATATTTAAACCCAAGCCTGCAGTAAATCGCCACATTTTTTGAAAAGATCGTAACTCGCTCGCGTAAGAATTTGTGTGGTGAGACCTTAACGGTCTACTACTATTCCGCTATAATGGTGTAGTATTGTAAGATTTTATACATTGAGATCCTCAGCTCTATCGTGTTCGTGCTGGTCGTCACGGGTTTGAGCCAGACACGTGTGTTCGTGCTGTGACGACTAGCTGGACATCGTATTCTTGGCAGAAGTCGGCCATAAACTCATCTGCCTGAATTACGCTGATAAGTATAGTTCTCAGCATCCAATATATTGTCATAATTACACAATAAACCACTAAGGTTTACAGTATTCTGTTATAACGGTCTACTAATTGGTTATAACGTCTTCCACAATACCAATTCGTTAACACGGTCAACTAATCCGTTATAACAAATTTGTAGACAGTTATAACGAAATACTAGACTGTAATAAAGGATTAGTAGACCGTTATAACGATACACTAGACATACAATAGACCGCTATGGCGGAATAGTAGACTATTATAAGGGAATAGTAGACCCTATAACGAAATTGTAGACAGTTAAAACGAAATACTAGACCGTAAAAACGGAATAGTAGACCGTATTACGGATTAGTAAAAAAATTAAAGGAATCGGGCTTTAGGCCACCTTTGTGCACATATAGGCTAAACCGAGCCAGGAGAACCTCCTGAGGATGGTGAGATGATTGAGCTGACACTGTCCTCCAGACACAGGATTCGAAATTCGAGCCCTAGCGGTCTGAGGCCGAGCACGCTACCTCTCGGTCACGGAGGCTCCCCACAATACTGACTTTCACACGTGGATGGGGAAGAAACATTTTTGTTTCTTTCAAACTGCCGAGACCGGGAACCGAACCCCGAACTCTGGCATGAAGGGCAGCGGTGCTAACCACTACCCTAGGGCCCCCGCCCATTACGGATTAGTAGACCGTTGTAACGGATAATTAGCTGTTATAGCGAAATAATAGACCATTATAGCAGATAGTAGACAGTTTTAGCGAAAAACTAGATTGCTATAGCAAAACGATTCAGTATACATTTATAACAAAATACTAGACCGTTGTAAAGGATTAGTAGACTGTTATAAAGAAATAGTGGACCATTAGAATTAACTAATATACCGTTATAACGGAATAGTAAACCATTATAAAGAAATATTATACCTTTATAATGAAATATTAGACCGTTATAGCAGAATACTAGACCTTTTTAACATAACGGATTAGTAGACTGTTATAACGGATTAGTAGACCGTTATAACGGGTTAGTAGACCGTTGTAACGGATAATTAGCTGTTATAGCGAAATAATAGACAGTTATAGCGAAAAACTAGATTGTTATAGCGGAATAGTGGAGCGTTAAAAAGAATCGATATACATTTATAACAAAATACTAAACCGTTGTAAAGGATTAGTAGACTGTTATAACAAAATAGTGGACCATTATAATTACCTAATATACCGTTATAACGGAATAATAAACCATTATAAAGAAATATTATACTTTTATAACGAAATGTTATAGGGAAATAATAGACCGTTATAGCAGGATAACAGACAGTTAGAGCGAAAAACTAGATTTCTATAACGGGATAGTGGAGCGTTTGCCCGATTTAGCCTGTATATGCACACAAGTGGCCTAAAGCCCAATTCATTTCATTTTTTACTTCCATACAAAAGTCATAGTGGCGATGTGCTCTAATAATAAAAATCGGAACAAGATGATGCCGCAAAATTGAGATGTCGGATTTACTTTAAAAAAAACACAGCACTACTGCCCAACCAGACTGATCAAGAAAATCGCCTTTTGTTTTCCAGAGAGCCTTATTCAAATAAAAACCTTCGAACATCATTTGATTTTCATCGTAGATTTCTAGCCACTGTTATTGCGTGGATTTAACAACGGTAAATATTGGCTGATCAACAGCAACAACAGCCAGCTACCCAGGATTAAAATAATGTTACGTTATGCCCATACAATGTCTAATCATAGCTACAGATGCACCCTTTTCATTAAACAAAGGGACACACGAGTCAATAAGCTGTTGTTCAAATGCATGAAAGTGCTAGGCCTATGTTATTACTTTCGCTTTCAATGAAGGACACTGGCTCAGCAAAAAATCAGCTTCAATTATTTGTTTGAATTCCTTGTCGTCCTCTCTACATTCTGCTCAATATAAACCTTTGTGGTGGTTTCTGAATGCTCTCAAACTTAATTGATACTCAGCTTCGTTTGAAATCACGTAACCAGTTGCAATTATGGGCAATAATGTCTTGGAGTTTGGTCTGTATCCTCAAATTTAAAAGTGAACAATTTATTATTATTATTTTTATAATTATGAGAATGTGCGTGTACGTCTATTTTACTGTCATAGGGACCGTTTAATAGGTCACCTCCTCCACAATAATTTCAATTCATGTTGTACGGAATGCATGTACAGTACAGATAGTGGGGGGGGGGGCACAATAATGAGTGAGCGACGCACACCCCTGTCATACTTGTTATGGCGATGCGAGCCTCCACGTCGCGTCACACTGCACAGGGGGTGGGGTGGTGTTAGGGTGGGGCACGCGGCAGGTGGATAACGAGGTGATAGTGCTATGCACTGCTGGTTAGAAAAAACAGTTAACGTCATCTCTCTTACCAGTCAATCATTTATTAATAAGTCACGACAAATACAATTCTCAAAGTATTATTATATTCACAAATTTAAAATATGATCGTATTATTACAATTTTTTTTATTATCAACGGCAATGTTTGTATTTTTACTAGTTTTCTGAAGTAGATTGGATCTCACCATCCTTGTGAGGTTCTCCTGGCCCAGTTTAGCCTATATGTGCACAAAGGTGGCTTAAAGCCCGATTCATTTCATTTCGTCAGTCTCACATTCCGTCCGGCCCGAAATCGGCCACAAATAAATTCGGTTCTGCAGTTGCAGTCGCCACAGGCCTATTAATTAACGCAAAAATGCAAATACAACTTGTTTCCGTTCAGCGAGATTTATAGATGATTAATTTACATTTTGACAAATTTAAATAATTTTTTCTGACTTGAAGCTATAAATTGCGTCAGTGAACCATAACTTAATGCCCTGCCACACTTAACCGCCCTGAACATCACCGGATAACGCCGAATAACGCTTTTGCAGGTCCCCTAGAAATGAAATGAATCGGGCTTTAGGCCACCTTTGTGCACATATAGGAAAACTGGGCCAGGAGAAGCTGATGAGGATGGTGAGATGACTGAGATGACACTGTCCTCCAGACACAGGATTCGAAATTCGAGCCCTGGCGGTCTGAGGCCGAGCACGCTACCTCTCGGTCACGGAGGCTCCCCACAATACTGACTTTCACACGTGGATGGGGATGCAGGTCCCCTTGCAGTAGTTAAAACAATGTAGTTGGTGTTGATGTGATATGTATTTTTAAAATAAATAAAAATAATTTTAATTGAATCAATTGAAAATCGAATTGAATTGAAAATTGAACAGAAGCGTATTTGGCGGACAACAACAGAACACTAACGAAGGAACACTAACGGATGCGATGTCCTGTGATGCTCGTTTCTAAGTCCGGTCAAGTGTAACAACACCTTTAATCTCATGGGTAAGCATGGTAAACTGGCACACACGAAATTTCTTATTTCGGACATGCATGCCCAAAATAAGAAATACGTAAATTTCGTGTCTATATCTAGCCTAACTGATAATTGCGCAGCACAAAAATTAAAAAACGTTTGCATTATAGTCTATGGACATGTTTACATTATATGGTCATATTAAGAAACTAAAATAAAATCAATGATTTTTTATGATTTTAGCCTGATTGAGTCGCTTTAATTGTCCCGTTAAGCGATATATATAGATGATTAACTCCCATTTTGACAAATCTGAATCACTTTTACTGATTTCACATAATAAAATAACAATTTTTTTCTAATACTTACATGTATCTAGTATAAATTCTGATGAGCTTTGCCACCGTAAATTCAGCAATGTCCTCTACTGATCCATAAGTATTAATACTATGTAGATGACGTGTGTGGCCAAGCTATCATCCAAGGCGAAATGCACCACGTTAGGCTGAGTCTGAATGGTCATTCAACAGCACTGACCAGCGGCAGGCGCAAGCTCACAGCAAACACAAAACATTCAACCAGTGTTATTTTAATGTTGGCCCACCGTCACAGACGGTGGGACAACATCAAAACAACACTGGTTTAATGTGTTGTTTTTGCTGGGATGCGCCGCTGTCCATTGATCCATATATGACACAGTATTGGTTTAATATCGGGCCAATGTATATGATGTTCGGCCAGCAATGAATCCGATAGTGGGGTGCAGTGTAATAACTGACTAGGCCTAAATAAGTATAATATTACAGGTTCCGGTATAATCCATCACAGATGGAATATAGTCGAGATGTTGTTTTCATGCTGGGTCGACGTCATAATACAGGTTCCGGTATCATCTAACAAATACGTAATAGTGTACCAATGCTGCTATGATGACGGGTCTACGTCATATACATTGGAACAACGCCTTCTTTTTACTATGCAGGTAGGGCGGGGGCCCTGGTGTAGTGGTTAAAGCTGCCTGCTTGGAAATTCGGGGATCGCGGGCTCGTGCCAATTTTAAAAGAACAGAGTGTTTCTTCCCCGCTCACTCGTAATTGGCCTCAGAGCGTCAGGGCTCGAATTTCGGATTTTGTCTCAGAAGGGCAGTGCCAGATCATTTATCTCGTCATCCCCAAGAGGTTATCCTGGCCCAGTTTAGCCCACATGTTCACAGGTGGCCTAAACACCATTCATTTATTCATTTATTCACTGGACAGAAACGTAGGCCCCTAATGAACAGTGAGCTGCCGAATAAAATTATACGATTAATGTCTTCGTTTATTTCAGACAGAAAGGGTTAAACCCTACAGCGCCGGGACCGACTTTAATCGCCAGAATCTGACGTCTCTAGACATCAGATTCTGACGACTAAAGTCAATCCCTGCACTGTAAGAGTGAAAATATTTATAGTGGTCGTAGACCCATAACATGGGTACATAGGTATTCGAATGAATCAGAAAGAGCTGACTAAAACAGCTATGATGGTATCAAATTGACACAAACCCTTTGGTCGCCAAGGTTTTCATAGAAAAAATGCAGCGCTGTAAGGGTTAATGTTCTAATCGCGTGTTTCAGTCTTTCTGTTTGTCCTTCAAAAAATACAATTTGTAATTCAAATGGGCATCGCATTTGCAAGATTGACATATATTCTGATTCATATTCTACGTATATTATTTTCACTTACTTGATATTGGTCATTGAATCAGATGACACTGCACTCAGACACCAAAGGTCTTAGGCCAAGTACGCTAACTCTCAGTCAGAGACGCTCCCCACAATACTGAGTATTTACGAACGAACAGGGAAAAAACATTAGGCCGCCTTTTGAAATCTGACAGCGGAGCGGTGACGAGCCCGTGATCTCTGGTGTGACAGGCGCAGCGTTAACCACTATACCAGGGGCCTAGTGCACCACATTACGTCTAACGTGTGACGTTAATTGTCGACGTCAGACGTCGTAACGACCGACACTGACTGTCCCGACACACGCCAGGTGCACAACACAAGGTCGTTACAACGTCTCACTAACGAGGAGCGTTCCTACACGGGGTAATTAAAAACACCATGATTTTACAACGGTATAAAGGTTTATTGGGCGGGGGCCCTAGGGTAGTGGTTAGCACCGCTGCCTTTCACGCCAGAGTCCGGGGTTCGGTTCCCGGTCTCGGCGGTTTGAAAGAAACAAAAATGTTTCTTCCCCATCCACGTGTGAAAGTTAGTATTGTGGGGAGCCTCCGTGACCGAGAGGTAGCGTGCTCGGCCTCAGACCGCCAGGGTTCGAATTTCGAATCCTGTGTCTGGAGGACAGTGTTATCTCAATCATTTCACCATCCTCAGGAGGTTCTCCTGGCCCAGTTTAGCCTATATGTGCACAAAGGTGGCCTAAAGCCCGATTCATTTCATTTCATTTCATAAAGGTTTATTATCTACCAAGACACACACTATCTCAGTGACTTGGACTTGGAACATATTCTATCACAATGTGAACCGTATAAAGTTAAATAAAAGTAAGACATTAGCCTATGAATTACATCATTGCCCATTTCTGAGGTAGGTATCAAAACTGTGTTCGCTAAGCTACCATAAATCTGTATAATGTATTTTAGTATATAAACTTTTGTTCATTGCTAAACATTTGAATTTATTTTGCATCAATATTCTAGACTACATCTGTTTGGAAACATGTGTTTTTATTTTTCCTCTAATTAGCGTGTTTTTAAAACCCCGTGATATTATTTCCCCATGTTAGTTTCGGTGAAGATGAGCGTGTAGGCTTAAACTTGTTATTACAGCTCAGCGGGCACTGCTAACAGTAACATGACTAGCAAACTGACCAAAAGGCACTAACAGTGATACAATTCGAAGCGTTCAGAGTAAATGAAAGTCGTCAAAATTTAAATTATCCTCATTCAACTTGATGGTTAAGAAAGCTACGTTTGAAGCAATCCGTGCAACATAAAACGATAAATCAAGATCATTAGATAAAGTTTACTAATGAAACATCAACTGTTCTTTATCTACAGAAAAATGTGATTACCATTAATACCATACCTGCAATATAAACACTTTCAGAAGAAAATGATATCAGTATAGGCCTATTCCTGACGCATAATTAGAGGGATAATGTTCGGCATTAGTAGACGATGAAAGTGTCAGGACTAATGAAATGCGCGTCACGATCTCTGTATACATTTTACAGCTAACGCCCCAGCAACGTCTACCCCCTAGTAGACGTGACATTTTGGTCGTAGATGAGGAGTAGCGTTGCAAACGCCGCAGTGGTGCACCAGACGTTTTGTCAACGGCTTAGACGTTAACACGACGTTGGTATTTTACCCTGGACCGACCCACTAACGCTTGTTTGGTGCACTACCCCCCAGGGTCCCATCTCTGGTGTGACAGGCGCAGCGTTGACCACTATAACCAGGGTCCCATCTCTGGCGTGACAGGCGCAGCGTTAACCACTATACCAGGGTCCCATGTCTGGCGTGACAGGCGCAGCGGTAACTACTATACCAGGGTCCCATCTCTGGCGTGACAGGCGTAGCGGTAACCACTATACCAGGGTCCCGCCCCACGCATGTTTAACCTTCACATCGCCGAATTAGGTTAGTATTTTGTATAAACCATTGAGACCAAAGGGTTTTTTTTGTTTGAAACCATCATCAATGACTTAGTTTGCTTTTCCCGCTTCATTCGAACACCTATGTTATGGGTCTACGGCCATTCTAAATTGTTGTGCTCTTTCAGTGCGGGGATCGACTTAACCCTTTCAGGCCTGAATTTATCATTGTCATCTTCATCCACTACAAGCCGCGAATTGCTGCCGCAATTCTCGACTTGTAGTGGATGAAAATGATGTGAAGTGGTTGGAAAAGAAAGAAAATTACCATGTATTGGTAAACCATTTTCATGTACATTTTCATTCTAAAACCCCTAGTTGTAGGAAAATTAGGCCTGTTTTCAGGGATGTAAAATGATGCATTAATGCATCGTAAGGACTTAAAGGGTTAAGACATCAGACTTTGACGTCTAAAGTCTTCAATTTGCCTCTTCTCTGTTAACCCTTATTCTACTGGGGCCCACCTCCATCTACCAATGTGTCTGCTACCGGACTGACTGTCAGACCTGATGGGGCAAGATGCTGGGACCACATATATAAGGTTTCATGCGATCAAGCCCTAGAAGAAAACTACTACTGAATATGATATAATAGTTAGTAGGAGATGTTCTGCTTTATAGGGGTCTACTACTAGTCTTTTTTTCAATTTTAAAGCTTTTTCATAAGTAGGAATATGTATTCGTCATTTGAACTGGAAATTGCGTCAGCAATTACAGCTTTTGATGAATGAAAAATAGATACAGACAATTCAGCAGGTGACGGGTCAGAGAGCTAAATACAGAAGTTGTTAGTAGTTTACCAGCTCACTGTTATACTCATGGATACTTTTTATAAATGGTTATTCGTGTATGCCACAGTCAAAAATACTAAAACATTCTTATACAATAATTAAAAGTTGGATGATCTTTTGAGCGACAAGCGCGAACATAATCGTTCAAATCATTTGATTAGCACAGGTTTTTAAAATAATTTTGAAATTTACATATTGAACAAAATTATTATTAAATTTTCACACACTAGTCTTGCAGTAGGATATCATCCCTCCCCCACCCCAATGGTAGCGAGACACGTCTTGATGTGTGTAAAACATGAAATTATATATAATATATACACGATAGCTCTTTGAGGCTAAGATTGATATGTTTAAATATATATTTGAAATAGGGCAATCTCGACAATCGTCACTCCTCATTGCCATTGGATCTGCCAATTTCGGATGAGTTTTCCAGTTTCCTGTTTCTGTAGGAAACACCAATACTCCGGCCAGCAGTAGTTTATGTGATCAGAGTGCCAAATTAGCAATCTATATTTGTTGTTACAGAACAACACTTGCTTGGGTGTACTTCCCAGTCAACACAAAACATTTGCATAACATGTGTACAGCGTTAGACCAACATTGGACTGACGTTGCTAAAGAGCAAAACACACCAACGCGACATGATGGACATGCCGCAGACCTCGTGCCTTCCGGAAGTGAGTTGTCATCGGATGTTATTATCAAGCTCTTTGACACCGATTATAATGATGTCACTACACGTATCACCTGGTTGTTTGTTTCCTCTGAAGGGTTCCCGTACTTTGGGCTACATTTATATAAGCTTACCAGCAAACACACAATGTTGGTTTAATATTGGTCCAGAGTCGTAGAGTCGTAGACGGTGGCTTAATATTTTGTGTTTACTGGTCTTATAGCCGCATTGACACAGCGTCTTGCTAAACGTCAAAAACAAAATTCACTCCCTATTGTTTCTGGACATATGTTGCAGAGATTTTCGACGATGATCTAAAAACGTACCCTACGTACTGGGGGTGTAAACTAATCACATTAGATTCTTCAATTGGACCTAGAGAAAACAAAGCAAATGGAGGTCAACTGTTTTCAAATATTGCTGATTGACGTCACATTTTATCTTTAACATGTTTAAAAGGTGGTACTTAATGTGCTAATAAAAAATGAAAACCCGAATATATGCGGTACCGGCGGTTAAAGGGTAATTGAAAACTGAATACACACTATGACAACAAGTACTACTGCAGAGTGAACAATCATTATAAATAAATAATTAAATTAATATGTGTACTTAATAAATCATTAATGCATGGAGTACCATTCCACATTTGTGCACATACATGTTAACCCTTTTCTTACATTTTATATTAGTACATAACATATCAGCTTTTAAACATATTAAAGATAAAAAGTGACAATAATCAGTAAAATTTGACATTAGTTGACCTTTATTTTGTCAAATCTGAATAATTTTCATTCACATGAAGTTGTGAATCGCGTCAGCGAGACACAACTTTAAGTGGGTGAAAATTCTAATTGAATAATTTGGCGGTAAAAGGGTTAATTAAACTGGGACAGGAAGATTTAAATTGTTTACGGATGTGGACAATGATATCGTGTCTATATCCATCAATCCATCAAACACGAGACGGATGAACATCTATTGAATAGAATATGGCAAGGAGTTGTTCCTTACAGCTGCATGGTGAATACTGCTAGAAGTACATATAACATTAGTAAACCAAAATTTTTCCAATGTTGATTTAAGGTAGAGACGCTGGCTCAAATTTAAACTAGCATTGGACCAAACATTATTGTGCTCACTGTTCAACAACTTGATAATTACCGTAGTATCTGGTATTCCTTTATTTCTTGGTTCGGAAGCAGAAGTTGTTTCTCACCTCGTTCTTTATCATTTTTATAATCATATAGTATACGTGTCGTATAATATTGTCTAACATCCGCACATTGTACTAGGTAAGGACTTGATAATGGGCTGCTTCTTTGGTACTCTATTATCTCTTGGAGAGGACGCGAAAGTAGTTTTCACCTCTTCATCACTGAGCTATGATATACATAATCATATAGTATACGTGCCCAATAATAATGTGTAACATCCTTACATTAATCTGGGTAAGGACTTGCTAATGGGCTGCGTCTTTGGTACTCTTGGATAGGAAGCGGAAGTAGTTTTCCGCCATTATCATGCAACTATCAGACTACCACCGCTGATGCAATAACCCTCTCAGTGCGAGATCGACTTTAGACGTAAGACGTCAGAATCTGACGTCAATAGACGTCAGATACTGACGTCTAAAGAGGTCGGATTCTGAAGTCTAAAGTGCGATCGCTTTAGTGAAAGAACTAAAATATTTGTAATGGCCGTAGTCCCATAACATATATATTTAAATAAAGCGAAAAGAGCTTTGCTATTGAAAAGCCCTGTTTATTAGTGTGCAATAGATTACATGTATGTAGTGCCGTCGACTCGTGGAGACTCTCGTAATTTAACCGAGCAAACTTCATTACCTAAACCCTTTATACGTCTCAAGTTATACAAATACGAGTAGTTTTAACCATCCTGAATTTGTGTGGAAAAATAATAGCGCGACCCACAACTTCAGTTTTTAACAAGTAACAAATAATCTATTCTGAAAAAATCCTAAGGAACACGCATCAAATTGTACGCCAGGTGAGCATGCGAGTAAAAACAATGTATTGAGCGTTTTCGTTTATTATTGAAATGAGAGCCTTTTGGAAGCAACAGCGACTAGTAGCATAGGAGTCACTTCCATAAAACCATAATTGTACATGTTGACATAGCCTATTAGCTGATCAAATATATTTACAAAAAATCTTAAATACTTTTTTTCAATAACGTATATGACTTCATGGGCCCATACTTCACATCTATTAAGCAATACAGATTTTACTACAGCATTAAAAAGATGAAGTTGGACGTCGATTGGAAGCTACAACTGACGGCATTTACGCAGTAAGCAAGGCGAACATTGACCTTTTTCCTTTTTCATATAATTTATTTTTAGCTATTGTAAATTTACCGTTATAATTGAAAAACAAAATCTAAATATTTAAAGCCACGTTTGTGAGGTTCTCACAGACAAATCTACACTTAAATGTCAGGATCATTACTCTACCAAGGCCTGCCTTCTACACCATATCAGACTATATATATACTGCATCGTTGGTAAGGCGAGATGGGCTCATCTCAGCACAAGTCAACACATCAAATCCGAGCCTTTATTACGCGAAGCCTTGATGTTGTAACGAATGCTGAGATCAGCCAATCTTGCCGTACCCAACGATGCAATATGCAATTCCTAGTACGAGTATATATATGAAAAGGCAAAATCAAACTGAGCAGTGAAGATCTCACCATACGTCTCGCTCGTAATGAAAGCCAACATGAGTGCGGTAATTATTTATCTTATGCCATGAGAACCACGGCGCCTACCATTTGCCCAGCATTGGATCATATCTCGTCAATACTGGGAAGACGACAAGTCTATAAAAAGTTATTTTTTAAGCATTGTCGATAATTTACTATTGTTAATTAATCACCGTCAACGTCATCTTATTCTAGTTCAATATATTCTTGCTCCGAGATAAATATTAAAATGAACATTACAGCACGGCCTATCATTGCTATATATGACTATCAAATCTCCGCATGAAAACTACAATACTGCGTATCATAGCTTCAACACATTATTTATATTATCTAGAGACACAACACGCCCAACTGAAAATAATACAATTAATATCACTACTGAATGCGCATGCAACAACATAGCACTCACTCACTCACTCACTCACTCACTCACTCACTCACTCACTCACTCACTCACTCACTCACTCACTCACTCACTCACTCACTCACTCACTCACTCACTCACTCACTCACTCACTCACTCACTCACTCACTCACTCACTCACTCACTCACTCACTCACTCACTCACTCACTCACTCACTCACTCACTCACTCACTCACTCACTCACTCACTCACTCACTCACTCACTCACTCACTCACTCACTCACTCACTCACTCACTCACTCACTCACTCACTCACTCACTCACTCACTCACTCACTCACTCACTCACTCACTCACTCACTCACTCACTCACTCACTCACTCACTCACTCACTCACTCACTCACTCACTCTCTCACTCACTCTCACTCTCTCACTCACTCACTCACTCACTCACTCACTCACTCACTCACTCACTCACTCACTCACTCACTCACTCACTCACTCACTCACTCACTCACTCACTCACTCACTCACTCACTCACTCACTCTCTCACTCTCTCACTCACTCTCACTCTCCCACTCACTCACTCACTCACTCACTCACTCACTCACTCACTCACTCACTCACTCACTCACTCACTCACTCACTCACTCACTCACTCACTCACTCACTCACTCACTCACTCACTCACTCACTCACTCACTCACTCACTCACTCACTCACTCACTCACTCACTCATTCACTCACTCACTCACTCACTCACTCACTCACTCACTCACTCACTCACTCACTCACTTGTGGAAGAGCTCACCTATTTTTTTCATTGACCAATTAAATGTCCATTCAATGTCTGAGACGCTGTTCCAACATCAAACCAACATCATTTCAATGTCTGAAGGGATGATCCTATCATGCATATAATAATACGGCTAGTTGGTAACGGATAGCCAAATGGCAAAACCAATTTCCAAAGGTCAAACGATCTGTTAACCTCGCACAAATGAGGACAATCGATGTATAGATTTTAATCAGAAGATTGTCAATGGGTCATAACGTAAAATGAGAGCGCTAAAATATATTATTAGCGTCCTTCTTGCATTCTGATTCACGATGAGGCTGAACAAACTATATTTCTGATAAAAAGCACAAACCTATAGGTTCTTCCAAAAGAAGCCTTCAGTAATATTAGCATGCATCCCCAGGAGAACAAGGGTTCTCCTGGGGTTGCAGGGTAATATTACTGAAGGCATTTTTCTAAAGCATATGTTGTTTAGAGTGCATAGCCGATACGTAGGCCCTGCATTCTGTAGTATCAACTTGGGTATCAAAATACATAAAATCATTCATAGGGGAGATCGGGGCCAACCTGTAAAGTTTTCTAATTTTTCTGAGCTTTCTAATTTGTTAATTCTATAAGGGCCTTTGTTATATTACAACTTCAAACTATGCGGAATATATTTAGGATAAAGAAAACATCCCAGTTGCCCGTATACATGGCTAAGTGGGACAAAACCAGAGGCCAAGTGGGGAACCTCTATTATTTCCAAAATATTGATTTATTCAGAGAAGACTACATGCTTCCAATAGGAAATAGGGGACTAGTTCCGTTCAATTACTAACTCTCTTCTTTCTCGTCTTCTCCATGGCGAAAAATGAGAAAAGTGTCAATAACAATAAAAACATCTAGGAAATTATGTCCATCGGCAAGAAATAAATGAATAGTAGCACACAACCCGCACTTATGCGCACATTTCAATTTTATACTGGTCAATATCCCACAGTGAGACACTATGTTGTTTTACAACTGGGGTTAAAAAGGTCAGTCCATACAGTTAATCACGCCAAATTTGTTCCAGTTAGCTCAGGGTTTGACCTTCCATTAATACATATAGTCCAGGCAATACATATTTTTTAATAGACAAAAATGTTAACAACGTTTTTTCAACGAAATTTGACTCAGTGGGGCCATGTAAAAACACCCATAAAACCCCACCTGAATCCTCCTTGGGGAAAGCCTCGTTTTCGGATAAAATCCAAAATGGCCGCCATTAAACCAGTGTAAACTTGTGTATTTTTTTATTAAATCGCTATAATTTGAGAACTAAACAATGGACAGCCACATATAATATTGCATATATTTTTGCACTAATTTTTTTAAAGGATTTTATTTGTTCACATTTAAAATGCCTAATAGGTCAAGCTGAGGTCATTTTCAAGGTCAAGGTCAAATTAAGCCTAAAAATGTGATAATTTATATATATTTTTTAATAAATCGCTATCGTTTCAGAACTAGACATCGTAGAGCCACATATAATATGTTTTTTCGCAATATTTTTTTCAGGGGATTATATTTGTTTACATTTCGGATTTCTAAGAGGTCAAACTGAGGTTATTTTCAAGGTCAAGGTCCTATAATAGTGAAAAATTTGCATTTTTTAGGTGCACGAATGCCAAAATATTCAATTGAGAAAATGTTAACAAATGCTTCTCAACATCATTTTACTTGGTTAAAGTATTTAAAACAACACATTAAACCCCATTTGCATCCTCCTTGGGGAAAGCCTCATTTTCGAGTAAAATTCAAAATGGCCGCCACTATTAAACCAGTAATTTATATATATTTTTTTTAAATCGCTATCATTTCAGAACTAACCAAATATAATATGTTTTTTTCACACTATGTTTTAGGGAATTCTAATTTTTTTAATAGTTTAATAAATCGCTATCGTTTCATAACTAAACATCGTAGAGCCTCATATAATTTAATGTTTTTTCGCAATATTTGTTTACATTTCGAATTTTTAAGAGGTCAAACTGAGGTTATTTTCAAGTTCAAGGTCTTAAAATGTGAAAAAAATGGCATTTTTTATGTGCACAAATGTTAAAATATTTAATTGACTAAAATGTTAACAAATGTTTCTCAACATAATTTGACTCGGTTGAAGTATTTAAAACAACACATTAAACCCCATCCGAATCCTCTTTGGGGAAGCCTCGTTTTTGAGTAAAATCCAAAATGGCCGCTATTATTAAACCAATAGTTTATATTTTTTTAAATCACTATCCTTTCTAAGCATCTAAGCATTGTAGAACCACGTTTTTTTTCACAATATTTTTTTAAGGGATTCTACTTGTTTACATTTCAAATTTCTAAGATGTCAAATTTAGGCCATTTTCAAGGTCAACGTCAAATTAGTCCTAAACATGTGAACAATTAGCATTTTTAAGTGCACTAATGCCAAAATATTCAATTTACAAAAATGTTAACAAATGTTTTTCAACATAATTTTACTCATTGTTGCTATGCGAAAAAGCCCCACCCGAATCAACCTCGGAGAAAGCCTCGTTTTCGGGAAAAACTTAAAATGGCCGTCATTATGCCAGTAATTTATGTATTTGAAAAAAAATCGGGAACTAATCAACAAATCAACAAGTCTTTTCGCACTATTTTTTCTAGGATTCTACTTGTTCACATCTCAAGTTTCTACAAAGTGAAACTGAGGTCATTTTCAAGGTCAAATTAGACCTAAAATATAAATAAAATATTTAATGGACAAAATGTTGACAAATGTTTTTCAACATAATTTGACTCTGTGTGGCTATGTAAAAACACACTTAAAACCTCACCAAAATCCAAAATTTACACAAGTAATTGAGCAAAATCTATATAATTTGGTCGGTCAGTCAATGATATTGGATTACGTTGGATTGCATTACACTGCTTTAGTACTAAAGACGAAGCACTTAATCGCAGAATGGAAAATCATGTTGGTGCATCATTCTCAGTATCTGATCATGAGTATTTATAAAGCTGTTTTGGCGAATTCGTCCAATAAACAGGCCTTAATAAACCTTCTTGCTAGATACATGGCCAATGTAGCCATTACCGTCCAGCATGCAGAAGGTGATTCAGACTATAAGATATGTACCGTGGCCTGCAGGTCAGCACAAGCAGGTGTTATCGCAGACAATACGGATATTTTTCAGTCAAGTTTGGCTATCATGCTCAGGGTCGTTTCAGACATTGCCTATCGCCGGTTGAAGCTGAGCCTGCAATATGTATTTATGAATTTAAAAACTAGTCTGATGATGAATGTATTCAACACCCAGACATACTTCTCAACCTGAACTCAGAAATAGAAACACTGGCATGGCCTTGACTACGCTGTTAATTTGTATTGTCAATAGAGTTGGCGACAAAATGCTTCCTTGTGAAACACCTTTCTCCAGCAACTTTAGTGAAGTGTAAGTGTTATATCATCTCACTTAAAAATTGTATACCTTTATAAATGTATTAGAAGAGGTGGTGTACCCCTTAGACATGAACGTGTTTTATACTTCCAGGTGGTGTCATAGGCTTGTTCTGGATCAAAACATATTCCCACCATGTGTTGATGTTTTACAAAACCTTAACGGATATGCACATCTAACCTAACCAAATGATCTGTATGTGTTTTTACATTTTTAAAATGTGTGGAGTGTAGATTTGCTTATGCTCGACTTGTTCTCACTTGCATATATGTTTCCTCCACATTCACGTCTTCTCGTCTATTATCATACAGGTCGCGAAAATATTTAAAAGGACGCAATAAGGGGACTGGACTACACAGAGGGGGTGAGGGCACCCTGGTCCGCCCTTAATTATACTACACAAGCGCTCGTTGGTGGTTGGTTTATTGCTGTCCCTGCGTCGCAACTCAACTGGTCCAGCACACTTGATATGGGAAACGTTACAGGCTCCAGAAAGAGCGAATACATTCGCGGCCTCAGGATATCTAGATTTATTGAACAAAATACTTTTGGCTTTATATTTCCAAGATGTGTTTGAAACTCTGTAAAACAACGATTGTATTCATGTTTTCATTCTATTTACTCGACAAGTTTAAATTTGATATATGTCATCTCTAAAATGACATAGAATAAGATTTGTAAGGTCAGTGATGCCTAGAATGAAATAATGATATCAGAAATAGATGATGTGCCTCACAATTAGCCAAAAGGGACATACTGCAATATACTTTGGGACTGGGTTTTATAGGGTGTGACTGCCGCTGTGCAGTCGACCGTGGTTATGTAATCTATTTGTGTTATTGTCACGTTAACCTGTGAAAGTTTAAGTCCTAGGATTTATATTTAAATGACTGAATGACAACGACTGAATGACAACATATGAAATATATTTTTATTGTGACCAAAAACATAAATTAATACCAATATTTTTATTGCCATTTTATTCTAAACCTGCTTGTACAAAGTCCTTGATAATACAGTCTGTTTTCTGTGTGATTGCTTCGATGACTTCTATTAACCATCGGGCATGAAGGGGTTTAATGATAGATGTCTTAATGTCAACGTTGTTCTTTTTTATGTCAAGTCGAGAGGTGGTGACCCAGCAAACACGAGACGTTGATCCAGTGCTGGCGTGATACTGGTCCAGCGTCGAAGATAGTGGGCCAGCATTTCCCCAACACTGGATGAACACCTTGTGTTCACTAGGGACAGACTCAATGTTGCTAGTAGAGTTGTGGACGCGTTTCTTGGCATTTGTTTTCTAAGGATTTGAGGTGAGTGACACTAGTTGCCCTCAGATCTATGCAAACATTATATGTGCACATATATAGCTATGTTTAAATTATATTTAAATTCCCACAATCAAACAAATACGATGACCATTTAAACAAATAAATTGAAGCCAAATATATAATAATATAATAATAATAATGATAATAATTAATTAAATTGATAACCTGTTGAATTGATAGGGTTAATGAGCAGCTCGTGTCCAGTGCATTAGCCTCAATACATTTATATCTTATCTTATCTTCTCTGTTTTAAATGTGTTCTATGTACTGTTATATATTATGCTCTATAATATTCCAGTAATTTTAAATATTTTCTCATAATGCTTTTAAACAATATGTTATATATTTTATACTTTTCCGCATCTAAATATATATATATATATATATATATATATATATATGTATATTTCTACTGTACATGAAGTCAAATTAATAAATAAATAACTATACAAATATAGCGAAATCATCTGGTAGTCAACGGTTTGGTCATTTAAGGCTTTATAAAATCACTCCAGATACATTGGGTAGGATATGTATACAATAATGCTTTGTGTATATATTAAATGCGTGGACAAATATTTTAATGCTTAATAAAACTATTTGTTGTGTTATTTTAATGCTGCTGTGGGATGTGGCCCTGATGTAGGCTTATATGTAACTATAATAAATATATACAATAAAAATAAATAGACCTACCAAGTTTACAATTATTACATGTTAAGAAGACACTGATAATATATTTATTTTGTTTTTGTCTGTTTATTATTACCTACAACTTTCGTCAGCATTTTACATTTAGAAAGTTATTGTTTTGCGTCCCTCATATTATCATGCTTATATAGCGCGATTTAATGTGTCATTTCTGGTGCGTATAATCTTTATGCTGGTCTGGTCTAGTATTATTCTGCGTATTATAATATAATACGTACTGATGTCCTGCAATTTACCCTTGAAATTTTGCGGTGCGTTTCCGTGACTGAGAATTGGAACACCCATCTTCAGACAAACAGAGCTGAGTTTCCAAGCTTGTGTCTTGAGGGCAGCGTTATTTTATTCAGCTTATCATCCTCAGAAATTTGTTCTTGAAGTTCAGTCTCGCAACCGTACACCCACAACCACAACTTATGTGAAATTACTCATATTTGTTTAATTTAAGACCAAGCATTTGTAATTTGTGATATTTAAACGCTGATTTTATTCCCAATAACTGTGATTTAGACGTTCTATGAAACACATTAGGAACGATTGGATGAGTGAGTGAGTGAGTGAGTGAGTGAGTGAGTGAGTGAGTGAGTGAGTGAGTGAGTGAGTGAGTGAGTGAGTGAGTGAGTGAGTGAGTGAGTGAGTGAGTGAGTGAGTGAGTGAGTGAGTGAGTGAGTGAGTGAGTGAGTGAGTGAGTGAGTGAGTGAGTGAGTGAGTGAGTGAGTGAGTGAGTGAGTGAGTGAGTGAGTGAGTGAGTGAGTGAGTGAGTGAGTGAGTGAGTGAGTGAGTGAGTGAGTGAGTGAGTGAGTGAGTGAGTGAGTGAGTGAATAAATGACTTAATTTCACGATCTGCACTATATGGCAGACGGTAAGCAGAAGGGAAGGATGAAAAAGCAAGTCATATTGTTGTGATTTAGCATTTGACGAAAACAAATTAAAAATGAATACATTTTTGATTCGCGCTTGAAGGGTACACCCTCCTCAGGTATTTATCTCATTTTTTCATATTGAGGTGGGAATTACTACCGCGATTCCCCCGTCAATTTAAAAGAAAATGTTATTATAACAATAAAATGATTGTGTAGAGCGATGTGCTGTATTATTGCTCCGGCGCCTTTTAGTCAGAAGGCCCGTTAGTCAGAAGTCCCATTAGTCAGAAGGCCCGTTAGTCAGAAAGCCCGTTGGTCAGAAAACCAGTAAGGATGATTAGTCAGAGGGCTAGATTGTCAGAAGGCCCGTTAGTCAGAAAATAAGTAAGGATGATTAGTGAGAAGGTCCGTTTGTCAGAAGGCCCGCTAGTTAGAAAGTTAAATAATTACCTCATCGAAATCATCTCATTTGTGAACAACCTTATGACCAATTATTTGTCTTAATTTACTTACTTATGCCAGTAAGAACGTCTAGCACTTTCATAAGGGTCGCGGTAATAAAAAGATACTAATTATGTTTTTTAACCTAAAATTGCTGACGTAATTTCCAGCTTCAAATAATTGAAACCTACCCATAATAATTGGATCAATTGGTGATTGCTGAGCTGCCTGTAAATAACAGTCAATTTTCTACATATATAGGAACAAGATAATAATAATAATAATAATAATAATAATAATAATAATAATAATAATAATAATAATAATAATAATAATAATAATAATAATAATAATAATAATAATAATAATAATAATAATAATAATAATAATAATAATAATAATAATAATAATAATAATAATAATAATAATAATAATAATAATAATAATAATAATAATAATAATAATAATAATAATAATAATAATAATAATAATAACAACAATAATAATAATAATAATAATAATAATAATAATAATAATAATAATAATAATAATAATAATAATAATAATAATAATAATAATAATAATAATAATAATAATAATAATAATAATAATAATAATAATAATAATAATAATATTAATAATAATAATAATAATAATAATAATAATAATAATAATAATAATAATAATTGCATATATTAGGCAACAGTTTGGCACAATATAAATATGAACAAGCAATATTATCAACATACTGCTTTATACTTGAGTACCTGACTTTTGAAATTTGCTGAAAAAAATGGTCCAGATGACAAGATACTACTAATAGATTATAATCAGATTCAAATTTTGCGCTGGTCTTAATTAGCACGGTAATAATATATACTCCGATCACATTATATAATAGTTCTCTCGTGCTTAGTTAAACTTCACTTTCTCGAATATGAACCAAACCTTTCCCTACAAACGAGTCGACAAATAATGCTAGTTATCAGAATATTTGGTCAAGCAATTTATTATTTATTCTGAGAAAAATAATACATTTACAAACTAAAGCTTGACATAAATTAAACAGATGGTTCCAAACTCAACACCAATTGAGAAATATTGTGTGGTTTTCTCATGACACACTTTTCACATCTATTTCAGTAAAGTTGATAATATGCAAAAAAAAGTGTAGGCCTAGTAATGAAAAAAATTTAAAGCGCACCCATTGCTGAAAACAACCCAACCAAGCAGCCAACCAGTCATCCATAATGCTAGTTTTTAATATAAATATATATACAAACTACGAACCGCCAGTGATTTTTTTTCAAGATCATATCAAGACCATATCGACTTATCAACAACTAATAGTCGAAAGTATACTAATGTCCTAGAGACGCAACATTTGATCTCTATGATATCTACATTTATCAAATGGAGCGTCCTCTAGCATTGGGCTTTCTGACAAAAAAACTTAAGTGATTTTCTGACTAACGGGACTTCTGACTAACGGGCCTTTTGACTAACGGGCCTTCTGACTAAAGGGCCTTCTGACTAACGGGCCTTCTGACTAACGGGCCTTCTGACTAAAAGGTGCTGGCATCTGCGTCGGGCAATAATACAGCATATCGCAGGAAAAAAATCATTTTTTTACTATTAATATCACTTTTCCAACATGACAACGAATCTTTGAAACACATTTATTCTTTGTCTACTGTTACAACATAGGCCTACGTCTATGCCGAAACTAACCACTCACTGTGTGCTATCACGACGCACCCATCTTGTCGGCGTGCCCTGTCATGCTGGTGTTCGCCCGCATAGATCACAAGTGTACCTGTACCTGCAGCTCGAGTACAACAGTTGTACACCAGGCTAGCAGATGATTTTACAGGCAACTGCGCGTACACACATAGACTCTGGTAACCCTAGAGTAGGGCCGCTAGCCAAATATTACGCCCACATAAACAGCAATATCCTACTAGTAGCGTCCCCTCAAGTGGTAATAATAGACAATAGTCTATAGACAATAGTTTATTCATAGAATATGCTATTCAACAGACATGTAGAAATGGAATGCCAAGTACAATAACTGAAACGAAAGTTCGGAACATTCTTATTTCATATTCATATATTATAATATTTTTTTTTCAATTAATTTAATAAAACTAATATATTTAGAACAAAAATGTCGATAATTTACGGCTGCAATGCCCAGCCTAAAAATACGAACTACTATAGTGTACATCCTTTACTCGTTATTTTTCGCCAAATAAAATATTATTCAATCTGTCTCTCTTTTGATGTTATTTTATTACCAAAAACTACTCAAATGTAGTTAGCATGTTTAAGAACGTCACTAACATTCTCAGTCTAGACCAACGCTTAAAAACCATATTGCATTTTTGAGTATATTTTAGTTAATATGACAATGTACATAATTTGAAAATATAGTCATATTGGATTCATAGCAGTCTTTAGCGATTGTTTTAGATTTGAATTCTGACGTTCAAACTTAAATATAACCTTTTCTGCGAAATGAGGATATTTAAGGTAATCGACAATAATGCAGTTCATTAGAGTGTTTTCAGTAGTCAAAATTAACGATGGTTGTTGTTGAAAATGATAATTTTGTATGCCGCTACTTCGCTATGACCTTTATAAAGCGAAGATAACAATTTAAATTAAATCAGCATATCAAAAAATATTTCAAGATCAGGTATTGCATTATATTATAGGCTTATTAGTCAAGTCTCTACTGAAAGTGTATCATTTTCATGGCTACTAATGGCAATCATCTTGTTTTAACCTATATATGACGTTGCAACGAGAAATTAACCATTATAACGAAATCAGTGTATTCAAATTAATCTAAAATGAGCCATTGCATTATAACTTAAAGGTGTAAGACCAACAGTTAAAAAATATCATTTTCATGGCTAGTATTGACAGCCATCTTGTTTATGACATCTATATGACCTTGCAACTAAAACAGAACAATTTCAATGAAATCGGTATATTCAATGTTGGTCCAAAATTAGGTACTACGCTAGAATATAGGGCTTGTATGCCAAACGTGAAACAAATCAAAAGCCTGATTTCAATGCAGTACTACATATGATTGAGATTAACCAGTTTGCTATATTGTACTAGCAAATGCCTTGGACAATAAAATGGAGTTATTACTTGGTATTTCTGTCAAACTATGATCATACTAGTAACTAATGATAACTTTTTGGACAGAAAGCTTACTATTCTGGAACCTTATTTTTTTCTCAGCTCAAATGTTAATATCACGTCCCTTTTTACGTTTTTTTTGTCCAGCTCTCTCTAACCATAGCAAGATGTCGGTGATATACGAGAATGCTGACCACACTAAAATGTTGTTATATAAATTAACCCTTTCAGAGCTTTAAACGTCAGAATCAGGTTTTGATTTATAAAGACGATCCCCGCACAGAAATAAATAAAATATATCTAATGGCCATATACCCATAACATAGGTATTCAAATGAATCAGAAAAAGTTGACTAAGACATTTATAATGATTTATAATTGGAAAAAATAACCGTTAGACCTGCATGGTGTTTCCAAACATAGTTCTGTTTATATAAAACTAAAAATAGCAAAGCAGTTACAAAAGTTCTTTGTTTATGGAATAAGAGTTCATTCAGCACGTTTATGGCCAAAACACCCAGGTCACATATTAATAAAGTGTAAATAAGTAAGGCGTTACTCCCATCTTTATTCATATTGAATACTAAATAGTGATAGTGTATTGTATACAATAAGAAAATGTAAGTGTAAATGTAAACAAAAAAGTATAATTTATTTTTATAACGTCTCATTACTCGAATTTGAATTAATTAAATGTTGACAAACAAATTAATCACGCTAGTAAACAATTTTAAAATATGTCGAATTGTGTCGAAATGTCCTGTGATATATTTTTAGCTGAGCTAAAAAGGTGAGTACCGTAATAGCATTGTGCAAAATAAACTGTGTTGCTAAAACCCCGACCACGAACAGAGCGGTGGCGAAAAAAAACTGCCAAAATGTCTGGATTCTGGTTAAGTCGATCAGATCACATATTTAGCATCTGTTTTCTAGTCCACGTGTACTATCTCCTGTCACTTCTGTTTATAATGACATTCCTCATTCAGGATTGTTCACCGTCTCGGGTTGTGCTGCAATTCGTAAATTCCTTTGACATGTTTGATAACACGTCTATTCTGCGTCAAGCCAATGTAGAAAGGTATCAGCTGCGTTTTAGTCGCTTTGAAACACACCTACAACGGATTATATTACATGTGTTGTTGTGGAGATAAGCATTGAGAGAGGCTAGAAATTAAAATGAGTATCTACTGTGACGTTAAGTTCAAGCTGAGTCTGAGTCTGAGCCAAACAAGCTGATGGAAGTACTATATTGATCAACCTGATCAAAACGTGGTGATGCAGACACACATTGTATTTCAAACATCTCACTAGATATTTTACTCCAGACCAATTTTAACATCATGTTGAAGTGAAAATACATTACAATAAGGCAATGGATGATACTGTAAGGTGGTAAAGTATAAAACAAATTCCACAATAATTAAATAATATAATACAACAAGTGAGGCTGTGATATTTGTTGGTCCTTCAATGATGTTCACAATCATGCTATCAGCATTAATAAAGGAATAAAGACAATTTTAAAGCAGTCTGTTCAGAATTCAATAGAACTGTCATTTCTTTAGTGTAAACGATATAATAATGAGGTACTAAAAATAATAAACACAGATACAGGTCGGTTCTATTCCCGTGAAGTGATTAAGCTACTGTAATCTTTTAATCGTTATTTTAACCATTTCTGAAAAAAAAAATATTTATGATGGTCGTAGATCTATAGCATATGTATTCAAATGAATCGGAAAGAACTAACTAAGACATTTATGATGATTTCATATTGAAATAAACCCTTGGGTCTCCATGATGTATACAACATTAATTCAGCATTGTAAAGGTTAATATCCGCTAAGCTGGAATTGCTTTCTTCGTCTTCGTTGATTTTATCTATCCCCTTTTGTTCACGCAGCCTCCAAGTGTGTGAATCTACACTAAATATCTGCTTATTTATTCTACAGGTATATATAACTCAATTTAAACTATTTTTGTATCGAGCTTGAATATTAACCCTTTCAGCGCGGGGAACGTCTTTAGACGTCAGAATTTGACGTCTAAAGACGGTCTTTCACTGAAAGAATTATTGTGGAGCTCTAACTTAAAAATAATGATAAATGCTAGCTCGTAACCCAGTTGACCCTTATAGTGTGGGGACCTATAAAGACGTCAGATTCTGACACTAATGTCGATTCCCGCACTTTAAGAGTAAAGTATTTCTATTGGAAGTAGACCCATAACATAGGTATTCAAATGAAGCAGAAAGATATAACTAAGACATTTATGATGATTTCAAATTGAAAAAATACCTTTCGTTACCAAGGTTTATACAAATATATTTCAGCGCTTTAATTGTCAAATAAATTTTCAAATATTATGTAACTGAAATCAATAAAATAGCTTGTGGTACATGATCAGTTATTCATCAAGATTTAATTTTGACATGCTGCCCCAGTCAACAACCGCGTCACGTCATTGCAAATGTTCTGGTTTGCTCCTGTTTCTAATAAACTGAACAGCACTTTTACTTTCTGTATTATTGACGTCACGTCGCTAAATGTCGTGTAAACTTTGGCTTCTGAGATGATCGGGTGCAACGAAAAGGACATAATGATGCTAAGAAAATTATGCTTTACTATGTTCCCGCTAAATTGTTTACATTGTCACCCACTTGAATTTATGTCTCGCTACCGCGACCCACAAATTCAAGTGGGTGATAATTACTGATTTTTGTTCAATTTGAGACTAAATATTGTTTGTTGTAAAAAATGTTTCAGATCTCAACCCAGGTTGAATACAGGCATTTTCATATATTCTTACATAAAAAATATACATCAACATTTATAAATCTAAATACTACTGTATGTTAACCAAATACATATCTGGCTTCAGAAAACATCGGCCACAATAATTGGGGCAATAATTGGGGCAATAATTAAGTTATCTTCAGTCACTTTAATTGACCATGTTGACTATTTTGTTTTGTTGCTGATTTCTAGTCTTGTGTAATAAAAAAAGTATGTTTCAACGCACGTGGAGGGATGATTATTTACTCCACTGCAACATGCAATATATCATTGTAACGGGAATTGAATTTCCATGTGGACATTGGTAAATTAGACAGACGTCTACGTAACTCTACCCCCTAAATCTAAACAGGTTTGGGTGGTCTTAATGATCACTAAAATATTAATAATCACCAGGACCGTACGCCGCATGAAGTGAGCTCGTCCCATTAAAGTTACACCCATGGAATCAAATTTGATCTTATTTTTTTCCCGAAGCATTGTTTATTTTGTTAATATAATGCATTTTCAGCCAATACGCTTAGTATAATGTATGTTTCATTTCTAGTAAAGATTTAAGAAAAAATCCATAGCGTATTTACTATTGAGATGTGACTTGATGGAAGTTTTTTATATTCTCACAGTACACACTCATACCTAAGGCCAGACGGACCCAAACGTAATACTGAGTTTAGTGATACCAAAAGTGTAAAATTTGTTCCATTCATTGCAAATATATGGCTATTTTCCTAACTTAACCTCCGTTTAGATGAACATAGCGAAAAAATGGGCTGTACGAAAAAACTGATACCACAATTTGTTTTTACATACTACCTATGGTTGTTGCCGTAGGTCCATTCTACCATCCTGTCAATTCAGATTGTAGATACTACGCCGGTTGAACGAACTCACTAAATAGAGCCCCTACAAAAACTAGCTCCTGGACCACTTATATTAAACTTCATTGTTATCTGGCTAAGCTCCCATATCAGATGAAAATAATTTGAACACAACATATCGTAAAGTTATATGTGCCTGAGACTGTCGATATTAGTGATTTGCATAGGGCTAGCCTAGACACAAAGTATAATGACAATGTTTGTTATATGTTTTTGATTTATATAATTTTACAACTTCAACTAGTTGTTTCTAATTTGGGTTTTTTTGTTTTTTAACTTGTAACATGTTACTCATGCCTGGTATCTCTTACTTCTGACATGCTACTTCTAACTTATTAATCGCCACTATGTACACTTATGTGAGTGTCGGAATTGTCTTATATAGGCCAGATAATTGACCATATAAAGGAAACTTATATTAAAGTCGGAAGTGTCTTCTGTCGGTCAGACAACTGACACAATGAAAAAAAAACTATATTAGTGTCGGAATTGTCTGTTGTCGACAGAGAATTGACCATATATAGTCAACTTATATAACAGTCGGAAATGTCTTCTATCGGCCGGAGGATTGGCAAAATGAATGAACTTATATTAGAGTCGGAATTGTCTGCTGTCGGCCAGGTATTTGATCAAATTAAAATAACTTAGAGTTATGTTAGAGTCGAAACTGTCTTCTGTCGGTCAATGAACTGATAAACTGTTCTTAGAGTCGGACTGTCCTCTGTCGGCCAGAGAAGCAATAACAAGAAGTTGATTTACGTACTATATATATATATCGTGTTGTCATTTGGTAAAGACACAGGTAGACTTGTACGTATGGGCCAAGGTTTAAAATATACAAAAGATGAGGTATATCAGATGAAATCTCACAACATCCTCACTACTTTGTGTTTGGACAACATCTTGAAGGCAAAGATGATTGCCCATTTCATAGCAGCATGAAGTAGCTGTTGCAGTTTCTATTGACAATGTAATTTTCGCCGTCGGCAATCTAGCAAATGCCATTAATTGCCAGAGCATGCATGATGTCGACTACAGTAGCCAATCTATGTTTTTACTAACACCTGCATAACCAGTTGTTAAAAGTAAAATATGTTTTAAATCTTAAAAAAAACCTTTTTATTTTCGTTTTTCGAAGCTTAACCACTATCTTTGATCAGCTCAAATTGTCTTCGTAGATGGGTATAGTAGATGAAGTATCACAAGCGTCTGATCTTTCTTTTTACAAGGCCACTCTAGTGATATTTTCACAATCTGTTACTGAACGGGAGGTTGTGTATGATATTTCAACTCTTTGAGTTCGGGGACCGTCTTCAGACGTCAAAATCTGACACCTACAGACGTCAGATTCTGACGTCTAAAGACGATCCCACACGGAAACAATATAAGCTAACTGAGACATTTATGATGATATCAAAACGAAAAAACCTTTGGTCCCCATGGTATATACAAATTTATTTCAGCGTTGTAGGGTAAGTTGTCGATGCTCCTTTGTCATTTGTCAGTTGCTCAATAGTAGCAATGTCTTATCACTTTCAATCACCAGGGAATTTAAATTTATATATATATATATATATATATATATATATATATATATATATATATATATATATATATATATATATATATATGTATATCGACCCTTGTAGCGCTCATAGACTACACTGGTTTTCAATCTGTTTTATTGATTTGCCGATTAAATATGTTATTGTGAACAAAATACAAATGTTTGATTTTAAAGCAAACAAATGCGAGTCATTTTTCACCCACTTAAAGTTGTGGGTCGCGGTAGCGAGACACAACTTCAAGTGGGTGAAAATTTAAAAAAAGAAAGTATAAATGTTCGGTGATATTTTATGTTCAACTATTTTTTTCAAAGGGTGTGAAGGGTTAAGCAAATGTGTCGCAGATTAAATCACTGTTATTGGGAATGAAATGAGTGTTTGAACATCAAGACTTGTAGATCATGGTTTTTCCTATTTCAAGTCATCATGAATGTTTTAGTTAGTTCTTTCTGTATGTTATGGGTCTACGACCATTATAATTGTTTTTATCTTAAAGTGCAGGGATCAACTTTATACGTCAGAACCTGACGTCTGCAGACGTCAGATTCTGACGTCTAAAGTCTATCCCCGCGCCGTAAGGGTTAAACACACATTTAGTTTCTTATAAAATGTAATAAGCTAATCAAGCAAATGTGATCCGCCATGCGAAAATGTACCTCCCCGCGGCTTTCATTAAATTTTCCATGACGTCATTTAAAATTTAAATTTGATGATTACATAGCTAATTTTAAAATATTAAAAGTCTCATCAAACAAAAAAATACTGAATATTTTTCAAAAAATATTTCAGTTATCGAAACAGAGAGGACACGGATATCCGACCAACTATAACAATCAATTTTGAAAATTTTGACTTTACGGTCCTTTTCGCGTGACGGGTCACAAATTAGAAGCGAATGTAGTCAGGCCCAGCGCTTAGAAGGTTACTGGTGTGCTATACCGTTGTCTTTGTGAGGAAATCCTTCTTTAGATCCCTTTCACCGCGGGTTGCGCCGAAAGGCGACCGCCTGGCAGACCGCGGATTAGTGTAATTAGTAATTAATTCAGCGCGAGGCCATTTATATCACTCAGCGGTGAAAGCGTTAGATCTCACACGTCGATGAATTTAATCAGGTCAGTAATGAATACAAAATCAATTTACAAATTAATTATTATTGACTTGGTTAAATAATGATACAATCATCTAGCACCAGTGGAAGTGGTTCCCACGCTGGCAGGTATAGGCCCAGCCTCCTACTCAGGGTCACACTAGCACAGCTAGGTGGCCCTGCCACAGTGCTTTGATAATCTCTTCTGTAATTGTTTCGTTCTGATAGGGCCTTGAAATCTGATGTGTCGTGACCAACACCTGACCCTGAAACTATGTCAAGTTCGAGGTTTCCTTGCACATATGAGAGACGAGTTTATATAATTATGGCTCCCCTACACTGGGCTATATTGTTGGAATTATTTGCCTAGTATTATTATGACCAGTACATGCAATCAACCTGTGTTGTATTATTGTTTGTCCATCCTATACAATATCGGCCCAGCATAAAAGCAACATCGGATCTGCGTATTTTATATGTGTTATTGTAGACTTTATTTTGCGTGAGACCAAGATACCACCAGTATTTGTAGTGATTGTTTAATGTTGGGACAGTATCTCAGATTGTGGATTAACATGAACCAAGCACTGGGTCATCATTCTTTCTGATTTGCAGACTCTCTCAATGTGATACACTGATCCAATATTGGTTTAGCGCTGGTCCATTGTTTGCGACTTAGTCCCAACATAAGCAAAACATGGGGCCGGTGTAGACATATTGCGTTTACGCTGTGGGATTGACAATGGTGGATTGATGTACGCAATCGTCTACGACGCTGGCCCAAAATAAAATCAATATTGATCATTGATGTATCTTCTGACTGATATAATACAACTATATTAGGATATTCAATAGGCCTACACATGATACACTTAACGTCCACCCCCACCCCCCACCCCCCCCCCCCCCTGATGTACAGATGTAGGCCTATTTGTATCTCACCAGACAATAATGACAGGAACACATACTGTCAGGCTTAAATATCAACAGGATGTCAGGCCAAGTTGGACACGAAATATAGTATTTTAGATGTAATGATGTAGTCAAACCCCTCCCTGGTCCACCCCACTCTTTCTTAAACATGTTAAAATTAGCTGTTAATTTCATGAAAACTGCCTCGCCATCTATATTCCTTGGCCTGACCATGTGGCTTAGAATGTCAAGGTCACCAGTTTTGTTAAGTATTGTTAAGTATTAAAAATAGGTCAAATTCATGACCATTTCTGCAGAACGCATTACAGTGCAATCAATCAGAGCCACTAACTGACGCTAGTGTAAGTATAGTGGATCTGATGAATGAGAATGGTATAGGTCAAGTAAATAAACTTCCAAGACTCGTTATTTTATATGTATTTATGACTACAAAGAAATGTGAATCTGGTAAGTGATGCACACCCCGTGTTCTGCTCCCTTTTACAGACTATATTACCACTGATTTGCTTTATTTCTTCTCGCATTAACCCTTATAGCGCTAAACTAAATAATGTAATTTCCCCCCAATTGACGATGTGTCTCGCTATCGCGACCCACAGCTTCAAGTGTGTGACCATTGCTCACATTTGTTTTATTTAGGACCACTTGAAAATTTTAACTTTCAAACGCTCATTACATTCCAAATAACTGTAATTTAAACTGCTAATAAAATAGGATTAAACACGACTCTAGTCGCGCTTAGCAGTTTAAGTATTAAAACCATGCAAACCAACAGTGGCAATAATATGTCCACGCTGGGGTGTGTACCCCTCTCAGTATCCAGAACTCAAAACAAACTGAACGAATCGTAAACTGGACATATATAGTATCGTTATAAGATACAATATGCTAGATATTTATTGTGGATGTGCAATTTATAATTTTGAGCCGTAAGATTGTAATCAGTGTTGTCAAGGGAAAAAAGTCCATTGATATATTACACTAATATTTAATTGAATGAAATGTTTGTTGTTGTTGTTGTATTTAGTGGAAAAATTTACTACTCTCCCTCGTAATAAACAAAAATCATTGATACTTAATGAAAATGAAATGAATCGGGCTTTAGGCCACCTTTGTGCACATATAGGCTAAACTGGGCCAGGAGAACCTCCTGAGGATGGTGAGATGATTGAGATGACACTGTCCTCCAGACACAGGATTCGAAATTCGAGCCCTGGCGGTCTGAGGCCGAGCACGCTACCTCTCGGTCACGGAGGCTCCCCACAATACTGACTTTCACACGTGGATGGGGAAGAAACATTTTTGTTTCTTTCAAACCGCCGAGACCGGGAACTGAACCCCGAACTGTGGCGTGAAAGGCAGCGGTGCTAACCACTACCCTAGGGCCCCCGCCCAGCTGCAGTTAAGGGCTTTTTCGGGGCTTTTTTTAAAAAAAAATGAGTAATTAGTAGTCGAGTTTTGTTTTTCCCCCAAATACGTCTACAAAACTGTTTATTAGTGATGTTAGTAATTTATTAAAAACAAATCAAGGGCGGATCTAATGCGGCGTTAGGGGGTCACACCCCCTTTTTCGACAAATTATTATAATAAATGCCTTAAATTAGATAAAGTCATACATAATGTGATAAAGCACCAATTTTGGTACAAAGCTACACAAAGGTATACTAATCCATATTGGAAGGGAAACACCATATGGTGGTAATGGTAGTAAAAAAAAATACGTTGAACTAAATAAGTCGACAAATGTGGATGTTATTGACAATTGATATGAGCACTTTATTCAGTCAATGCAACACATTTAAACATAAAAAGACATAAAATCCGATATAATGATGTGAAAATAAATAAATAAACACCCCTTGTATTGTTTACGGCCCATTTCCTATTCTGCTTTTCTTTTGTCAAAGTTACATATTAAAAATTGTGTTGATTAGCACAATACAATGTATTTATCAAAAAAAAAACTATTGTTTATAGCAGAACAAAATTGGACCATTTACTAAATGTGGCTATTTAATTATATATACTGTATTTATTCCAAGCGAAACAATACCACGTTTATCATGTGCGATAAACATGTTTGTCAAATCTTTTGGTGAATAGTCTTAGCTCTAGTCCTAGTATTAATAAAAACTAATTGAATTGATAACATTATATTAATCTATAAAACATATCTACTCTTTGCATTTACCATCACATCTACACAGTTTGGTAAGATTTGCTTTAACCCTTATAGCGCGGGGATCGACTTGCAAGGGGATTGACATCAGATTGTAGACGTCAGATTATGACGTCTAATGTCGATCCTTGCACTCAAAGAGTAAAAAATATTTATAAATTAATGTCCTTATAAAACATAACATAAGTATTGAAATGTAGCGGATACACGCTCCCATGTCTCCCAAGCCGTTTTTTTACCTCGTTCAGTAAATACTGACGCGGTATCACACCCAGTGAAGCTATGGAACATTATAAGTGCAGATGATTGTAAACTACCAAGGTAAAAAGCAATGGGCTGGAATATAGCGGTAGTGCTTTCCAACTCCGATTGCGATCCAGAGTTCTGTGTTCCCCAGAGACAACTAATTGGCAATGGCGAAGACAACATCATTCAGTATCAACTGTAATAAATTATTTTTATCATTAAGGGGCCACCATTCAATATCCAGGAGGCTGAAGTTTTTATCGCGGTGAAATTATTTATTTCAACCCGGCGCGGCGGCGCGCTAATTTTTTCAAAATTTAACGACATGTTTATCATGTTTATATAGAGCATATAGAGCACGAATTATCTATTTACCGCAGAATCCGCTCGAAATTATACATTTCAAAAATACTCTAGCCGACTCCCCTCCCCCTGTGATTTGAATGGTGCCCACCTTATGTAATGGTAACCTAATTGCGTGACTGCATCAGCCACATGAATGAAGTATGATTCTACCATCGGCTTCTTGCTGAGAACAAGGTTCTAGATCCTCCTTGTCAAATCTTTGAGGAAAACAGTCAACATCCTCACCATATGGTAGTTTTCAATCTTACACATCTCGGAGACAGCTAAACTTTGTTTTCGTTTATTCTGAGGAAGCTTTGCCAATTTTTGCCACAACTCTTTCACAGATTTCAGTTCCTCTGTTCTCTTATGCAGATTGTTTATAAACGTCCCACAAAATGCCAAGACCATTTTCTTTATCATTTTTACATCTTTTACTGAAAGCCATCTTCAAAGATTATCGTTCAAACAATACAATTCAATTAAAAATCCGCTTTTAAAAATTATGCCAAAAATAAACGTTCATTTATTAGCGCCATAGTGTGCAATTGATGTATCAAATAAAGAAAGCAAAGTCTCTTTTATACCCGAAATACACTGTTTTTTCGACCATGTACTGTGGAATGGGTTTATTATTGTTATTTATTAATTGCATTAGTTGTGTGTACCACAATACGGAGATATAATTACCATCATTTCAATTTTGTTATCAATTTGTCCAATAATGATTTACAGCTCTTTTCATTATTAAAATGACAAATAGGGGGGGGGGGGGTTGTGGCATAGATAATTTTGGTGAGACATATTTTTAATATTTTCAATATACATGTATGTTGACCAATTACTCTATTTTTTTAAATGAAGGGGGTTGAAAATGCTCCGAACGAAGCTCTTGTGCTACAGCTTCACGGTAGTTCCGCTCCCGATATGTATTAGTATACCTTTGTGTAGCTCTGTACCAAGTTTTGTGCTTTATCACATTATGATAAAGCATTATCACATTATTGTACATATTATTTGTCAAAAAAGGGGACGTGAACCCCTAAAGCCCAATGGACCCGCCCCTATTTTTTTTTAAAAAGGGTGTTGAAAATGCCCCGAAAAAACCCTTACACTGCAGCTGCACGGTGGTTTCCCTTCCATTATCAGTATCAGAGCATTTCTGTATCAATTTTGGTAATTTTAGCACAATGCGAACGATTCTCCCAAATTTGATGAACAAAATTGACTACTAATTACTAATTGTTAATTTATTTTCAGATATTTTCAATTGAAACGGTAAGCTACAAAATAACAGAATATAAGCAGATAGACTCAGATAAAGATTCATATGACAATGAATATATAATAATAATAATTATTATAGTAAAGCAATTTTTTGGGTATTTGGGGGCTATTTTGGCAAAAAAATATAACAAAATATTTGTATTTCTTTTTTTTATTTAATGGACGAAGCTCATACGTTTTAAATACTGGTATTATTAAAACAAACAAAAAACATTATTTAGATGTGTCCTTTGTCGTTTGGGTCTAGCTCGTCATAGTTTAGTTGATTGACCCCCTTGTCATTAATGCCCTATAACTTTCTTATACATGTAGATACAGATGCACACCCGGGCTTAAAATGGTCCAAAGATGCCACTCTTTCAGAAAATATAGGGTGTCGTCTGTTGGCGGGGGATGCAACACGACCACTTTTTTTGGTGACACTGGCTCCCAGCCTATAAAGATTTTCAAGTCATTTCATTAGCAAGATGTTACAGCATTCACAATACCAGGCACATATAGCTGTTCCGGTATACCTGTTAATTTGAGTGCGATGCTGCAGGTGAGCAGAATAATTAAACTGTCAAGAATCGTGATTTAAAATGGTAACACGAATACATTCCTGCTTGGTGTTAAAAGACTTAATTTGTTGTGCAATGTATTGGCTTTAGACCACACACGCTAATTTCCCTTTTTCTGAAATACATTGTTTGATGGGCCATTCTCGACCACATGTAATACATCCTTAATATATTAAAGCAGCCCCTTGGGATGACATCAATTTTCGTTTTTAACTCCGTACTGAAGTAGTGTATCCCACGGATCATGTTTTTATTTTTTTCAGAATTTTCATTTTTTCACAATTATTTTTAATCAACATTTCTATGAAACCAGTAGTAACTCAAACAAACTATTTGTATACCTGGAGGACGATTGAATGTTTTCACAGCATTGGGCCACATGCTGATGGCATCGGCCAAGCGTTGGGTAGACAATCAGTGCTGCAGGTGTGTCCTCCCGTGTCCTGACTATAAGACATCAATTAGCGGCGAATGCTCTGATCTTACCGTCTGATACGTGGGAATATGTGATGTGAAGTGCTGAATATTGCTGACTTGTTTTGTTTACATGGCAATATACGACCTGGAAATACAACTATTTCACTCTTTTTTGGTGCTTTAAAATTGTTTTTTGACTTTTTCGTATTTTCAGTAGGCTATATAGCTTTATATAAAATAAATTTTCAAAAGTGACAACATTGAAAATGTCTCATCCCAAGACGTGTTTTTGTCTGGCCTTTGCATTTTAAACTAAGGGTGTAAATTATATCATAGCGAAGCATGTACGTCACTGTAGATCTGGTAATATTCACGATGTTTTAATTTTCGCGAATGTCGCGAGAAGTACACATTTGCGAATTCAACAATTGCGCGGAACTTATTTTTTTGTGAGGAGCGCGCAGCGCGTGGCCCTTCGCGAAATAAACGTTAACGCGACGAGGTAGCCATTAACGTGATTGCCTAGTCACATTTAAAAGGGAGAAATAATTATGTTTCCATGAAAACCCGAAACGGTAACAGCGGGGTTCGAACCCGGGATACATGTATGACCGGCGAGGCAGTCAGGCGCTCCAGCCGTTGGGCCAAGTCCCCTTTTCCTTTTTTTATAATAGTGTTACTAAAGCAAAATGAAATTTCGCAAAAATTTATTCACGCGAAAATTACCAGATCCCCATTATTTTACAAAGCTAACAAATGCATTTTGTATATGTATGTATGTATATATATATATATATAGATATTTTAATTGTTCTCATAGTAAGCACATCCTCTGAAACCATGAAAAATCAATTTAAAAATATGATAATATTATTATAATTCTATATGTTTTAAAAAGGTGTTCTACTTGTAGTTATTTTGTAGGTTGCTACGCTCTCCAGATTGTCTTTTGCCTACTATTCATAATAATATGTATTTTTTTAATATCTGGTTTTAGCACGGGCAAAATTCTATATAATGTGTTTGAACTTTGATTATCTGTATTATATATTTCATCTGTATTATATATATCATATCATTGACTTTTTAGTTTCATATAACAAAATTACTACATGCATATATAAAGATAGTCTGACTGCTAATAAGATAAGTATATCTCAATAAGTAAAAAATAGATTTATAATGTCAACTGGTAAAGACGTTCGAGTAATTTAAATTTACAAAATAGTACTATCTTCACAATATCAGCCATGTATATAGTTGGATCCAGTGACGATACCTACTAGTTCATTGGGTAAAAATGAATATTCAATTAATTGCCAGACTATAAATATTGACCTTAGCAGCACGAGGACCCACTTTATATGTCAGATTCTGAGAGGTTAAAATATTTATAATGACTCACTCTGTCAGACGATTGAATCGGCTAATCAATGATCGTCTAGCTGTTATTTAAATACTGGGACAAATTAAGTAGTACTCCTGGACCCACATCGGTCAGATGAAATATTAATTAGATCAGCTAATCACCGTGATCATGCAATTGTGCGATGTGTTTTATGGCAAAACTTTAGACATTGAGCCAGCATTGAATCACAGCTGGCACACATGCAGCCCAAATCTCTGCTCATTTATTGAACACTTATTTATAACTCATGCATAATTCTCTTTTTTAGAAGCAGAGCATATTAATGAGAATTAAAGTTTTATCATGATAATGAGGAAATACTAGTCAATTGGTCGCTTTCTGTGCGTTTGAAAAACTTATTGATTTGATGCGAAAAACACTATTTCCTTTGGTGGGCAATTAATTTTAGTTGCTTTCGATTCGAATGCATTGTTTGTTTTATCTATAGAATCTTTTCAATTTTACCATCATCCAACTATTACAGAAAAAGGTGTCCAAAAAATATGACGTTTCATTATTGGTGTTCGTGATACAAATAAATGCATTAACCTGTACAGTTCCAATGCATCTTTGTTGGACAGTTAATTTGCCAGCCGCCAAGCATGATTCATAGCAAATTAAAAAGACAATACCGTTGACGAAATACGTTAGTGAGAAAGCTTTACTAATCAAATACATCCATTTGAGATGGTTTATATTACAAAAAAAAAACAATTTGAAGCTGTAACAAAATAATGAGACATGCCAGCCTGGAACTCCTGCAACCAGTAAGAGCTTAACCTTTAACCGACAAATTATTTATTTTTAATTTACACCCACCTGAAGCTGTGTCGCGCTCATGAGATCCACAGTTTCAAGTGAATGAAAATTATTCAGATTTGACTAAATGGATGTGAACATTTTTTCAAATTTGCTTATTGATGTCACGTTTTATTTTCAACATGTGTAAAAGCTGATATGCATGTTCTAATAAAAATGTTAAAAAAAAGGAATACAATCTGTACCGGCGGTTAAAGAGTAAATTGACATAATGTTGAACACTCACCCAAATTTGTGGTTAGATTCATACTCTCTATAGCTGAATCAACAGTGCACGGCTGACGATACAATGTCCATTTTCTTACTCAGTTGCACATCTAAAACACAAATAATTGGGCATTAACCCTTTAACCGCCAAATTATTCAATTGGAATTTTCACCCACTTGACGCGATACACAACTTCAAGTGAGTGAAAATTATTCAGATTTGACAAAATGGAGGTCAAATCTTTTCATATCTTGCTGATTGATGTCACATTTTATCTTTACCATATTTAAAATATGGTACTTAATGTGCTAATAAAAAACGAAAACCCGAATATATGCGGCACCGGCGGTTAAAGGGTTAAAGAAACTCGCATTGTGTATTATACCTGTAGTCACACTATGTGGCCATTTTACCCGTGCTTTATCAGTTAATGGTTCTGTGTTTTGTTTGAAATTGTTCAGCACTTGTTCAGCATAATGATTGTCAAATACAGGACATATGAAGCAGACTCAGACCTACAGCAACATATGTGTTCCCCTAAATCTCGTTGATTTATGTTTAAATTTATTTCATGCAGGCCACACTTAAATACAGTTAATTGTGCTTCTCAAAGTTACATAAATAGATAGATGGTTACAATGATGACCTTCATATACCTAATGTGAGGTATCGGGCGGATAGAAAAAGTACGAGTAGTCTATATGTCAACACAAAATAAACAAAATGGTATTTTATCAAGAACGTTAATATAGCGGACTGCATAAACATAAAATATAATTATCTTATACCGTACGCGAAATCCAACCAAAAGCTGGCCACCATGGGCCTAGTCAATTATTATTATCATTACTATTTCTTTTATTTCTTTTCATAGCCAGGCTATATTAATAAACATCACACAGTACCGTATTTTACATATTCTATCTTATACAATAGTCCGAGCTAGGGCTTATGTAAAAATGACCTAACCTTGTTTTTTTTTTATGCAATGTTTTTTTTTAAGATTTTTATAGATTTTTTTGTGCTTAATTCAAATCCGATGAGTGCCAGCTTGGAAAGTTTGCGCATTTTTGTATATTCAAGGTCAAAGGTCAATTTCAAGGTCAAATATGTTTTTTTTTCAAACAATGAAGCTATTTTGATTTGATTATTCAAGGTCATCTTCAAGGTCAAAAGGTTAATTTCAAGGTCAAGTAAGAGAAAATATACGTTTTAAAAAAAAAGCTAGGAAAATATGCAATACCCCTTTTTCATGGGATTTTGACTGGAAAATCCATTTAAAGTATTATTTTGGTGACTCAAGGTCATATGCAAGGTCAATTTCAACTCAAGAGCATATAAAAGTCAATCCCAAAGTCAAATAGTGAAAATATTATTTTAACAAACACAAATGGCAGAAGAAGTGTAGTACGTCGTTTTGGTGTCATTTTGACTGAATAATCCATTTCTGTTACTATTTTGATGATAAAATAATTTGTTTGATAAAAATGGCACATACTTAAAATGTGAGTTGTCTAACTCTACTTTTTTCGATATTAAAATTATAGATGCACTTCACTTACACAATCGGTCAAAAAATAACTAAGTTGTCTATATTTCACAATAAATCATAACTCATTTTAAACGTGTACTCTATTTTTCACTAAAAATGAACTAATTGTCAAATTTCAATGTAATGTGGCGAATTGTAACATCGATTTGGCATGGAATGGATCATGTTAAAATAACAAGAAGGTTTTCAACGCTATGATGTGCATTGTTAAGAAGTATAAATGTAATAGTATTATAAGTTGAAAAACGACCAGTAAGTAGGCCCCTATGTCTTTAAAAGAGCTGATAACTTCATTACATATGGGTACATATAAACTCTTTATCCGCGACACTACGGACCAAGTGTAGTATTTTACCCCTGGTCAACCGAAGAGTGGTTAAGCCTGTCACATGAAGAGATCAGCCAATCACCGCCGTTGTTATTTAAATTAGGGTGTAGAATACCGGATCTGGGCCGACACCTCTAATACTTTCTAGATTGTGATTATCATTGATCCTGAAAACGCCAATTTATATATTTTGTCCCACACTTGAATTTGTAATACGACGTACATGTAGCCAGGTTCGAGCTGAGAAGATTTAAAAAATAAGCATTGTTTAATGTTAATCCTTTCAGGCCTGGATTTACCATTTTAATCTTCATCCACTACAAGCCGCGAATTGCTGTCGCAATTTTCGACTTGTTGTGGATGAAGATGATTGATGTGGTTTTAAAATTAAAGAAAATTGTCATGTATTGGTAAACAAGTTTAATGGAAATTTTCGTTCTAAAACCCTTTGTTTTTGGAAAATTAAGTATGTTTTCATGGATGTAAAATGATGCTTCAATGCATCGTGAGGGCTTAAAAGGTTAAGCCTCTGTCATAGTGAGTGCCTGAGTAGGTGAAAGGATGAGCCGTGAGATGTTCCCACGATGCCGTAAAAGCTGAGGTGAAGATGATTTGAAGATGCAAAAAGAGCTGCGCGGATGTTTATGATGTCACTATGGTATTATCCGAGCTGTAGCAGTAGCCTGGGATTATTTTAGCGCTAAAGCAGAACAGCTGAGTGGATTTCACTGGGTTGGAAGATGAGCTAGAATAAGATGTTCTTCCTGCTAAGCTAGACTATAGGTGAGCCCTAGCACCTTTTTTGACTGGGTAGTCCCGCTCGCAGTGAGGGGATAACATTCAGCCAGCTGAATATATGATATAATGAACCTTCACCCTGGTCCTATTGGTTGTTTTGTTCTGTTATTAATTGTTGTTTTCGTTGCTCTTCTGACTTCTCTTCACTCTTCCTTCTTTTCTTCGTTCTAATTCATCATTCTCTTTTTTGTTTTGTTTTGTAGTCTGTGGGCCCAGGGCGTGGTATAGTGCACTTTGAATCTGGGCCCCCAAGTACACCAAGCAGTCACACAGGTTAACTTTAAACCCTGAATTAACCTGGATCATTTTACACATTATACTCGTCAAATCTTCCTGAATACAGTTTAGTTAAATTGTCCTGTCTATTCGGCGTTCACTTGAACATTTGAATTTTTGTTATTAAAATCAATATATAAGTGACTCAGAAATCAGAAAAGCTTGCGCTATCGGTATAATTCCAGGTATAATCAATACTGTTCTCTACAAGGCCACATGTAACATAAACAGAACGGTTATGTTGGGAATGATACATTTAAATTTTATGCTGCGATGCAGGTCGGCATGCTGTAATAAATGACCTCATTGACATTTGATTTTGATATAGAAACTGACTTCACAATCCAACTAAATTTTTATGCTGGTAATCTTTGCTGGATGAATAATCAATATGAATTAATAGCTTCCGTGCAATAACCTGTTAGCTACATGTTTTATAGCACCGTTAAAGTTTAATATTTTTTCCCACTGAGAGCTTCCGAATAAAACAAGGTTGGTTTATCAATAATATAGGACAAGTAATTTTAGGAATTAAATCTAAGAATCCCAGAATGTCTTGCGCAAATTTTCCAAGGTTGTTAACTAGTATCTGCAAATAGTGTTCAAGCTCAATATCACAATAATTGGGGTACTGGGATGATTGCTAGTAGTAGTACTTTTCGCCCCCATCCGGGGAGGGTCATTAGGGATCTGTTTCGTCTGTTGGATGCTGTTACGGCATTGTACGGAAGCACTAGTCTACAGCAATCATCCAAGGGCAGCTGCAGCCTCCTCGTAGCTGGCTATAATCTTCGGGCTGATTGCCAGTGGCGTACCCTGGTTCCTCCGCTCAACAGCGGAGCCAATGCAGCACCCGCGTCAGTGCTAGCGCTGATGTAGGCTGTGGTAGCCTTAAATAACCGGCAATAGCGTGTTTGACATTAGGTCTCTCACGTGGGATGAATGGAGTTACCCAGAGGGAGTGATCCTTTTTATTGTTACTCTGGGGTCTATCCGACCCGAGGATAGCGGAGCTGCGCGAAATGCCACAGAGTTTCATCATTAAATTGTACAGCGAAACTCAAGTCTCCGGCCGTCTGGGCATGTCTGGGGGTATATCCCCTAGACATGCCCAGAACCCCTTATCGGGCGAGCGAAGGAAAACGCTCTCAATAACCCACCATGCCCTCTCACCCCACCCTCACATCATCATCTGTACATCATTCATCTCATCAATTGACTACAACGTTTTTATCGTATTATAATGTCACTTAAAAGACCTTTTGTGCCGAAAAGTGACGTAAAGCAATGATTTAATACTAAATCACAATAATTATGGTAAATGACATTACAATCTTATTGCTAGCAAAACTATGGCTGTAATAATGTTGCCAGAAATCATGGATATCGATTAGATATCTGTGAAACGGAGACTTCACAACCATTTATCTGAATACTTTTGCACATTTGACATTATTAATCTTGATATTGATAAAATTATGTTAAGGGTGCTTAACATTTCTGGTTTGTGATTGTAATATTTGTAAGAACATGTTAAGTGAGCTTACTGTTACGCTTTTCTACAAGTTATGTGTACTTGACAGTTATTTTATAGTTAAATGTGTTTCACTAACAGCCATCAACATGTACTTGCTTCTGAGACAAGTGTGTTTGAAGGGTCGTAGAGCTAGTATTTGTTTACACAATAATCGTTCACACATCAGCACCTCATCAGCACCGTCGTTATCAGCAATAACCGTGACGCTTAACATGTTATTGTATTATTCAATTCAACTGTCAATGTGAAATGTAAATTTTAGGATGAACCTTCCATCACTCCACCCGCCCATCTATTTACGCTTCTACCCCATCCATTAATCCATCTGTTCTTCTACCCACTCACCAATCCATCCACCCATCTACCCATCCATCTATTATCTCATTCATCCACCCACCCATCCATATATCTATCCATCCATTCATCCATTGGCCCACCATCAATCCAGTCATTCATCCAGCCCTTGAACCACCATTCCAAGCACCCATGAATTATTGACGTACCCATCCACTCATGCTTTCCCATAATGCTGTTTCAATGCAGGGCCAGTCTTGCAGACGCATACCCACCATTGCACCAGTGTGAGTGTTAACTATGAACATTGGTGACCTTTTAAGTGCTATACTTGACAATTAAAATAACAGTTGGAATTCTATCAAACAGGAACAATGTTGTTTTATTATCGGGCTTGCGTCGCAGACAGTGATACAGCATTAAAGCAAATGCTCAGTAGTAGTAGTAAATCATTTCTTCACGTCACTTTTCGGCACAAATGGTCCTTTTAGTGACACTGTAATGCGATTAAAACATCGTAGTCAATTGATGAGATGAATGTTGTACAGATGTTGTACAGATGATGATGTGAGAGTGGGGGTGATAGGGCATGGTGGGTTAATTAGAGCGTTTTCCTTCGCTGACTTGATAGGGGATTCTGGGCATGTCTAGAGGATCTACCCCAGACATGCCCAGAAAACACAAAACGTCGATCAAATGTTGTTTTAATGTTGGGCCAACGTAGCAGACGGTAATATAACATTCAGCAAAAAGAGATTCAAGTCAATGTGCTTACGGACCTCTGAATGTGTTTCCATTTCACAAACAAATATATATCTATATAAAAGTACAAAAGCTCAGTGGGGACTTTTGAAATTTGAAGTCTAAAGTCCGAATTTTGAAATCTAAAATTCCAATTTAAAATGATGGAATGGTGGGCATCCGTCTGCAAGACTGGCCCTACATTGAAACAGCATTAGGGAAATGCAGTTTAATTATTATACATGTAGCTATCATTTGAAGGGTTAATAGGGCGACCCATCCTGGACACACTCCCCCTTTTTCCCATGAGTCTATTGATGCAATGAATGGATATCAGCCGACATGTAATGCGTTCCCTCGGCATTCAAATGACATGAAAAATATAAAAGAACTCGCTTTCAAATGTAATTAGTGCAGTTTATATAATATGTAAAGATATCATACATACATGTGGCTAACATACTTGTATGTCTGATTATGGTACACTAAACAGATTTTATAAATATTGAAAACTCGAGACATGATCATGATAATGGAGGTAAAAGCTAAAATGATATTCCCTCACTCAATAGAGCTACCGCTTTTTGAATTTATACCTCTTTTTGGGCACACCAAAATCCGAATTGATCGAGTTAAACTATCCCTATCTCTGAAAAGGTCATAGCATAAAACATCCATACATAAGATTCATTGGCCCAAGGTTTGAAGTCGATGGGATGACATATCACTATAAAAGTAGCAAGAGTTTGTGCACATAATTACTGGTAACTTGGAAAGTAAACAGTTATATTGTTCTCTTGTACTTGAATAATGGTACATTTGCAAAAGTTTCTTATATGTACACAAACAATTTGTATAATTTCGAATGGTTTTAAGTCACGCCTGGATTCGAATGAATGAATGAATGAATGAATGAATGAATGGGATTTTAGACCACCTTAGAGTACACATAAGCTAAACTAAACCAGTATTACCTCCCTAAGACAGTCAGATGAATTGGCGAATAGCGAGATGAATAGTGAAACGGTATAGACCTTCAGATAGAGGATTCGAAATTCGAACCCTGTTAGTCTGATGTGGAGGCTCGCCACAATACTGAATATTCATCAATGAGCGGGGAATAAATATTTTTTTGAAACCTGAATGCAAAAGTGGAGGATGTAATCGTGAACTCCGATTTTACAGGCAGACAGCTTTAACCCAGCTTCAACTGCCACTGTGTGAAATGGCTTCAGATTACGTAAGCCACGGAGCAGAACAGGGATTTCACCAGGTGGAAGGAGAACATGTCTTGCTGCTAATACGACTTTCCCTCTGGGCCAGCACCGGAAGCAGGAAATACTGGGATTGCACAAGAGGAAAACAACTCGCCAATCGCTCTAACATTACCTGTGACATTCTTTGCGTGTATTCCGCACTCAGTGATACGTGATTATATCGACTACATAAGCAGAAAACTAGTAAAAGTAGTACAGTGGCTGAGATTATGTGTGCGTGAAAGGTGCAGAAAGTTTGGCATTCCTATTTGTTTATGTACCTATTGGAGGGCCAGAATCACGATGGTGGACATCTGGGAGAGTGGCAGCAAGGGAGAAAATGATGTTTGAACATATGAACCTGTCGGTAAAATGTCAACTTTCGCTATTTTCTTAAATAGTGTGTGATAGGTATGAAAAAAATGTAGGAGTGCCCCAAAGCACCTTATCCACTACACATGGTGTCATGTACTGTTATTAGGTCCTTTTATGTGCTTGCAAATTTTCAATAATGACTTTGAAATGCCAAAAAAGTGTCCTTCTTATGCGAAATTTATTCATATGTTCTCAAAAGTTTACATTTTTCCCCCATTTTCTTGAATGTAGATGATTAATATTTTTCCCAGGTAAAGCCACCCTGTTTAGAAGACTACCATAGAAGTTATTTTGAGCTAACTACAGTACAAAGAAATAAATTGAATATTACATTACTCTACCCCCTTAAATTGAAATTACCGTCTTTTTTCGCGTTACTGCATTTATGTGCATTGTATGTCTATGTATGTTAAATTTACAGGAATGTTCAGGTTACAGGTCTCATTATAAATTAGAAATATCAAATTGGACACTAGGAGTATGTAATATTATTTAATAATAAATTAATTTTTTTAGGATACCACTGGACTTTTTATATAAATATTGCATTATATATTTCTGATTTAATGTGATCTTCATTTACGTATATATTGCAGTATGCAGCAATGTAGCTAGATACTACTGAAGCTTAGTTAATATTTCCATTAGTTAAGATAAACATAACTTTTAAATACATAGAAAGGTTATGTGTTTCCAGGATATCGAGCTGTAAAGGCAACTGACAAGGAAAGAAATACTTTTTCTGCTGGAAGCCCAGCATTACCGGATAGACTACTGGAATTTTATTGGAAACAATTGTAATGATGGATGTTCTTTGTATTCCGTTCATAAACAACCCCCATGTGAGTAAAAAGTGCATAATATGTCAGATAGACACAAAGAAGGAACCAAACAGCTCCGAGAAATGCCGTAAACGGATTTTGGAGGCAGCAACCATCAGAAAGGACACAGTAAATAAACGGTTGAAAAATATTGGTGATGAACCTGTCAGTTACCACAGGAACACTTAGCGTTATCTAACATATACACATCATAAGTCAGTCAACAAGCACCGAAGTCGATCAACAAGCACCGAAGGGCTCCATCTGTACCAACTGATCAAGCTGAGGGATGTCCTGAACCGCAAAGCGTAGCCGATGATTGTCAACAGCTCGTAACCCAGCGGGAAAGAAGGTTGACATATATACAACACCATGTGTAATATGTGGTCAGGTAAAGTACCATGGAAGTACAAACAAACATCGAATATGTGAATCTGGAAGGGCTCAACATTTCCTAGAGGTTACAGCATTTTTCCAAGATGAAGTATACAAACGAACCTGCGACATACAAGACATTTATGGTGTGTTTGGTGCATACATATACTGTCATCATGCTTGTTTCAGCGCATACAATAAATACTTTGAAAACAGCAGACGTCCAGTAGAGAGCAGTACACTGTCTACCAAAAAACATTTGCTGAATAGTGTTTTTGAAGGCATTCATCATTGTCTGGTGCAAGGCAAAGGCTACCCATAAACGATAATCGTGATCGCTGTAACAACCTGTTATCCACTGACAAAGTTGACAATAGGCAGTTGAAGGTACTTTTAACAGCAAAGTATGTATTCGATTTTCAAGGTCAGGTTCTAATAAGAAAGTGCTATGATCTACCTTGACTGTGTTCCTTCAGAACAAATGGCTGAAACTACTCGGTAAAATGATCATATAAATCAATGTGCAACAATTATGCGAAATTCAATGCTGAGCGTGGATTTTGGTTTCAGGATAAATTTTGTGATGCACACGAGCTAGAAAGTGTCTGGAATGGAACGGACGTGCATGAAGATGTGCTGGAAAGTTCTTTGGTGCTTTGTTCAATTTCAGTAATACAGATTTCAAGCACATCAGTAGTCAAGCACAATCAAATGATCACGATACTGAGATAATATCACTGTCGTGGTCATTTGATTGTGCTTGACTACCAGGGTGGTTGAAATCTGCATTACTGAAATTGAACAAGGCACCAAAGAACTTCAGCACATCTTCAGGCACTTTCTAGTTCGTGTGCATCACAACATTTATCCTGAAACCAAAATCCACGTTCAGGAGTGAATTTGGCAGAATTGTTGCACATTCATTTATAGGATCATGTGCCCCAATAGTATCAGCCATTTTTTGTAAAGGAACACATTCAAGGTAGATCATAGCAAATTTCTTAATAGAGCCTGACCTTGAAAATCTAATCTGATTACCATATGTTGCTTTTAAAAGTACCTTCAATTGCTTATTGTCAAATTTGCCAGTGGATAACAGGTTGTTACAGCGATCATGGATATCGCTTAAGGTGGTAACTGAACGGTTCATCACCAATAGTTTTCAACCGCCTATTTACTATGTGTCCTTTCTGATGGTTGCTGCTTCCAAAATCCGTTTATAGCCTTTCTCGGAGCTGTTTGATTCCTTCTTTGTGTCCATCTGACATATTATGCACTTCTTTATGTCAGTGTCAATACTTTCCTGGGGGGCTGTTTATGAACGGAATACCAAGGACATCCATCATTAAAATCGCTTCCAATAAAATTCCAATAGTCTATCAGGTAATGGAGGACATCCAGCAGATGAGGTATTCCTTTTCTTTTCAGTTGCCTTTACAGCTCGATATCTTGGTAAAACATATTCTTTCTATGTATTTAAAAATCATGTTGATCTTAACTAATGGAAATCTGAATTAAACTTCAGTAGTATGTATGACATTGCTGTATATTGCAATATATACGTATATATATAATATCGCAATAAAACTAAAAGAAATAATACGATATTTATATAAAAAGTTCAGTGATATCCTAAAAAATAAATTGATTACTAAATAATATTACATTCTCCTAGTGTCCAATTTAATTTTTCTAATTTATATTGGGACTTGCAACCTGAAAATTCCTGTAAATTTCACACACAGACATACAATGCAGATAATGCAGTAACCCGAAATAAGACGTTAATTTCAATTTAACCCTTTCACCGCGGATGTCGTCAAAAGGCGACCCCTGGGAGACCCAGATGTCGCCTTTTGGTGACCTCATTAATTACTGTTTTTAGTTTAAAAATTAATTAATTCAGCGCTCAGGCAATTTATGACGTCATAATTCCACGATGAAAGGGTTAAGGTGGTAGGGTAAGGTAATATTTAATTTCGTCGTCTATATATTAGTTAGTTCTCTATAACTTGTATGGTAGTCTTCTGTATATGATGGCTTTACATGGGAAAAAATATTAATCATCTACCTTCGAAAAAAGGGGAAAAATGTAAACTTTCTAGAACATATGAATAAATTTGGCATAAACAGGACACTTTTTTGGCATTTCAAATCAATATTGAAAATTTGCATGAACATATTCACATAAAAGGACCTAATAACAGTACATGCAACCATGTGTAATGGATAGGGTGCGTTTTCTTCATGCCTATCACACACTATTTAAAAAAATAGCAAAAATCAACATTTTACCGAGGGGTAAATACGTTCAAACATCATTTTCTCCCTTGCTGCCACTCTCCCAGATGTCCACCCTCGTGATTCTGGCCCTCCAATAGGTACATAAACAAATAAGAATGCCAAACTTTCTGCACCTTCCATGTACACAAAATCTCAGCCACTGTACTAAAGGTGAATTGTGACTTTTTCAAGTAACAATAATGTTTGGACTAGTTTGCATGGCGGCCATTTTGAATTGTGTTGGGTTATTATGTTTTGGCTATGCCCAAACATATTGAGTGGGGGATGTAATCGTTGGGCCCGTAATCGTGAACTCCGATTTCACTGACAGGCAGCTTTAACCCACGCCCTCCTAGATGCGTAATTCTGGCAATGGTGGTTTGATGTTAAACACGCTCGGTCATACAATCCAGGAGCATTAGTGGTCACCCCCCCCTTCACCGACATTATTTTGCAACTTTTTAGATAAATATGAAATGGCCACCTTCGACAATCCTAATTTGTTAGCCTTTTGACATAATACACCAAATATGTTATGTAATACCTTATGTTTGCAAAATGTTAATTCACAGATTATCTTGTCATGTTTATTTTAGAGATCAAAACCTTGTTATCTGTTGATTAGACACCCATCGAAATGTAAACTCGTATTTGTTATGATATTGACAAATAGAGTAGCCCTCTAACATTAAACCGATATTTGTTATCTTTGCATATATTTAAGAAACAATACAGATCATCAATATTAAAGTTTTTGATTAGCTAAGCATCTACCAAAAACTGTTCATTCAAACTTAGTGATATTTCAAATGATCTCAAACATGCTTGAAACCGTCTATCATGTATACGGGCTTAAGCAGCTTAATGATTTACACTTGAGGCGTTAAAAGGCAGTTGTAAATTTTTTTCAAGAAAGCAGTTACTGTTGGTTGCTGCTTTCCTAAACTGCAAATGCGAGCAGCAGCAGCTCTACACTTGTTAGCGTTTGCTTTTGTATAGGATTTCAAGCTAGAATTACTAAGGTAATGTCAAACTTTGAATAAAAGCACATAATGAAATTTAATAGATCATAGACAACTGTAAAATCGTAATTCTTGAATTTTAATTATATTATCTACTACATGTACTGCATGATATAGAAACAATTGTACACGTTGTTTAATTTTACGCTTGGTTTAGAGTGTCGTTACTGCTATAGATTAACCTTTTTTTGCTTAAACTAACTTAGTTAGCTCTTGTCGCTGAATTTAAATACCTATGTTATGTTTCTACGGCCATTATAAATCTGGTAACTCTTAACGCTGAGATATACTGTAGATCTGGTTATTTTCACGTGTTGAAATTTTCGCGAATTTTCGATTTTGGGGATTTTCACGAGGTTTAAAATTCGCGATTTTTTTTTTTTAGTAGCGCTTCCATAATAATAATTTTCGCGACATTCTTGAATTCGAGAATTTGTCCTCCTCGCTAAATTCGCAAAAAACAAAACCTCGCGAATTTACCAGATATACAGTAGGCCTATCCGTTTTTGTCATCGTCACACGATGAAGTTGTGGGTCGCGGTAGCGATACATAACTTCAAGTGGGTGAAAATGTATAGCATGTTTTATTTTTGGAAAGAGCTTATGACATTATATGCCATGGTCCGATAAAACTGTTATGGCAGATGGATGTTTGACTCATCCAGCATTACCTTTCGCATTCAAAGTCAGATACCAATAAAGAATCATAATATATATTTCTGCTACATGATTCCGGCTCTGATGGCCCACGTTTTTCAAACAATATGACACGAACGTTTACTGAAAGTATCTGCATAAAAATAGGTGAGGCGTACGAAAAAAATACCTATTCTCACAGAAATATTATTTATGCAACCTACATAGTTTCTGGATAAAAAAAAAATATATTTCAGGTAATATGATGCTTGCTTGTTGAGAAAGTGAAAAGTGAAAACAAATATCCAGGGTTATAATTTAGGCGAAAAGTGTATATATAATTATGTAAACTATTATAATTGAAACATGAACATGTACAGTTTTATGACGAAATACCTTGTCATATATAACTATAAGTTTCTGAGATATTTTATGAGAGAGATAAATGTAGATTATACATAATTACAATGAACATGATGATACATGTTGAAAAGATCAATAGGTTAATGATATAAAATAAAAGTACACGCACGGGTTTTAATGTGGCAGCGAATATGTCGTTAACGTTGACACATTATATTATATAATTTAAACATATTAAAATACACGTACAAAGGTTACATATGGGCCTTATTTTAGCTACTGAGCTATGTACTGATTTATCAAACAGAGGGATTCGCCATAAAAAAACATAAATAAAACAAAGTAGGCCAATTGTTATTGTTACAAAATATTTTGGGGCGGCGTAAAAACCTAAAAGATGAACACAAATTGATGAGACTGTATATTATGTACCATTATAAAAGACTATATCACGTCTGCAGTACCTGATCTTGTCTCTCTCGGTTGTTTCTTCCCCATCCACGTGTGAAAGTTAGTATTGTGGGGAGCCTCCGTGACCGAGAGGTAGCGTGCTCGGCCTCAGACCGCCAGGGCTCGAATTTCGAATCCTGTGTCTGGAGGACAGTGTCATCTCAATCATCTTACCATCCTCAGGAGGTTCTCCTGGCCCAGTTTAGCCTATATGTGCACAAAGGTGGCGTAAAGCCCGATTCATTTATGTCTCTCTCGCTAGCGTGCGCACGGCTCTGTATGACCAATCAGCCAATCAACTTCAGGTAAATGGCTTAAATCTATGAAAATTTTGGCATAGTCTAAGGTCGATCCCTGCACTGAAAAAATTATGAATTATAATGGCCGTAGACATAGGTATTGAACATAGGACATAACATAGTAATTCAAACGAAGCGAAAAGAGCTAATTATAAAAAATGAGATAATTGTAAATTGAAAAAAATCCTTAGGTCTCCATGGTTTACTCGTTGTAAGGGTTGACTATTACATTTCCTAAGATATACATTATTAAAAGTATACTTTAGTCATTCGAACCCTGAATACGCCATTGAAATCTGTATCCACTACAACCCATATATTGTTATATATTTTAAGACAGTTTAATGAGTTTCCATGGATATTGTCATTGATTTATGGCAGCATGATGGGTTGAATGGTTTTAAAAAGAACACAAAGCAAATCAAATTGCTTCCAAGACTTTGCATCGTCCCACTAATAATGTCCTAGAAACTTCATGTCAGATCAATATTAAGATGGTATGAATCAATCATGATCACATATATACCAGTTGTTATACAATAGAGAACAAAAGACCGAGTCTGTGGGTGATCATGGTAACTTCTGGTAATGTGATGTTCTTGTGATGAGTGGTCGACTATGCATTTAACCCTTTCAGTGCTGGGACCGACTTTAGACGTCAGATTCTGACGTCTAAAGTTGGTCCCGGCACTGAAAGTATTAAAATATATATAATGGCCGTAGACCATCAACATAGGTATTCAAATGAAGCTGAAAGAGTTTCCTGAGGCATTTATGATGACTTCAAATTGAAAATAAACACTTTGGTTTCAATGCTTTAAATAAAGATTATTTCAACGTTGTAAGGTTTAAGTAACTAACCGGATACAATATATGATTGCGGGGGGGGGGGGGCTGAATGGCTAGGTGACCTTCTGTAGTCCACCTCATTAAGTCATATGTGCCGTCATTTGTAAGTCTGCAATGTGTCAAATTGCAAATAATGTTAGTGACAACCACATATTAAGTGCTAGTTCCTTAAATTTGAATGATTTTCGGACTCACTGGTTTTTTAATTGATTGATTGATTGATTGATTGATTGATTGATTGATTGATTGATTGATTGATTGATTGATTGATTGATTGATTGATTGATTGATTGATTGATTGATTGATTGATTGATTGATTGATTGATTGATTGATTGATTGATTGATTGATTGATTGATTGATTGATTGATTGATTGATTGATTGATTGATTGATTGATTGATTGATTGATTGATTGATTGATTGATTGATTGATTGATTGATTGATTGATTGATTGATTGATTGATTGATTGATTGATTGATTGATTGATTGATTGATTGATTGATTGATTGATTGATTGATTGATTGATTGATTGATTGATTGATTGATTGATTGATTGATTGATTGATTGATTGATTGATTGATGGACATTTGTTACAGATTTTTAATAATTTAATTTAATTCATTAATTTAATTAAAAAATAATTGTATTTAACAAAATAAATTAACAACGAATAATAAGTGGCATTGAACGCTGAATCACTAATGTATGTGTATACATTATGCTTTAAAATCAATAATGGGCTGTAGTCTAATATGTTATTGTGCCGTAGATGCTTGAATAATGATGAAGCGGGTTAAATAGATATTTCCTAATTAAGATATCAAGCCATTTTGATAACCGCTACAATTGATCAAAAACCATGTGGTATGAAGGAATAAATCAAGATAGATCAATACCCGGGGAAACGTGGAAATGAAGGCTTCCAGCAGTCAATGTTATTTAACGTTGGCGCACCGTCTGCGACGTTGGACCAACGATAAACCAACATTTATTCAACATTTAGTATTGTGTCTGATTGTGTCACTATACTTAATTCACTTGAAAAATCTATTAGATTATAAGAAAAAACACAATTTAATAAAGTGGGGCAAACAAACCCATTCAAGAACAAACGTTGAACCCATTTCTGGAAATGTTAAATGAGGGCGACAAAAAACACTTCAGACAAATTTAGAGACGTTAATGATGGCAACACAATAAAAAATGACCCATTAAAAAAAAATATGCGGGGAGTTACAAAAAAACAAGCAAAAATATGGCTGAGTCAATGCTTTATTATCTCCTGAAACGAACTGTATTTGTTCCGGAAACTGCCAATTTCAAACATTCAACGCTCGCACTGGGCGAAAAAAAAAACAAATTTAAAACAATGAAAGCAATGACAAAAACGATCCGACACAGCTCCTGAAGTGCGGGTCTGCAAGAAATGTATTGTGTTTTTCTTGCTTTAAGTACCAGGGTACTGATTAGGCTAAGTAGGCTTAGTAGAATACGTCACGGGTAGGTCACGAGTAGTAGAATATGTCACGGGTAGGCCAATAATAGGCTTAGTAGAATACGTCACGGGTAGGTCACGAGTAGTAGAATATGTCACGGGTAGGCCAATAATAGGCTTAGTAGAATACGTCACGGGTAGGTCACGAGTAGTAGAATATGTCACGGGTGGGCCAATAATAGGCTTAGTAGGATACGTCACGGGTAGGTCACGAGTAGTAGAATATGTCACTGGTAGGCCAATAATAGGCTCAGTAGAATACGTCACGGGTAGGTCACGAGTAGTGGAATATGTCACGGGTAGGCCAATAATAGGCTTAGTAGGATACGTCACGGGTAGGTCACGAGTAGTAGAATATGTCACGGGTAGTCCAATAATAGGCTTAGTAGGATACGTCACGGGTAGGTCAAGAGTAGTAGAATATGTCACGGGTAGGCCAATAATAGGCTTAGTAGAATACGTCACGAGTAGGTCACGAGTAGTAGAATATGTCACGGGTAGGCCAATAATAGGCTTAGTAGGATACGTCACGGGTAGGTCACGAGTAGTAGGATATGTCACGGGTAGGCCAATAATAGGCTTAGTAGAATACATCACGGGTAGGTCACAAGTAGTAGAATATGTCACGGGTAGGCAATAATAGGCTTAGTAGAATACGTCACGGGTAGGTCACGAGTAGTAGAATATGTCACGGGTAGGCCAATAATAGGCTTAGTAGGATTCGTCACGGGTAGGTCACGAGTAGTAGAATATGTCACGGGTAAGCCAATAATAGGCTTAGTAGAATACGTCACGGGTAGGTCACGAGTAGTAGAATATGTCACGGGTAGGCCAATAATAGGCTTAGTAGGATACGTCACGGGTAGGTCACGAGTAGTAGAATATGTCACGGGTGGGCCAATAATAGGCTTAGTAGGATACGTCACGGGTAGGTCAAGAGTAGTAGAATATGTCACGGGTAGGCCAATAATAGGCTTAGTAGAATACTTCACGGGTAGGTCACGAGTAGTAGAATATGTCACGGGTAGACCAATAATAGGCTTAGTAGAATACATCACGGGTAGGTCACGAGTAGTAGAATATGTCACGGGTAGGCTACTAATAGGCTTAGTAGAATACGTCATGGGTAGGTCACGAGTAGTAGAATATGTCACCGGTAGGCCAATAATAGGCTTAGTAGGATACGTCACGGGTAGGTCAAGAATAGTAGAATATTTCACGCGTAGGCCAATAATAGGCTTAGTAGAATACGTCACGGGTAGGTCACGAGTAGTGGAATATGTCACAGGTAGGCCAATAATAGGCTTAGTAGGATACGTCACGGGTAGGTCACGAGTAGTAGAATATGTCACGGGTAGTCCAATAATAGGCTTAGTAGAATACTTCACGGGTAGGTCACGAGTAGTAGAATATGTCACGGGTAGGCCAATAATAGGCTTAGTAGAATACGTCACGGGTAGGTCACGAGTAGTGGAATATGTCACGGGTAGGCCAATAATAGGCTTAGTAGGATACGTCACGGGTAGGTCACGAGTAGTAGAATATGTCACGGGTAGTTCAATAATAGGCTTAGTAGGATACGTCACGGGTAGGTCACGAGTAGTAGAATATGTCACGGGTAGTCCAATAATAGGCTTAGTAGGATACGTCACGGGTAGGTCAAGTGTAGTAGAATATGTCACGGGTAGGCCAATAATAGGCTTAGTAGAATACGTCACGGGTAGGTCACGAGTAGTGGAATATGTCACGGGTAGGCCAATAATAGGCTTAGTAGGATACGTCACGGGTAGGTCACGAGTAGTAGAATATGTCACGGGTAGTCCAATAATAGGCTTAGTAGGATACGTCACGGGTAGGTCAAGAGTAGTAGAATATGTCACGGGTAGGCCAATAATAGGCTTAGTAGGATACGTCACGGGTAGGTCAAGAGTAGTAGAATATGTCACGGGTAGGCCAATAATAGGCTTAGTAGAATACGTCACGAGTAGGTCACGAGTAGTAGAATATGTCACGGGTAGGCCAATAATAGGCTTAGTAGGATACGTCACGGGTAGGTCACGAGTAGTAGAATATGTCACGGGTAGGCCAATAATAGGCTTAGTAGAATACATCACGGGTAGGTCACAAGTAGTAGAATATGTCACGGGTAAGCCAATAATAGGTTTAGTAGGATACGTCACGGGTAGGTCACGAGTAGTAGAATATGTCACGGGTAGGCAATAATAGGCTTAGTAGGATACGTCACGGGTAGGTCACGAGTAGTAGAATATTTCACGGGTAGGCCAATAATAGGCTTAGTAGGATTCGTCACGGGTAGGTCACGAGTAGTAGAATATGTCACGGGTAGGCAATAATAGGCTCAGTAGGATACGTCACGGGTAGATCACGAGTAGTAGAATATGTCACGGGTAAGCCAATAATAGGCTTAGTAGGATACGTCACGGGTAGGTCACGAGTAGTAGAATATGTCACGGGTAGGCAATAATAGGCTTAGTAGGATACGTCACGGGTAGGTCACGAGTAGTAGAATATGTCACGGGTAGGCCAATAATAGGCTTAGTAGGATTCGTCACGGGTAGGTCACGAGTAGTAGAATATGTCACGGGTAAGCCAATAATAGGCTTAGTAGAATACGTCACGGGTAGGTCACGAGTAGTAGAATATGTCACGGGTAGGCCAATAATAGGCTTAGTAGGATACGTCACGGGTAGGTCACGAGTAGTAGAATATGTCACGGGTGGGCCAATAATAGGCTTAGTAGGATACGTCACGGGTAGGTCAAGAGTAGTAGAATATGTCACGGGTAGGCCAATAATAGGCTTAGTAGAATACGTCTCGGGTAGGTCAAGAGTAGTAGAATATGTCACGAGTAGGTCAAGAGAAGTAGAATATATCACGGATAGGCCAATAATAGGCTTAGTAGAATACGTCACGGGTAGGTCACGAGTAGTAGAATATGTCACGGGTAGACCAATAATAGGCTTAGTAGAATACGTCACGGGTAGGTCACGAGTAGTAGAATATGTCACGGGTAGGCTACTAATAGGCTTAGTAGAATACGTCATGGGTAGGTCACGAGTAGTAGAATATGTCACGGGTAAGCCAATAATAGGCTTAGTAGGATACGTCACGGGTAGGTCACGAGTAGTAGAATATGTCACGGGTTGGCCAATAATAGGCTTAGTAGGATACGTCACGAGTAGGTCACGAGTAGTAGAATATGTCACGGGTAGGCCAATAATAGGCTTAGTAGGATACGTCACGGGTAGGTCACGAGTAGTAGAATATGTCACGGGTAGGCCAATAATAGGCTTAGTAGAATACATCACGGGTAGGTCACAAGTAGTAGAATATGTCACGGGTAGGCAATAATAGGCTTAGTAGAATACGTCACGGGTAGGTCACGAGTAGTAGAATATGTCACGGGTAGGCCAATAATAGGCTTAGTAGGATTCGTCACGGGTAGGTCACGAGTAGTAGAATATGTCACGGGTAAGCCAATAATAGGCTTAGTAGAATACGTCACGGGTAGGTCACGAGTAGTAGAATATGTCACGGGTAAGCCAATAATAGGCTTAGTAGAATACATCACGGGTAGGTCACGAGTAGTAGAATATGTCACGGGTAGGCTACTAATAGGCTTAGTAGAATACGTCATGGGTAGGTCACGAGTAGTAGAATATGTCACCGGTAGGCCAATAATAGGCTTAGTAGGATACGTCACGGGTAGGTCAAGAATAGTAGAATATGTCACGCGTAGGCCAATAATAGGCTTAGTAGAATACGTCACGGGTAGGTCACGAGTAGTGGAATATGTCACAGGTAGGCCAATAATAGGCTTAGTAGGATACGTCACGGGTAGGTCACGAGTAGTAGAATATGTCACGGGTAGTCCAATAATAGGCTTAGTAGGATACGTCACGGGTAGGTCAAGAGTAGTAGAATATGTCACGGGTAGGCCAATAATAGGCTTAGTAGAATACGTCACGGGTAGGTCACGAGTAGTGGAATATGTCACGGGTGGGCCAATAATAGGCTTAGTAGGATACGTCACGGGTAGGTCACGAGTAGTAGAATATGTCACGGGTAGTCCAATAATAGGCTTAGTAGGATACGTCACGGGTAGGTCAAGAGCAGTAGAATATGTCACGGGTAGGCCAATAATAGGCTTAGTAGAATACGTCACGAGTAGGTCACGAGTAGTAGAATATGTCACGGGTAGGCCAATAATAGGCTTAGTAGGATACGTCACGGGTAGGTCACAAGTAGTAGAATATGTCACGGGTAAGCCAATAATAGGTTTAGTAGGATACGTCACGGGTAGGTCACGAGTAGTAGAATATGTCACGGGTAGGCAATAATAGGCTTAGTAGGATACGTCACGGGTAGGTCACGAGTAGTAGAATATTTCACGGGTAGGCCAATAATAGGCTTAGTAGGATTCGTCACGGGTAGGTCACGAGTAGTAGAATATGTCACGGGTAGGCAATAATAGGCTCAGTAGGATACGTCACGGGTAGATCACGAGTAGTAGAATATGTCACGGGTAAGCCAATAATAGGCTTAGTAGGATACGTCACGGGTAGGTCACGAGTAGTAGAATATGTCACGGGTAGGCAATAATAGGCTTAGTAGGATACGTCACGGGTAGGTCATGAGTAGTAGAATATGTCACGGGTAGGCCAATAATAGGCTTAGTAGGATTCGTCACGGGTAGGTCACGAGTAGTAGAATATGTCACGGGTAAGCCAATAATAGGCTTAGTAGAATACGTCACGGGTAGGTCACGAGTAGTAGAATATGTCACGGGTAGGCCAATAATAGGCTTAGTAGGATACGTCACGGGTAGGTCACGAGTAGTAGAATATGTCACGGGTGGGCCAATAATAGGCTTAGTAGGATACGTCACGGGTAGGTCAAGAGTAGTAGAATATGTCACGGGTAGGCCAATAATAGGCTTAGTAGAATACTTCACGGGTAGGTCACGAGTAGTAGAATATGTCACGGGTAGGCCAATAATAGGCTTAGTAGGATATGTCACGAGTAGGTCAAGAGTAGTAGAATATGTCACGGGTAGGCCAATAATAGGCTTAGTAGAATACGTCACGGGTAGGTCAAGAGTAGTAGAATATGTCACGGGTAGGCCAATAATAGGCTTAGTAGAATACGTCACGGGTAGGTCACGAGTAGTAGAATATGTCACGGGTAGACCAATAATAGGCTTAGTAGAATACATCACGGGTAGGTCACGAGTAGTAGAATATGTCACGGGTAGGCTACTAATAGGCTTAGTAGAATACGTCATGGGTAGGTCACGAGTAGTAGAATATGTCACCGGTAGGCCAATAATAGGCTTAGTAGGATACGTCACGGGTAGGTCAAGAATAGTAGAATATGTCACGCGTAGGCCAATAATAGGCTTAGTAGAATACGTCACGGGTAGGTCACGAGTAGTGGAATATGTCACAGGTAGGCCAATAATAGGCTTAGTAGGATACGTCACGGGTAGGTCACGAGTAGTAGAATATGTCACGGGTAGTCCAATAATAGGCTTAGTAGGATACGTCACGGGTAGGTCAAGAGTAGTAGAATATGTCACGGGTAGGCCAATAATAGGCTTAGTAGAATACGTCACGGGTAGGTCACGAGTAGTGGAATATGTCACGGGTGGGCCAATAATAGGCTTAGTAGGATACGTCACGGGTAGGTCACGAGTAGTAGAATATGTCACGGGTAGTCCAATAATAGGCTTAGTAGGATACGTCACGGGTAGGTCAAGAGCAGTAGAATATGTCACGGGTAGGCCAATAATAGGCTTAGTAGAATACGTCACGAGTAGGTCACGAGTAGTAGAATATGTCACGGGTAGGCCAATAATAGGCTTAGTAGGATACGTCACGGGTAGGTCACGAGTAGTAGAATATGTCACGGGTAGGCCAATAATAGGCTTAGTAGAATACATCACGGGTAGGTCACAAGTAGTAGAATATGTCACGGGTAAGCCAATAATAGGTTTAGTAGGATACGTCACGGGTAGGTCACGAGTAGTAGAATATGTCACGGGTAGGCAATAATAGGCTTAGTAGGATACGTCACGGGTAGGTCACGAGTAGTAGAATATTTCACGGGTAGGCCAATAATAGGCTTAGTAGGATTCGTCACGGGTAGGTCACGAGTAGTAGAATATGTCACGGGTAGGCAATAATAGGCTCAGTAGGATACGTCACGGGTAGATCACGAGTAGTAGAATATGTCACGGGTAAGCCAATAATAGGCTTAGTAGGATACGTCACGGGTAGGTCACGAGTAGTAGAATATGTCACGGGTAGGCAATAATAGGCTTAGTAGGATACGTCACGGGTAGGTCACGAGTAGTAGAATATGTCACGGGTAGGCCAATAATAGGCTTAGTAGGATTCGTCACGGGTAGGTCACGAGTAGTAGAATATGTCACGGGTAAGCCAATAATAGGCTTAGTAGAATACGTCACGGGTAGGTCACGAGTAGTAGAATATGTCACGGGTAGGCCAATAATAGGCTTAGTAGGATACGTCACGGGTAGGTCACGAGTAGTAGAATATGTCACGGGTGGGCCAATAATAGGCTTAGTAGGATACGTCACGGGTAGGTCAAGAGTAGTAGAATATGTCACGGGTAGGCCAATAATAGGCTTAGTAGAATACGTCTCGGGTAGGTCAAGAGTAGTAGAATATGTCACGAGTAGGTCAAGAGAAGTAGAATATGTCACGGATAGGCCAATAATAGGCTTAGTAGAATACGTCACGGGTAGGTCACGAGTAGTAGAATATGTCACGGGTAGACCAATAATAGGCTTAGTAGAATACGTCACGGGTAGGTCACGAGTAGTAGAATATGTCACGGGTAGGCTACTAATAGGCTTAGTAGAATACGTCATGGGTAGGTCACGAGTAGTAGAATATGTCACGGGTAAGCCAATAATAGGCTTAGTAGGATACGTCATGGGTAGGTCACGAGTAGTAGAATATGTCACGGGTTGGCCAATAATAGGCTTAGTAGGATACGTCACGGGTAGGTCACGAGTAATAGAATATGTCACGGGTAGGCCAAAATAGGCTTAGTAGGATACGTCACGGGTAGGTCACGAGTAGTAGAATATGTCACGGGTAAGCCAATAATAGGCTTAGTAGGATTCGTCACAGGTAGGTCACGAGTAGTAGAAAATGTCACGGATAGGCCAATAATAGGCTTAGTAGAATACGTCACGGGTAGGTCACGAGTAGTAGAATATGTCACGGGTAGGCCAATGATAGGCTTAGTAGGATACGTCACGGGTAGGTCAAGAGTAGTAGAATATGTCACGGGTAGGCCAATAATAGGCTTAGTAGAATACATCACGGGTAGGTCACGAGTAGTAGAATATGTTACGGGTAGGCCAATAATAGGCTTAGTAGGATACGTCACGGTTAGGTCAAGAGTTGTAGAATATGTCACGGGTAGGACAATAAAAGGTTTAGTAGAATACGTCACGGGTAGGTCAAAAGTAGTAGAATATGTCATGGTTAGGCCAATAATAGGCTTAGTAGGATACGTCACGGGTAGGTCAAGAGTAGTAGAATTTGTCACGGGTAGGCCAATAATAGGCTTAGTAGGATACGCCACGGGTAGGTCACGAGTAGTAGAATATGTCACGGGTAGGCCAATAATAGGCTTAGTAGAATACGTCACGGGTAGGTCACGAGTAGTAGAATATGTCACGGGTAGGCTACTAATAGGCTTAGTAGAATACGTCATGGGTAGGTCACGAGTAGTAGAATATGTCACGGGTGGGCCAATAATAGGCTTAGTAGGATACGTCACGGGTAGGTCAAGAGTAGTAGAATATGTCACGGGTAGGCCAATAATAGGCTTAGTAGAATACATAACGGGTAGGTCACGAGTAGTAGAATATGTCACGGGTAGGCCAATAATAGGCTTAGTAGGATATGTCACGAGTAGGTCAAGAGTAGTAGAATATGTCACGGGTAGGCCAATAATAGGCTTAGTAGAATACGTCTCGGGTAGGTCAAGAGTAGTAGAATATGTCACGAGTAGGTCAAGAGTAGTAGAATATGTCACGGATAGGCCAATAATAGGCTTAGTAGAATACGTCACGGGTAGGTCACGAGTAGTAGAATATGTCACGGGTAGACCAATAATAGGCTTAGTAGAATACGTCACGGGTAGGTCACGAGTAGTAGAATATGTGACGGGTAGGCTACTAATAGGCTTAGTAGAATATGTCATGGGTAGGTCACGAGTAGTAGAATATGTCACCCGTAGGCCAATAATAGGCTTAGTAGGATACGTCACGGGTAGGTCAAGAATAGTAGAATATGTCACGCGTAGGCCAATAATAGGCTTAGTAGAATACGTCACGGGTAGGTCACGAGTAGTGGAATATGTCACGGGTAGGCCAATAATAGGCTTAGTAGGATACGTCACGGGTAGGTCACGAGTAGTAGAATATGTCACGGGTAGTCCAATAATAGGCTTAGTAGGATACGTCACGGGTAGGTCAAGAGTAGTAGAATATGTCACGGGTAGGCCAATAATAGGCTTAGTAGAATACGTCACGAGTAGGTCACGAGTAGTAGAATATGTCACGGGTAGGCCAATAATAGGCTTAGTAGGATACGTCACGGGTAGGTCACGAGTAGTAGAATATGTCACGGGTAGGCCAATAATAGGCTTAGTAGAATACATCACGGGTAGGTCACAAGTAGTAGAATATGTCACGGGTAAGCCAATGGGGGCTTAGTAGGATACGTCACGGGTAGGTCACGAGTAGTAGAATATGTCACGGGTAGGCAATAATAGGCTTAGTAGGATACGTCACGGGTAGGTCACGAGTAGTAGAATATTTCACGGGTAGGCCAATAATAGGCTTAGTAGGATTCGTCACGGGTAGGTCACGAGTAGTAGAATATGTCACAGGTAAGCCAATAATAGGCTTAGTAGAATACGTCACGGGTAGGTCACGAGTAGTAGAATATGTCACGGGTAGGCCAATAATAGGCTTAGTAGGATACGTCACGGGTAGGTCACGAGTAGTAGAATATGTCACGGGTGGGCCAATAATAGGCTTAGTAGGATACGTCACGGGTAGGTCAAGAGTAGTAGAATATGTCACGGGTAGGCCAATAATAGGCTTAGTAGAATACGTCACGGGTAGGTCAAGAGTAGTAGAATATGTCACGGGTAGGCCAATAATAGGCTTAGTAGAATACGTCTCGGGTAGGTTAAGAGTAGTAGAATATGTCACGAGTAGGTCAAGAGTAGTAGAATATGTCACGGATAGGCCAATAATAGGCTTAGTAGAATACGTCACGGGTAGGTCACGAGTAGTAGAATATGTCACGGGTAGACCAATAATAGGCTTAGTAGAATACGTCACGGGTAGGTCACGAGTAGTAGAATATGTGACGGGTAGGCTACTAATAGGCTTAGTAGAATACGTCATGGGTAGGTCACGAGTAGTAGAATATGTCACCGGTAGGCCAATAATAGGCTTAGTAGGATACGTCACGGGTAGGTCAAGAATAGTAGAATATGTCACGCGTAGGCCAATAATAGGCTTAGTAGAATACGTCACGGGTAGGTCACGAGTAGTGGAATATGTCACGGGTAGGCCAATAATAGGCTTAGTAGGATACGTCACGGGTAGGTCACGAGTAGTAGAATATGTCACGGGTAGTCCAATAATAGGCCTAGTAGGATACGTCACGGGTAGGTCAAGAGTAGTAGAATATGTCACGGGTAGGCCAATAATAGGCTTAGTAGAATACGTCACGAGTAGGTCACGAGTAGTAGAATATGTCACGGGTAGGCCAATAATAGGCTTAGTAGGATACGTCACGGGTAGGTCACGAGTAGTAGAATATGTCACGGGTAGGCCAATAATAGGCTTAGTAGAATACATCACGGGTAGGTCAAAAGTAGTAGAATATGTCACGGGTAAGCCAATAATAGGCTTAGTAGGATACGTCACGGGTAGGTCACGAGTAGTAGAATATGTCACGGGTAGGCAATAATAGGCTTAGTAGGATACGTCACGGGTAGGTCACGAGTAGTAGAATATTTCACGGGTAGGCCAATAATAGGCTTAGTAGGATTCGTCACGGGTAGGTCACGAGTAGTAGAATATGTCACGGGTAAGCCAATAATAGGCTTAGTAGAATACGTCACGGGTAGGTCACGAGTAGTAGAATATGTCACGGGTAGGCCAATAATAGGCTTAGTAGGATACGTCACGGGTAGGTCACGAGTAGTAGAATATGTCACGGGTGGGCCAATAATAGGCTTAGTAGGATACGTCACGGGTAGGTCAAGAGTAGTAGAATATGTCACGGGTAGGCCAATAATAGGCTTAGTAGAATACGTCACCGGTAGGTCAAGAGTAGTAGAATATGTCACGGGTAGGCCAATAATAGGCTTAGTAGAATACGTCTCGGGTAGGTCAAGAGTAGTAGAATATGTCACGAGTAGGTCAAGAGTAGTAGAATATGTCACGGATAGGCCAATAATAGGCTTAGTAGAATACGTCACGGGTGGGTCTCGAGTAGTAGAATATGTCACGGGTAGACCAATAATAGGCTTAGTAGAATATGTCACGGGTAGGTCACGAGTAGTAGAATATGTCATGGGTAGGCTACTAATAGGCTTAGTAGAATACGTCATGGGTAGGTCACGAGTAGTAGAATATGTCACCGGTAGGCCAAAAATAGGCTTAGTAGGATACGTCACGGGTAGGTCAAGAATAGTAGAATATGTCACGCGTAGGCCAATAATAGGCTTAGTAGGATACGTCATGGGTAGGTCACGAGTAGTAGAATATGTCACGGGTAGGCCAATAATAGGCTTAGTAGGATACGTCACGGGTAGGTCACGAGTAGTAGAATATGTCACGGGTAGGCCAATAATAGGCTTAGTAGAATACGTCACGGGTAGGTCACGAGTAGTGGAATATGTCACGGGTAGGCCAATAATAGGCTTAGTAGGATACGTCACGGGTAGGTCACGAGTAGTAGAATATGTCACGGGTAGGCCAATAATAGGCTTGGATACGTCACGGGTAGGTCAAGAGTAGTAGAATATGTCACGGGTAGGCCAATAATAGGCTTAGTAGGATACGTCACGGGTAGGTCACTAGTAGTAGAATATGTCACGGGTAAGCCAATAATAGGCTTAGTAGGATACGTCACGGGTAGGTCACGAGTAGTAGAATATGTCACGGGTAGGCCAATAATAGGCTTAGTAGGATACGTCACGGGTAGGTCACGAGTAATAGAATATGTCACGGGTAGGCCAATAATAGGCTCAGTAGGATACGTCACGGGTAGGTCACGAGCAGTAGAAAATGTCACGGATAGGCCAATAATAGGCTTAGTAGAATACGTCACGGGTAGGTCACGAGTAGTAGAATATGTCACGGGTAGGCCAATGATAGGCTTAGTAGGATACGTCACGGGTAGGTCAAGAGTAGTAGAATATGTCACGGGTAGGCCAATAATAGGCTTAGTAGAATACATCACGGGTAGGTCACGAGTAGTAGAATATGTTACGGGTAGGCCAATAATAGGCTTAGTAGGATACGTCACGGGTAGGTCAAGAGTTGTAGAATATGTCACGGGTAGGCCAATAAAAGGTTTAGTAGAATACGTCACGGGTAGGTCAAGAGTAGTAGAATATGTCATGGTTAGGCCAATAATAGGCTTAGTAGGATACGTCACGGGTAGGTCAAGAGTAGTAGAATTTGTCACGGGTAGGCCAATAATAGGCTTAGTAGGATACGTCACGGGTAGGTCACGAGTAGTAGAATATGTCACGGGTAGGCCAATAATAGGCTTAGTAGAATACGTCACGGGTAGGTCACGAGTAGTAGAATATGTCACGGGTAGGCTACTAATAGGCTTAGTAGAATACGTCATGGGTAGGTCACGAGTAGTAGAATATGTCACGGGTAGGCCAATAATAGGCTTAGTAGGATACGTCACGGGTAGGTCAAGATTAGTAGAATATGTCACGGGTAGGCCAATAATAGGCTTAGTAGAATACATCACGGGTAGGTCACGAGTAGTAGAATATGTCACGGGTAGGCTACTAATAGGCTTAGTAGAATACGTCATGGGTAGGTCACGAGTAGTAGAATATGTCACGGGTGGGCCATTAATAGGCTTAGTAGGATACGTCACGGGTAGGTCAAGAGTAGTAGAATATGTTACGGGTAGGCCAATAATAGGCTTAGTAGAATACATCACGGGTAGGTCACGAGTAGTAGAATATGTCACGGGTAGGCCAATAATAGGCTTAGTAGGATATGTCACGAGTAGGTCAAGAGTAGTAGAATATGTCACGGGTAGGCCAATAATAGGCTTAGTAAAATACGTCACGGGTAGGTCAAGAGTAGTAGAATATGTCACGGGTAGGCCAATAATAGGCTTAGTAGAATACGTCTCGGGTAGGTCAAGAGTAGTAGAATATGTCACGAGTAGGTCAAGAGTAGTAGAATATGTCACGGATAGGCCAATAATAGGCTTAGTAGAATACGTCACGGGTAGGTCACGAGTAGTAGAATATGTCACGGGTAGACCAATAATAGGCTTAGTAGAATACGTCACGGGTAGGTCACGAGTAGTAGAATATGTCACGGGTAGGCCAATAATAGGCTTAGTAGAATACGTCTCGGGTAGGTCAAGAGTAGTAGAATATGTCACGAGTAGGTCAAGAGTAGTAGAATATGTCACGGATAGGCCAATAATAGGCTTAGTAGAATACGTCACGGGTAGGTCTCGAGTAGTAGAATATGTCACGGGTAGAAATAATAGGCTTAGTAGAATACGTCACGGGTAGGTCACGAGTAGTAGAATATGTCACGGGTAGGCTACTAATAGGCTTAGTAGAATACGCACGGGTAGGTCACGAGTATTAGAATATGTCACGGGTAGGCCAATAATATCCTTAGTAGGATACGTCACGGGTAGGTCACGAGTAGTAGAATATGTCACGGGTAGGCCAATAATAGGCTTAGTAGAATACGTCATGGGTAGGTCACGAGTAGTGGAATATGTCACGGGTAGGCCAATAATAGGCTCAGTAGGATACGTCACGAGTAGGTCACGAGTAGTAGAATATGTCACGGGTAGGCCAATAATAGGCTTGGATAAGTCACGGGTAGGTCAAGAGTAGTAGAATATGTCACGGGTAGGCCAATAATAGGCTTAGTAGGATACGTCACGGGTAGGTCACGAGTAGTAGAATATGTCACGGGTAGGCCAATAATAGGCTTAGTAGGATACGTCACGGGTAGGTCACGAGTAGTAGAATATGTCACGGGTAGGCAATAATAGGCTTAGTAGGATACGTCACGGGTAGGTCACGAGTAGTAGAATATTTCACGGGTAGGCCAATAATAGGCTTAGTAGGATTCGTCACGGGTAGGTCACGAGTAGTAGAATATGTCACAGGTAAGCCAATAATAGGCTTAGTAGAATACGTCACGGGTAGGTCACGAGTAGTAGAATATGTCACGGGTAGGCCAATAATAGGCTTAGTAGGATACGTCACGGGTAGGTCACGAGTAGTAGAATATGTCACGGGTGGGCCAATAATAGGCTTAGTAGGATACGTCACGGGTAGGTCAAGAGTAGTAGAATATGTCACGGGTAGGCCAATAATAGGCTTAGTAGAATACGTCACGGGTAGGTCAAGAGTAGTAGAATATGTCACGGGTAGGCCAATAATAGGCTTAGTAGAATACGTCTCGGGTAGGTCACGAGTAGTAGAATATGTCACGGGTAAGCCAATAATAGGCTTAGTAGGATACGTCACGAGTAGGTCACGAGTAGTAGAATATGTCACGGGTAGGCCAATAATAGGCTTGGATAAGTCACGGGTAGGTCAAGAGTAGTAGAATATGTCACGGGTAGGCCAATAATAGGCTTAGTAGGATACGTCACGGGTAGGTCACGAGTAGTAGAATATGTCACGGGTAAGCCAATAATAGGCTTAGTGGGATACGTCACGGGTAGGTCACGAGTAGTAGAATATGTCACGGGTAGGCCAATAATAGGCTTAGTAGGATACGTCACGGGTAGGTCACGAGTAATAGAATATGTCACGGGTAGGCCAATAATAGGCTTAGTAGGATACGTCACGGGTAGGTCACGAGTAGTAGAATATGTCACGGGTAAGCCAATAATAGGCTTAGTAGGATTCGTCATGGGGAGGTCACGAGTAGTAGAAAATGTCACGGATAGGCCAATAATAGGCTTAGTAGAATACGTCACGGGTAGGTCACGAGTAGTAGAATATGTCACGGGTAGGCCAATGATAGGCTTAGTAGGATACGTCACGGGTAGGTCAAGAGTAGTAGAATATGTCACGGGTAGGCCAATAATAGGCTTAGTAGAATACATCACGGGTAGGGCACGAGTAGTAGAATATGTTACGGGTAGGCCAATAATAGGCTTAGTAGGATACGTCACGGGTAGGTCAAGAGCTGTAGAATATGTCACGGGTAGGCCAATAAAAGGTTTAGTAGAATACGTCACGGGTAGGTCAAGAGTAGTAGAATATGTCATGGTTAGGCCAATAAAAGGCTTAGTAGGATACGTCACGGGTAGGTCAAGAGTAGTAGAATTTGTCACGGGTAGGCCAATAATAGGCTTAGTAGGAGATACGTCACGGGTAGGTCACGAGTAGTAGAATATGTCACGGGTAGGCCAATAATAGGCTTAGTAGAATACGTCACGGGTAGGTCACGAGTAGTAGAATATGTCACGGGTAGGCTACTAATAGGCTTAGTAGAATACGTCATGGGTAGGTCACGAGTAGTAGAATATGTCACGGGTAGGCCAATAATAGGCTTAGTAGGATACGTCACGGGAAGGTCACGAGTAGTAGAATATGTCACGAGTAGGCCAATAATAGGCTTAGTAGAATACATCACGGGTAGGTCACGAGTAGTAGAATATGTCACGGGTAGGCCAATAATAGGCTTAGTAGGATACGTCACGGGTAGGTCACGAGTAGTAGAATATGTCACGGGTAGGCCAATAATAGGCTTAGTAAGATACATCACGGGTAGGTCAATAGTAGTAGAATATGTCACGGGTAGGCTAATAATAGGCTTAGTAGGATACGTCACGGGTAGGTCAAGAGTAGTAGAAATTGTCACGGGTAGGCCAATAATAGGCTTAGTAGAATACGTCACGGGTAGGTCAAACGTAGTAGAATATGTCATGGGTAGGCCAATAATAGGCTTAGTAGGATATGTCACGGGTAGGTCAATAGTAGTAGAATATGCCATGGGTAGGCTAATGATAGGTTTAGTAGGATACGTCACGGGTAGGTCAAGAGTTGTAGAATATGTCACGGGTAGGCCAATAAAAGGTTTAGTAGAATACGTCACGGGTAGGCCAAGAGTAGTAGAATATGTCACGGGTAGGCCAATAATAGGCTTAGTAGGATACGTCACGGGTAGGTCAAGAGTAGTAGAATTTGTCACGGGTAGATCAATAATAGGCTTAGTAGGATACGTCACGGGTAGGTCACGAGTAGTAGAATTTGTCACGGGTAGGCCAATAATAGGCTTAGTAGAATACGTCACGGGTAGGTCACGAGTAGTAGAATATGTCACGGGTAGGCCAATAATAGGCTTAGTAGAATATGTCACGGGTAGGTCACGAGTAGTAGAATATTTCACGGGTAGGCCAATAATAGGCTTAGTAGTATACGTCACTGGTAGGTCATGAGTAGTGGAATATGTCACGGGTAGGCCAATACTAGGCTTAGTATGATACGTCACGGGTAGGTCACGAGTAGTAGAATATGTCACACATAGGCCAATAATAGGCTTAGTAGAATACGTCACGGGTAGGTCAATAGTAGCAGAATATGTCACGGGTAGGCCAATAATAGGCTTAGTAGAATACGTCACAGGTAGGTCACGAGTAGTAGAATATGTCACGGGTAGGCCAATAATAGGCTTAGTAGGATACGTCACGGGTAGGTCACGAGTAGTACAATATGTCACGGGTAGGCCAATAATAGGCTTAGTAGGATACGTCACGGGTAGGTCACGAGTAGTAGAATATATCACGGGTAGGCCAATAATAGGCTTAGTAAGATACGTCACGGGTAGGTCAATAGTAGTAGAATATGTCACGGGTAGGCCAAGAGTAATATACAACGTCACGGGTAGGCCAAGAGTAAAAAAAAACGTCACGGGTAGGCCAAGAGTAGTAGAATAAGTCACGGGTAGGCCAATAATAGGCTTAGTAGGATACGTCACGGGTAGGTCAATAGTAGTAGAATATGTCACGGGTAGGCCAAGAGTAATATACAACGTCACGGGTAGGCCAAGAGTATTATAAATTTTTACGGGTAGGCCATGAGTACTAGAATATGCCACTTGTAGGCCAGGAGTATAAGGATTTATATTTAAGGATTTATACTTAAACAGATTCATAACAAACGGACAATTTCAGAAAATACTCAGCAAACGATTCCCTACAACATACTAAGGGTCCCCAATGATCCACCTTGGGCTTTTAGCTATGCTGCAGGGACAGTTTCGTGAACATCTCTTGACATTCTCGACTTGTTATGAATTTGTTGAGGTACTAAACCTAATAACTTTAGCCAATGTGTGCGTCATGATAAATTTCAGAAAGGCAGTTTGTGTCTGCAATCCTCACAGAGCGGGAATCGACTTTGTACGTCTACAAACGTTAGATTCTGACGGCTAAAGTCGATCCCCGACATTTTAAGCTTTTAATTAATTTGTTCAGGTACTAAACCTAATGCTTTTGGGGTACGTCTGTGTCATGATAAATGCCACACACATAGCTTAAAGTGTCAGAGCTGTTTCAAAATGTGGAGATATTAACGTGGTAATGAGCGAGCATGATGTATTCATACACCACTTGATAAACAATAGTTCATCGTATGCGGCGTTAGCTCATCAATGAAATAAAAGTAATGTACACAATTATATTCACAGTTGTATATTTGTATAATAATTGTATATATTTTTGTATATAAAACCTATCAAATACATAAACATATTCTTAGCATTTATATGGTTATAAGGTTAAATGATAGCCCAGCGCTTGTGACACTGCTCCTGCAATCAAACAACATGTGTATTGGTGAACAAAAAACAGGCCAACAAGAGTCCAGGAAAGAATACTATAACATTTGTGGAATTTATCCTAATTGTAGGGCGGACAACAAGTCAATAGGAATCCCGGAAGGGACATTGTTTGCCTGATGAAGATTCCTGGGGGTTATATCGCTCCAGGATCAGTCTCACCTGATCCGTGCATCAATCTGACTTACATAAATGGAACACCCGGAAATAGCAATAATCGCGGGCACACAGGCGGCCGCAATCATTGGCCCAGGTTTTTGGTACATTATTTTCCAAACTTCTCGTGACCTTATTCCACCCGCTTAGGAAAATGATAAAAGCTCGTTTACTTCCCTCGTGTGTCTCCCTCTTTAACATGCATCTATAGGGAGAATACGAGCACTCTGACCCACCCGCTTAATCTTAACGATCCTCATATGCAAATGAGTTATTTCTAAGCGAGAATGATAGTAAAACGCGTCCCTCGCTTGTACTTTCGTACTTTATTTACCTTCTTGTCAGTTTAGCTATTTTATTCACTTAAAGGTGAAATTCTTAACCCTTTGATCGCTAAGCACGACTACGGGCGATTTTTTATATTCGTTTTATTAACAGATTAAATCACTGATATTGGGAAAGAAATGTGTGTTTAGAGATCAAGGTTTTGAAAATGTTACACATTTGAAGTTGTGGGTAGCGGCAGCAAGACACGACTTCAAATGGGTTAAAACTGAACAAGATAGCTTAGCCTGGAAAAGTTTAACGCAATTTCCGTCATCAAAAGGACATAAATAATTATATTTATGTCAGGAAAATGAACAGTCGGAGCCATAAAAGGATCTCTGAAAATTTTGGTATCTGGAAAATAAACGACGGATGAAATTATTTCAATAAAACTAATACAACGAGTTTTAATTTTTCACACAGAACAACGGTATGTGCATAATAATTTCAGCGTACAAACCTAACACCACACAGACCAAACCACAACCCACGCTGTTGAAGCAAGATCTTACTCGCCATGTCATAGATTCGCTATAAAGTAATTTTCTTTTAACAAATCATAAAAATCACTATTTACCCACAGTTTGTACAAGATAAAGTAAACTAAAGTACATTTGCGACACTACAAATTACAACGACCACTCAACAAAAGGCTATCGCCAACTAGATATACAGATTTTTGCATTCCAACATAAAACGGACATAGATAATAGCCTGGTGGCAGAATCTAGAGATAGGTTTAGGGGTGACACTTTGTCACCATGTGAAAAACATTTTTTATTGTCTATTAGGGTCTCAAGCATAGGGAAAACGTGGTTTTCGTTGCCGCATCATGCGTTTTTCATGTTATAAATAATTATGCTTATATGGTGGTACCTCTTAACCCGTCTACATTTAGACGGTTGGACTACGTAAGCGTCTGTCGTTGCTGTTATAATTTCCCAATCAGCACATGTAATGTGCCCGATAACAGATAATTAAATTTCTGTTCCAAAGATGTACTGTACGTTGCCATGGAATAAATGGTTATGTCCCTTCAAAGGTTGGAACATAATTGTTATTACAGAATAATTAGAATCAACCACAAAACAAACCAGTCAAAATGGTAAATTGAAACGGCTTGATACAACATAATTGTTGGTCATATCTATATCTGGCCTATGTTTTCTAAAACCAGATATGCTTGAAATCGAGTGGTAATTAAATTAATAAATTTCATAAAAAAGTTGTGGAAGATTATATTGCAGTCGTTTATGAAAATGTGTGTATTTATCTTGAGACGACATCTGAAACATTGAAGTTTGCTCTGTATTTAAGGGTGAATTTGTATCCACTTGTTTTTACATGATCTAGGGGTGCTGAATGCGAATCTGGCGAATAACATTCTATATTTGATGCCATTCACTTTCAAATTAGCATAACAAAAAATGACCTTCAAAATCACATCCAGGCTTTAAACATTTAGGCCTAAACATAGTTTTTTTCTACAGATTTATTTTATAAAATTACAGGCTTATATAGGTTTATTTGACATCAAATTTTAGGTTTTTATAGGATTTTCAATGAAAATAATGTACCCGTAATGTGATGATTCATACCTTTTTATTTTCCAAAGTCATATTTACCGTATTTCCCAGTATACCGTATAGAGTATACAGTATAATACGTAGTACCAGAAATGCATGCTTACTATACAGGTCTGTCCATCGTCATTTACCGGGTGATGAGCGTATGGTCATACATGTAGTATGGTCTTTCAAACTTACATAGACAACAAGACGAACTGTTCGCCGTAAGGGAGCCGTAATTGTTCAAACAGAAGAGGGCAGGAGTGTTGAGGTCAATATATATTAGTTATAGCCAAAAAATATGTGCATATAGTCTGACCTGATATCAGACAAGGTCTAGTAAAAAGTATGCTGAGCAAAGCGAGGCTAGACTAGCTTAAATAATTATTTATTTCAGTCTGATTTGTGGACTTTGATTACATTTAAAGCATTTTTTTCTGAAACACAGAAGGTTATTTGACAAATTCATACAAGGGAAATATAGTTCACCACAATGTCTTTTTCTATAGATTTTTATAGGTTATATAGGTTATTTTCAGAAAAAATATAGGTTACTTTTTCAAATCTAGGTTTGTATGGGTTTTTATATGTTTATAGGTTTTACTTTGATGCCTGCACATCTTTTATATTTGTTGTTGCACATAAATACACAATTTTTGTTTGTGTGCGTGATTTAGAGTTGAGATATGTATGTCTTATTTATTTCGATCAAAATGACCTATATTTGACCTCAAAATACAAAATGGTTACCATCAGCACAGAAATGGAAGAGTTTTTCTGAATCTGAAACATATAAAAAACACTTTTTCGTGGAAATCTGGAAAAAAATAGACTATGTAATATAAAAGATTAGGTTGCAAGGCATCTGAAAATATGTTTAAGCACATTATATTCTAATATGCTTTGATGTACCTAATATTTCGACTGACGTCATGATTTTGATTGTAAATATGTAAAATGACGGCAATCTTTAATTGTACAATAAAATATGTGTCAGACGATGACAAATAAAAAAACAGAAATTTGTGTTTCATTCCCCAAAGTCATGCAAAGACCATAAATCAAGTAACCCCTTGCAACAAACCTAAAATAGAGGAGGCATTTACATTTTTAAGACCATTTAAATTTTTGGTAATTTTTAGGTGAGTGTCTCGGCCATTTTTGATATTTTTTAAATGTACTCGTTAGTATCGTTTATTACAAGTCCATTAAGCAAATCAATCATATGATCGTTAGCATGTTCAGCGGTATAATCATAGCAGCAGTAAATATATAAAAACGGCGGACGTCTTGGATTTTAAGGTCAAATAGAAGTCATTTTTTTTTCCAAAGACACCCGAAATATGTTTTTCTCATTCAAATCTTGCAGAAACCATAAATTAATTGAGTTTTGATGTGTAAAAAAACCCTATGAAATACGGGATTGTATTAAAATTTTGGTGGCCGTTTTGTATTTTGCTAAATTGAAGGTGAAGGTCACCATATATCGTGTTCTATCTGACAGATTCGAGACCAACACACCCAAATTATGTAAAACCAGAAATGCATACCAAGAAATGTATAGCTCCGGCCTCTTGATTTTAGACACTACGTCAACAAAATTGCATGTAACTCAAAAACTATTTCACCTTTACTTACATTACTATTACATGGTTTCAGCGCACATTGTACCGTGCTTTACTTAAAATGATTTACTTACATTGCTATTACATGGTGTCAGCACACATTGTACCGTGATTTACACACAATGATTTACTTCCACTGCTATTACATGGTGTCAGCACACATTGTACCGTGCTTTACTCACAATGATTTACTTCAATGCTATTACATGGTGTCAGCAAACATTGTACCGTGCTTTACTTACAATTATTTACTTACATTGCTATTACATGGTGTCAGCACACATTGTACCGTGCCTTACTCACAATGATTTACTTCCACTGCTATTATAGTCAAGGCTGTTAGGGGCTTCTCTGTGCACTTTCGGAAGAAATTGCCATTTTTTGCCCAGATGATCAGTAACATGTACTCTTTCGATCCTGATATAGCGCAGTCAATTCTGACACGATTAACACCTAATTAGCCTGTAATTAGTATCCATAATTAGCAAAATCTGGACACAAATCCAGAGAAAATAATATCTAAAGAATCGGTGGGTCGATTTCAATGATTTCAAGTTTTGTTATCTGTTTAGTAGATAATTGACAAAACAAAAATATTTTTGAGATCATTCATTGTCAAGGTCACGTGATGTGTCGAGGTCAAAGGCAAAATCGAAGACAATTGGACAATTTCGGACATCAAACAGCGCATTTAAAATGTTTTAAATTATCCAAAATTGTTTGATATATTATTAAAAAAAGCCCATCATCTTTAACCTTTCATTTGAGAGTTCAATGGATTATTTATCTAATAGCCGGGGTCGTAATTGTTCGGACAAGTGGTCCACCCATAAGTTATCTTTTTTGCACATGTATCGTAAACGGATCAAAGCTATAATTTTAATTATTTTCTTTTAATGCACTGTGCATTTTAATGTTGTGTAAATGTCATGCACTATTATATATTGCATAAAGGTCAATCTCAACCAATAACTTCAAAGTCAAAGTCAAGGTAATATTCGAAATAAATTTGGAACCTGATGGTTTTCTTTTGTGATGGGCGTATATGACATGGGATTAATCAATTTACCATTACATGTTTAATGCCATTTTAAATTATATGATAGGGTTTATTTCAACGTGAAAGTATTTTTTTATCTAAGCAATAAAAAAAAAATAGATTCGATATTGTAGTGCATACATGAATGGCAAAGAATGTGTCCTTACTGTGCATACTGACAGTGCAGAGTGAGGAGAAAGTATGCTTGTATGCTGATGAGTGTGTAAAAAAGTATTCAAACATTTAGCATGTTAAAGTGCTATGATATTATTCCACCAAACCAGATAAACTACACAGCCAATGTTAAAATACTCGTTGACACGTTCAATAGCTTCCATGCCCTCTCCTCCGATTCCCAGAAGGTGTGATTAAATTTACCTGCCAAGCAATGAGTTATAGCTGATATTATTAAAGCTATACATTGCATTTCAGTTTCGTGAAAGCACTGCTGATTAGCTTCTCAAGTAAGAAAATACATACACAATTTTCCAAGACTGCCATGAGATGAACAAAAATCCATCTTGGCTGCCATAACGAGCCGATGCTATGTTGATTTATTGAACTACAATGGTTCACGCGACACCAACATACACTATATACAGTAAAATAATTTCGATGGATATGTACGAATTACTGTCATTCTCCTTATGTTATGTATGTTGAGCGAGAACTCTCTTCTATAAAGTATGATGGTGTTGTTAGAGATACTGAGTGAAGTGCCAAGGCAACACCACTTTCTAGCCAAGGATTGGTGTGCGGACCAAGCTAACACCTATAGGCCTACAAAAGACAATCTTCATAAAAACTGGGATACATTTCAGAGTAATTAAACCATTATTGTTTTAAATCTCAGTTTCCCTAGCTCTAATCATTATTTGAAGAAACGTAATATCTCTTTTAATGGAAAATGAACAGTGGTCAACTCTCACAAGCTGTATTTTACGCTTGGAGTGGACACCGACTTTCCGCTACCTTGCATTACATGACATATGTCAGGATATGTCATATCCCATGATGCGTGTTTTCCCCACATTCCATGTTATTATATGGGATATGACAACACCTCTTTCATGGCAGGATAGGTAAAATGTCAGCATAATAGGAATGGTCAGCTCATTTCACCCCACCACATCCCTCTGCAGTCCCGTATGTATTAAATGATGTAGCGCTTGGCTCAGTGTCCATTGATGACACCAAAATCATCGAAGAATATGTTGTGTCTCTTTATTCGAAACCGTTCATACAAGAATGTAAAACAATCTTATCCGGGGTGTCTTTGTTTATTTCACCATCGCAGTTCAGGGTGTGTGTCTGTAGTGTGATATTCAGTTTTTGTACACTGGCAGCGGTGGCATGACAAATATTATACACCTTTCTCCCTTCACCAGTGGGAATTCTCGATCTCTTGCTGACCTGATATCTCTAAGGTTCGTTGTACATGTTGTGGATCCCAGAGATTAAAATTTCGATATGCCTATGTGAGAGGAGCTCTCACACCTAATCAAGGTGATATTGACAAATCAAAACCTACGAATTTAAAATCAGTTTTGACTATTTCAGGCCAGTGTTGTTTGATGTGTGAGTTCCGATTATTAACGTGGCTTATTTTGCACTTCCCTCTACGAGTATGTGGGTGAATGCTATGGAGGACGTTCTGTTACACCCTCGTCCAAGACAAATGAAAAAACGTCAAAGTCAGAGGTTCAGCAGAGTACCGCTTTCTAATAAAGGTTTTATGCATCATTGGTTGTGTTTGACAGATGAAGTTCAAAATATGTGATATTTTGCGATGAACGTAAGCCCTACAAGTATCTAATAATATATCAATTGCTTAGACTAAATTTCACTTTTACATTGACACTGGCCATGCTGTCCCGGTCATATTATTAAAATTGACAGATTAATTATTTTCGTGTGCCAGAAGGAAGCACAACGAAAAATAATTCATCTGGTCTCAAATCTATTCCAAATTTCACTTTAATTTTGACCTTGAAGTTTGCTTAACCTTTATGTTATATGAAATAGTGCATAAGATGTGGAGCATCATTGGTAATGTTTTAAATGAAACTAAATGAAATAGACTGAATTATTCCTCAGATGACAATGCATGCATGAGGCAGCTGTGGTATAGCTAACCCATAAGTGGATCACTTGTCCAGACCATAATGATCCCGGTTTCGGAAATACAGATTACATTATGCCATCAAATTAAAGCTGTTAGATTGGAGTATAACGTTTTTAATGTGAAATAATTATATATACTTTGAAACATTTAATATGAGCTTTTTTAAAGTTTGCTCACATTTGACTTTGACTGAGCCGCATCACGTGACCTTGACCGGTAATCATATCAGGAATATTTTTATCGTGTAGGCTATACGTTAAATTAATAACACAACCAAAGATAATTAAAATCGATCTACCGATTCTTGAGATATTAGTTTTTTCGTATTTTTTCCGTGGTTTTGCTAATTATGGATAGTAATTAGATATTAATTAGGTGTTAATCGTTTCAGAATTGACTGCGCTATATCAGGATTAAAAGAATACATGTCACTGATCATCTGGGCAAAAAAATGTAATTTCTTCCAAAAATGCACACACTCGCTTTATTTTGACCCTAACAGCCTGGACTATCACATGGTGTCAGCACACATTGTACCGTGCTTTACTTACATTGATTTACTTACACTGCTTAGAAACGGTCACTGCTTAATTAGGTAATACCATCGAAATCACAGATATATTACCTGTTCCCAATGAGCTGTTACTCACTTAAGGCTGTTACAGCAAATATCAGCCCATCGTAGAACCGTATAATGTAACCAGACGTATACTGTAACCGGTTACATTGTACTTCTGGTTACATTATACGTTTATACACCCCCTCCCCAAGGACTGCGATCGTTTTTTGTACAGAGACGGTGGCATACATATTTTTTGAATTCCGAAAGGGCTGGTGGTCTACAATTTTTACGTTTAAGGTGGGTGTGGTATGTTGTCAATATAGTATAATCGTTTGAACCACGCGGAAATCCCGGGGACTGTGGCGTGAAAAAAACTCCGCTTTTTCCCTAAGGCCCAATATTTCCATAGTGGTGGCGAAAGTTTTTCATTTGGCGTCCAGGGGTGGGGGGGGGGGATGGGGGGGTTACTGGAACAACCCTTACGCTAATATCACATAATAGCAAGCAGTGCTTGATCTTTTTACATACTTTTCTGCGCACGTAGAAACATCGTGTATTTTTCGAAACATTCACATCCTTCTGGACTCCTTCTTAATAGACCTATACCCGATATGTTAACCTGATTTGAAACTTCTCTGGGCAATATGTCGTTAAACCCATGCAAAAGAGGGTCATCGGGGGAGGTTAGCAACATTTTTCCCAATGTTGGATTAATGCTGGTCCACCGTCGCTGACGGCTGACCAAAATTAAACCAGCATCGGTTCAACGTCTCGAGTGAGGACCCATCGGCTGTGTAGTCATTCTAGCTAAATAATCTGGACAAAATACTAACACAAGTTGTATGAATTATTATGGTAGGTATAGGTCTCAACTAACATGTCTGAAAATTCCAAAGCAAAACTCCTGTTCAACTTCGAGAAAATGACTAAAACTCTTTTCTAATGTCATGATCGATAGCAAAACCAAGTATTTCTCAATTTTGCAAATGTTTGGTATCGTTACATATGTTTTTGGGCACTAATAATCGATTGTAACTATCACTGTGGTTTAAATACAAATAATGATTAATTCAAAGTTGATTTAGCGATTTCTCAGAAAAAAATATATCTTAAGTGATTTTTATTTTAAAAAGTATATGAGTATATTATTATGTATTATTGTATTAATTATTCTTTTTGATCCGGATAATAATATGCTCTCGCACTTTATCGGGTAGCTTGTGTAACGGAGGGACCACTCACAATAGTGAATGGATGAATGCATACATTAATGAATGAACAAATGAATGAATGAAAGAATAAATTAATGAATGAATGAATGAATGAAGACACAGGGCACGAAATGTTATCCCTGTCGGTGTGCGGCCGAGCACACTACCTCCGAGCCACAAAGGCTCCCAAGTAGTTAACTTACCTTGCCTTTAATCTCTTAATGCCTCCATAGGCACATCCACATGTAATCAGTGACAGTGCGTTTTGAAACCAACGCGATGTTTTAAGTGTATTATATAATATTCACTGTCTGATTATCGATGAAGTATTTTCTTATGTAATCCTTCTATCCTCACACCAGACCTCAGCAGTGCTCACTCCCAGACCCCTTTTTCAGACTTTCCCTCCTAATCGCTGATTCTCTCCACAGACGAGCACTATGAGTCTCAGTCAAGCTGTTGTCTCGCTGTGAACCACGTGATGTGGGGTCAGGTATAATACACAAGTCTGCCGCCCAGATCACACCTCCCACAATGCCTAGCGAGACAACAGCCAGCATCAGATCTGTGAAGCGCGCGCGACCAGCGGCAAACAAGAGCATCTCACTGAGAGATGTGACTAGATCAGTGCAAAGACAAAAGGCAGTAACTGCTTACTTTGTAAGTAGGTTGTTACGGCCTTTTGTCTTTGCTGACATGGATATCCACAGATTCATGATCAGAGTGATCGACCAGCAAACATGCGGTTGGTTCAATGTTGTTAAAATGCTGGGCCAGAGTCGTAGAAGTTTGGCCAGCTTTATAGCGATATTGGCCCAAAATCGTGTTTTTATAATCCTCCAGTAAACACAATGCACCGATTCAATGCTAATTTATTGTTGGGCTAGCGTTGCAGACGATAGACCAACATTAAATTACCATTCGACCAACGCTTGTTGCTTTTTGAGACAATGCTAATTTATCGTTGGGCCAGCGTCGCAGATGGTGGCCCAACGATGAATTAACATTGTAATGTTACTTGCTGAGACTCGTCCTTCTGCGTCATTTCTCATCCAGTCTTGTTTTATTTACCCACCCAGCGCCGCCTTTTCATGTCCGATGCACTAGACAATGGAAGTCCAATGCTGTCTTAATGCCGAGCCAAATAAGTCGGCGTAGACCCAGCATTGTATTAAAGCTTGTTCAAGAGATTCTAGTGGCTCACACAATAAGCTTATCTTAAGTATTCAGATGAATTACCACAGTGACATGATCGTCACAAAACTGTATAACCCTTAAGACGCAGAGCTATGCGATCTAAGTTTTACCCACTTGAAGTTGTGTCCTGCTACCGCGATCCGCAACTTCAAGTAGGTACAAATGATTCACATTTGTAAAGTTTTGATCAAGACACATTACAATCTAGCAAATTTAGTTCTCATTTATGATTAAATTGTTCAGTATGAATAACAAATTAAAAGGTTGGAACGGCCATAACTTTAAGGAATAAACCTTTAAGCACTGGCTACGTCTTATCTCTTGTCTCGCTGGATCCCAGCATGGCCTGGCTACCTGACTCACTTCGCGGCAGGCTCGGTCACACTCACCGCCATTTTATGAATACAGCAAGCAATGTCGACACTCGCTGCCTACCGAAAAACTCGGGCGCTTTTAACATGATATTTTTATTCGAGGGCGTATTAAAAATATGCCATTTTTAGCTGGTAAAATATAGTGATCGTATTAGAAATATTCCATTTGAAAATGGAGGTCTCTGTGTCAGAGCCCTGCGATGTCTTCAGAGTATAAATGGAGGTCTCTGTGTCAGAGCCCTGCGATGTCTTCAGAGTATAAATGGAGGTATCTGTGTCAGAGCCCTGCGATGTCCTCAGAGTATAAGTATATATATACATCAGGTATATGTAATGTGTGATCATTCCACTAAAAACGTCATGTCGGGGTTGTTTGTTTTTTTCACAGTTTCGTTTTTGACACAAATGGGTGGTAGGCATATAGACATTTAATTATGCCATGATGACTATTATTTACAACAAAAATATCTACATAAAATCAAATGAAAATACTCCAATAAGCCTATGCTTATTATGTTTTGACGACCTTGAAGTTGCATTCTGCAGACGGCAGCATTATTAAAAGAATTTCGTAATAATGCAGTTGTTTTCTCCAATCGCAATAAAAAAGTGGATTTAATGACGTCAATATTTAAATCCTTTTATTGAAAAATGTTATTTGACGCACGACGGATGTTTTTTAGTGGAAGCGTCACATGCATTAAAACAATGTTGGTGGACCAGCGTCGTAGACGGTTGCCAACATTAGTTCAACGTCTTGTGTTTCGTTATGTATACGTATTTAGGTAATTTAAAACCAAACATCATCTACCCCTGAAATTAATCAAATGCGCTGTTGGAGATCACCAGTTATTACAATTCTAAGTATTATGAGATTCCTGTTTCTAATAAATAGTAATTCATTTTGTTTTTCAAACCAAATAACCTTATATTGAAATTAATACAATATGTTGTGATAAAGTTTAGATTTGTAAATGTTTAGTCTCAAATTAAAAAATTATAAGCCGTTTTTTAAAACGAAATGTGTGTTTAAAATCAATATGCGCCAATGTTTAATCACAAATTCAACAAATAAGAACTTAAGGTTATTTGTCGCGGTGTCGAGACACAACTTGAAGCGGCTGGAAATTTTAATAATTATAACTCCATTTGGGAGAAGTAAATTTTTCATATAATTAATCTGAATATTTTAGCTTGCAATTTCATCTCGAAATTAACGAAAAATACTTGTTGTCACTATTTGCCATCACACACGTTAAGCGTGTTCTTATATTATTAAATTATTCACGCACTTGCGTAGGTAGAACATGTTTGTATATACATTTTTTTGTTTGCAAGGTGCAATTTATTTAGGTACTGATAGAGATGATATACAAACGACTTATTCGCTCCTACAGCGATGAGCAGATGTACCATTTTTCCAATCATAAACAGGATAGTGCCTGAAGCAATCGACACAGCCATAAACAGACATATACCGCTGTGTGTATAACCAAACGACACATATATACCACAGGCGAATCGCAAAGTGTATAGCTTCAATTCAAAATAGTCACAAACAATTCAGCTTTACATGGGTTAACCCTATGGGAGCCAAACACGATTATAGTCGTTTTCAATTTGTTTCATTAGCCGATCATAAGCACTGTTTTTGGGAATAAATTGAGTGTTTACTATATATATTTGTCACTGCTGTGTGTCAAATTAAGTACTTATTAGTAATTTTCATCCGATTGAAGTCGCCGGTCGCGGCAGCGAGACACAACTTCAAGTTGGTGAAAATTAAAATTAGATAACTTTAAGGTTAATAGGTCATGCTGAACTGCTTGTTACTATTTTTTGATTTACAAATTCTTTAAAAAGTCATCTAAATTGGCCTAGATATTATGTCAGGAAATCTTGTGAGCGAGCCCGAAAAATTACTGACACGGCCATGTTGCCAACCTCCCCCCCACGACCCTTTTTTCAAATCCTAGATCAGCCCCTGATAGTTACCTAATTGAGAGCCCTGGTCGAAACATGACTAACAAGTTTAGCTACCTACACTTCATCGATTTTACATGTATTATATTTTGCGTGGAGCTTATGTATAACGTACATGTACATAAACAGACACAGTATGAGAAGGGATGAAGGGATATTACAATAATGATTATGTGGTCTGTGAAATTTGAATCCTAAACTATATCAGTATCTCAAGATTTAAAATATAGTTATTATTAAATGTAAACAGCGGGTTATATAATTGTATGTGCTATCAAAACACATAATGGCTATTATAGTGGACATCTTTACTCTGGGAATTAATGAGATTGACTGGTTTGTTGATGGCAATAATCACATGGTCAATACAAAGCTCAACCAGCCAGACAGTACATCACTCAAGTCAAAGTCAAAGCATAGTTATTAGTACTATATGGCCAAAGGCCCAATGTACAACAATTTTACAAATTAATTTTGTAGCGACAATTCAATTGGCCTACATGGAATAAATTCTTGAACGCGCAAAAAAGTCCAAACCAACTTCTTATTTTCTTGAATCATTTATTTCTTGGCTTGGCCTCATCATAATGCGGTTTACTGCAACGACATTAGGGCACTAATAAGTACAACTACATTTACAATATTGGACGATAATTGGGGCACTTAAACAGTATAGGACGATAATCCAGGTATTTAGGTATATTGCTTTAGATAAGTTTATAACGTTTACAATTGTAATAATATTATTATAAACAGTAACATAAACATTAAACAACATAATGGGCCTATATAAACTTACAGAAAATTTATGGACCGGATTTAAACGATCATCAATTTGAATCTAAAATAGTAATCAGTTCTTTCTTCCATAATTTGTTTGTGTAAAATGCTAAGCTGAAACTTTTCTATCTTTAAATGTGCGCTGTGGCATCCCTGATGGTACATTCACCAGCCCAAAATGAAGGGTAACTATCATTTTTAACATTATAAGGTAGTACATTGACGTGTATAAATCTCTCTATATAGCTCTACGTTATACACACACATATATGTCCATTAAACGGAAAATATATCATACTTGCTTTAATTACTGCTAAATCAATAATTTTGCAAGTTGCAAATCCTTTTATAATTACTAGACAAATGGCTAAGCGTTTTTGTCTGTATTGTTATCATTGGCGTCAAGTTCATTAGGCCTACATGTACTTGGCTGAGAAGCTCCTTCCAAGAGATATATCTTTGTTATAGGCCTCACTTTATAGAAACCTCTGCTGAATAGCCTTACTGAGCGAACATATCCATTTCGATCAGGATGAACTTCAGTCACAACACCTAAAGGCCATTCTCCTCTGGGCAGTCTTTCATCTTTAATCAGAACCACATCTCCTACCTTGAAACTTACACGTGGGACTAACCATTTCTGTCGAATTTGTAATGTTGGGAGAAATTCTGAAATCCACCTTTTCCAGAACACATTTGCAAGATAATGGATTTGTCGCCACCATCTCCCAGTGTAAAGTTTATCTTTCGAAAATGTTCCTGGTGGATAACTTGCATTGGTGCGTAGTAACAGCAATTTATTTGGTGTCAAGGGTTGCACACCATTTACATTGTCAGACGCAGTAGTCAGTGGACGGTCATTCATGATCAATTCTACCTCTGTCATTAAAGTGGTTAAGGCTTCATCAGCTAGTAATTGTTTTTTTAAAAAAGCCTTCAAGATGTTCTTCACAGACCGAATCAATCTCTCCCATACCCCACCCATGTGACTAGCTGCAGGTGGGTTAAAATGCCACTCTATTCCCTTCTGGTGAAGATAGTCAATCACTTTATGCTGATTCCATGTCTGAATTGAAGTTCTAAGTTCTTGTTCGTCAGCTTTGAAGTTAGTTCCATTATCACTGAAAACATGCTCTGGTCTTCCTCTACGACTAACGAACCGTTGAAATGCACATAGGAATGAGTCTTCACTTAGAGAATGAGCAATCTCGATATGAACCGCACGAATTGACAGACATGTAAATATACATCCATATCTTTTAAAGTTTTTTCTTCCTTGTTTGACATGGAGTGGGCCAAAATAATCTATGCCGATATTTGTGAAAGGAGGGACATCCGGAGTTAATCTCACTAGCGGTAAATCAGCCATCATTTGCTCACCAGGTGAAGTATTGTTTTTTTGACAGGGTAGACAATGTCTCACAACTCTACGCACAGCAGCATTTCCTTTGACAATCCAAAACGTTTTTCTTACAGCTGCCAACACAGTGTTTGTTCCCAAATGACCCACAACATTGGAATGATGATGATGAATAATTAAATCTGTGACCGGATGCTTGCAAGGGAGTATCATCTGATGTTTTGCTTCAAATGGAATTGGAGCTTGACTTACTCTTCCCCCAACTCTGAGAGTTCTGTTTAATAGAATAGGACTGAGCTTCCTCAACTGATGTAGTTTACTCTTGTTTGAAATCGATTTTAAATCTTCTGAGAATGATTGTTGTTGTACAAGCTGGACGATTGCACTGCAAGCCTCTTCCAATTCACCTACACACAATTCACCAAGTTTACACTCTACAACTTTTTTCAAGAATTTTTGTTGACTTTTTAAATACTTTTTAAATCTAAGCAGCCACGCTGTAGCTCTTTGTTGCTTTACCCACTGCAACTGGTTGAGTTTCAGTGATATATTTTGAACTTGTTGCTTCGCCCACTGCAACTGGTTGAGATTCAGTGATATGTTTTGAATTTGTTTCTTCAGGTGCGGCAGGGTTTACTTTCGGTTTTGGATCATGATGTGAACTTTCCTTATTTTTGTCTACTATTGGTTCAGTTACATACTTCTGTGGTTCAGATTGTTTTATTTGACTATTCGAATCTTGTTCTTCCCACACCTTCGTCTCTATTTCTGCAATCTCCAGTTCATATTCCATTTTGATTTTTTCTTCTGACATTTTAAATTCTTGTTGCTGCTTTTTCAATTGATGAAGTTCATCTAATTGTTTTAATTTTAATTTTGCGACGGCTGCTTTCGCTTCAGCTTCCTGCAGCGTTACACTGGAGCTACTGCTTCTACCACTAGATCTACTGCTCCTACCACTAGATCTATTACTTCTACTAGACACTACACTCTGAGCCTTTGTTTTTGACTTTCCTAACCATTCATTTAAATGCTCTTGATGTTCAGACCATCCTCTCTTGATTTCTTCCACTGATTCACTCGCTGCTTGCCATTTAACGTTTTCATCAATCGCCTTTAAATGTTCAAGATATTGCGAACTTGTTGTTAAATAATTATCATATGCTTTTGATAGTGTTTCAGCAGCGGCAGTTACAGCATCAGCGTTTTCATATACTGTCATTAATTTTCCTAGGTCACGGTATAGCTTGTTTACATTACCCTTGTAACAGTGTTGACACTGCCCAGCCCGGGGACCGAACCACCAACCCTTGCATCGTGATGCCTGAGTGCTACGCATCTAGCCAAAGAGTCGACTCATTGGCTAGAGTAGTAATCACTCCAGTCCGTCATACACACACCCGGCTACATACTCCCCTCTCAAATATCTGCTCGTCCCCGAGCAGCCTTCAACACACTCGTGGGTTAACTTCTCCTGCCTGCCTTTTACCGCAACCCTATCCCCAGTGTTCTGTACTGAGGTCAGGCCTATTGGTACTGCATTACTGACAAGGAGAACCGTTATTGGGCGCCAATGTAACAGTGTTGGAGGACACCAGTAGTGAGTCTGATAGTGATGTCGAACAGATTGTCGACATACAAGTAAATAACGATGAGGTTCACTCCGCTAGCGAAGTTTCAGAGGTGTTATCAGATAATGCATCTGCTAGTGAAGTTTCAGAGGTATTATCCGGTGATGTATCTAATAGCTCTGAGGAGGAAACATCAGTGGGTACCTCCAGTGGTCAGGAAAACGATCCTGTAGATATTGCCCCTGCAGCACCCAAACCCCCAGATGTTCCTCGTAGGTCTGGACGACAGCGCAAGCTGCCTATTAGGCTGCGAGATGACTATGTCATGTATCGACAGGCTATTAAGGACAGTCAGAGTGTTAATGAAAACATTGTTGGTAAACAGCAGCAACCTATAAAGTCAGACTGGGCCCAGCGAGCTAGTTTTCTCGCCAGTATTTCCAGCAGTGGCATTTTTCAGGGCAGGGCTGAGCATCTGTCACAAGCAATTTTAGAAATTGTCACTAAACATAAACACTCTTCTCTCGTCGTCCTTGAGACATCCTGTCGACTGCGCCACTTGTAATAGGGTTGCCCGGCGGAAGTATGTGCCAGCCCTATCGGTGGTTCTCTTTTACCAGTCTCAAGCCGCGTACAAGAAGAGGTCAACACTCAAGGTCATTTCAGCAATTTTATTAAGGTCAAAAATTGTCCCTGTTATAACAAATATAAAAGTAAAAAATAAAAAGTATCACAGACAATGAAAAAAATAAAAATAAACAAATTACTTCTTCAATTAGTAGTCATCAACACTGTACTGTCAATTTATTTAACAGATTAATCAGAATAATTATTCTCTTTTATTCACTTGTCGATTATTCAGACAACATATGTACAATTAATTACTGTGTTACCGTAACAACATTTTATACCCTTCAACTTATAATACATCAATTCCAACACATTTTAATTATGTATCAATGACTAAATCCTTTGTTAACTTGAATAAAAATATAAAACACAATGAAACAAATTATAAATGAACTTATAATCCCTCTTACCCTGGCAGTAACCCGAGCACATGTTTACAGCGTACCGCCGATGCCCGACCACTACATCTCCTTACTGTTCAAAAAGTAATATAAATTATATTAAATACATGGTTTATAAGCGATAGCATTCTTTAGCAAATACATGAGCCTATATGGCCAAAGCGGCTGAGGATTAAAGAATTATGCTCATCCTACATTTATAGCACAGACATGTAAAATTACTCATGTCCCGTAGGAATAAATCATTACCTGCTCGAGAATTCATTCAGATCAAACTTCATCTACATGCATTGTACGTGGATTTACTCTCTTCAGACTCAGATATTTTACTCAGTGGCTGAGTAAAATTATTTACTAAATCACATATTATTTCTTAAATCAAGGTATTAAATTATTGTACACGCTACTTAAATCTTGCTGCATATGTAATAATATAACTACGAGTTAATAATGAACTATAAACTGAAACATAAATATCAGCGATAGATTTCAGACTAATTCTAAATTGCAATCCATCATGGTGGCAGGTTGAATGACTTGTCAATTTTAAATATGGAACTGTCAGGAAGTAAATTAAAACCTGTCACGAAATAAAGTGACTTTCAGTATCGGTACTCACGGTCTATGTTATCTAGCACAAAAGTAGTCATTCACCACCTTCTGATACAATTCTGACGTTGATTACATCTTTAAAAATATGTCTATATAGAACGGTGTCCAGCTAGAAAAGAAAATTTCCCTAGCCCAGAGTTATCATCTGACCTTTTAAGGTGACACTAAATCCAGAAATATTACGAACCATTATTTAGTTATAATGCAATCACCAGATGGCTCTGCCATCATACACTGACGAACCAATACCACAAATTCGACACTATCACACCCTTATGACCTGCTACCGATTTCTTTAGCCTTGAAATTTCTTCATTTCAAAGAAGTCCTGTCTTGCCTTCATGGTCACAGCTTTCCGAGGCCATTTGCCCGTGAGCTTCATTTGACTCATCCTTTGCTAGACCTTCATCCACTTCTTTACTTGACAGTTCGTCGGCAAATTTTCTTACACTTAATGTAGCGACAATTCAATTGGCCTACATGGAATAAATTCTTGAACGCGCAAAAAAGTCCAAACCAACTTCTTATTTTCTTGAATCATTTATTTCTTGGCTTGGCCTCATCATAATGCGGTTCACTGCAACGACATTAGGGCACTAATAAGTACAACTACATTTACAATATTGGGCGATAATTGGGGCACTTAAACAGTATAGGACGATAATCCAGGTATTTAGGTATATTGCTTTAGATAAGTTTATAACGTTTACAATTGTAATAATATTATTATAAACAGTAACATAAACATTAAATAACATAATGGGCCTATGTAAACTTACAAAAAATTTATGGACCGGATTTAAACAATCATCAATTTGAATCTAAAATAGTAATCAGTTCTTTCTTCCATAATGTGTTTGTGTAAAATGCTAAGCTGAAACTTTTCTATCTTTAAATGTGCGCTGTGGCATCTCTGATGGAACAAATTTTGTTATATTAAATTTGAAATTAGTCATTGCATGATAAATAAATCAAGCCACATCACGCATTGCATCTGTGTCACTGGTCTTCATTAAATTGATAAATATTCGAAATCCGTTTTGAGTTTCATCATATGGAGGAAAGTGCTTGGTAACATATCCATGCCTTAACAATTTATCGTCGTCACAAATTAAAATAAAATGATGTTCATCTTCAACCACAACACAATTTCTAGCATTACACAAACACATATCCTATCTGCCATTAAAACTGAATGCCTTCTATGCTCTATCGTTATTTGGTGATTTGAACATCTAAATTTACTAAACGCAATTTAATATTTGCGAATATTTATTATTTCTAAATATGATTCTGGAATAAGATAACATTTAAACTGTGAATATATTGCTAACTTGCTGGAATTCTTGATACCGTCCTCCCAGTTTGATTTAAAATGATTTTTTAAAAGTAAACATAACACTTCAAAAAATACATCTTCATTTCCGACTCCTTGCTGTGCTCAGACATGCTTCTTCTGCAACAATCATACTGAGCTGATTCACATATTTCTGAGTATTCAAAGCTCCACACTTCCGACCCATGTACAACTATAGGTAAGATCATTTTATCAAACAGAGTAATGACAATTGACCTTGGTAAAACACCACATTCATAACTGTATTTATAGAACATATGAAGTCCACCTCAATAGGTGTGCCACCAAGCCACCACTTCTCATTATTTTTAAATTTACCTCCTCGCCTAAACACTTATCTTTTAGTTTTCGAAATACTAACTATTAAACCCCACTTTTTACAATATTTTGACAGCACATTTAATCGTTTATTTCAGACAGAACAATTACAGTTGAAATTAATGATGAAATGTCAGATAAAGTAAAACTTAATGCTGGCACACCCCAAGGGTTTGTCCTCAGCTGACTCTTATTTTTGATATATGTGAATAATATTCCAGTAGATCCCATGAACAACCAGGTAAAGATATCACAATTTGCGGATGATCTAGGTATGTGGACATTCAGCCCCAACGCCACATACGTTCAATATCGGATCCATAAAACATTATCGGCTCTAGAAAAGTGGTGTTCTAAATGGAGCATTAAATTAAATGCTAAAAAACACAGCTAATTGTACTTAAAAAAATAGGGAGACAACACAAACAAATAAAGCTTCAATTATTCGGAGAAGAAATAGATCATGTGGAAGAAGCAACACTGCTGGGAGTGACTATCAAAAACACATCTAACTTTCGATCACATATAAAATTGGCAATATCCAAAGCAAATAGACGAGCAAACTTACTAAGATTTCTAAGTGGTACTAACTGGGGATGTAAGCCTAAAATAATCATGCAATTCTGCAAACAATTCGTCAGACCAACCCTAGAATATGGAGCGATAACTCTTCTATCGGCACCTAAAACAACATTAGAAAAGATACAACTAGTACAAGATAAGGCTATCAAGCTAGCTTACCGCCTACCGTGGTGTACCAGCACACGCAAAATACATGAGCTAGCAGAAATTAAAACCATTAAAAATCGATTCCAATCATTAGCGAATAATACACTCATTAGAAAAACACTCAGAATTATTCAAGCTTCAAAGAGGAGGGACAAAACCAATTTTCTAGACGAATTACTAGAAACCTAAAAGAAACAATATGGAAATGAAAATGGTATGCCCCGGTCTTAAATCATCAAAAAATCGGTGATTTTATTTTGATTTTTAATATGACCATATGATGTAAATTCCCGTATTTCTTATTTTTATCATGGTTTTAAATAATTATAAATCAGGAATTTCGTCTCTATATCTAGCCTAACTGGTTAATGTGCATTACAAAAAATAAAAAACTTGTTCAGTTCTAGTCTATGGACATGTTTACATCATATGGTCATATTATAAAGCTAAAATTATATCACCGATTTTTTATGGTTTTAGACCTGGGCATGTCCCTTTAATATAGCATTAACGCCTTATAATTTGTCATACCTTTTTCACTTTAATATTTATATTGCTATTTTGTACATAGGTGTTGTTTTTCTGTAAGACCTTAATAGTATTGATATAATTTCACACATATCCCCCGGTGTTCGTATAACCCAGTCAACCAAACAGGCTGATTTAAATCGTATTATTGGTCATATCACACATTAGCATGTGTAGATGCTATACTTCGCTCTAATAGTTTTAGTGTTAATGTTATGAGAAGACAGGGGGGTTATTAAATTTGAATTTTCACCCACTTGAAGTTTTGTCTCGCTGACGCGATCCACAACTTCAAATGAGTGAAAATTATTAAGATTTGACAAAATGGTGATAAAAAAATTCAAATATTACTGATTAATGTCACTTTTTGTCTTTAACAGGTTTAAAAGCTGATATGTAATGTGCTAATATAAAATATAAAAAACGAATATGGACGGCACCGGCGGTTAAAGGGTTAAGGCAACAGGTGGACATTCACTCTCAATAGTCTAGACAATAGACAGAGGATGTCAGATCTCAGACAAGACGCCATGTCTTCGGATATTGAACACTTTAACTCTTTAACCGACGGTGCCGCATATTTGGGTTTTTCATTTTTTATTATCACATTAATTACCACATTTTGAACATGTTAAAGATAAAATGTGATATCAATCAGCAATATTTGAAAACAGTTGACCTCCATTTTGTAAAATCAGAATAATTTCCACTCACTTGAAGTTGTGGATCGCGTCAGCGAGACACACATTCAAGAGTGTGAAAATTCAAATTGAATAATTTGGCGGTTAAACGGTTAAGCACAAGAGTGGTAAATTTAACATTGCCTCTTCTTTGGCTTTGTCAATATTCTGGCAATGACAACATTACTGGAGGATGGATGGGTGGATTGTGCAAAAGGAGCAAGACCACTCAATACAATCGACACAATACTCACATATTGCTTGTTTTGAAACAATAATTTATTTTAACCAAATAAAACATAACAACATTAAGATTTATTTAAGTACCTCCAGGCCAAAAGTCACATTATATACATGATAACATCGTACGATTGACAGTGTTTTGGTGTGACACATTTAAGCATGTACTGTACTGAATGCAAAGCCAAAGGGCAGTATCTACATTGCAGCGATGTGTAGGTCACAATACAGGGAGTGTTCTGTACATCTTGTTCATAATGTGATCATCGTAAACTGATTCAAAACTGCAATAGACCTAAAAATCGACTTACAAAATATTATATCTGACTAGATACAAGTAAACCATAGAAAAAGGCGAGTGCGCATACTAACCAATTCATTAATATAAAATAAATAAAAAGCAAAGCTGCTATTTGTATTGTAACTATAATTAGTGTGTGTGCAATTCACACCCAAGTATCCACACATATAACGTCATCGAGAGTGTCAAACAATTATTGCTGTGTTTATTATGGGAATGGGAAAGTTATTTTGTGTAATTTTTATAAGAGTGTTTTACGTAAAGAAAAGGGATAGTTACCTTTGAAACAGAATCAGTAAAAAATACAAATTACACTCAGTAGTTACATTGTCTAATTACAAAAGTTCAGAGACCTTGTTAACACTTGCTAAATAACATTAAAAAAAAACAGAATCAACGTAAGCTTAAATATATTTATTTCTTGAAACTCCTATAACGAAATATAGTGGTGTACTCACATAATATAATAACTAAATAGAAAAGGAGTTCCCGAACTCCGAGGCCCGGCTTTCTCTGTTTGAGTGCTACAGACAATCAGTGCATTGGTCTTTCTCATGGGCCACAATCCAAAATTCCTTCATTACTTGCCTACGATAAACCTCGTACAGAGGATGTAGACCTACCCACCAAATTCAGGCTCAATGTTGGGCCAGCATTGCAGCCCATTGCTGGTTCAATGCCGGTCAATTGTTTACGATGCTGGCCCGACACTATTCTATCATTGGGTCTGTTGTATACTTCGCGCAAACACGTGGCATTCCCACAGGCCCGTCATTGTGACAGCATTGGGTGATTGTACCGTATGTTATGACTGCTGCATTTTGCTGGTGACGCTTCCCATCCCGGCGCCAGAAACACCAGACAACACAATACAATGGCCCAATGCTGAAGTAATGCTGGGCCACCGTCTGCTACGCTTGGCCACCATTATTCCAACTAAAACCCTTTTAGCTCTTAATCCTCTGAACCACAAATATAATCGTGACTATTTTTTTTCTGAACACTTGTTAAAGGCAAAAGTTCTTAACATAATGAACTGAAACGTTATATTGCACATTTTCATAAGGACTAGTGTACAGAAATGTAAACAGTTTCCCACACACAGCACCCCCCCCCCCCTTTACCCTAAATATGTCACAAACTCTCTACAACAAGTGTCAAATCTGAAAATCGTACACCAAGTTGGTGTACGACTTTCGGAGTTAAGATTTGTTGCATACAGATGGGCTAATGAAAGATGATGAGCCGAATTCTGGTGAATTGTACTTTAGACCACCATCTATAGGGACACTCTAATGTTATGTGAGCTAATAATAATTATTATTATTAAAGTCCCAGGAGATAAGGCCTCATCTCTATATTACATATATAATAAACCTCTTAACAACCAACCAATTTAAATCACATTATTACAAAATGGAACCCATCGTCATGAGCAAATCACACGACATATAGTGGGATAACATGCAATATTCGCCTATTAGTGGTAAAACAACGTTTGGAACCCAATGCAAAATATATGAACAAGTATTTGCCAATATATTAAATTGCTTAAATGCTTTTCAAGATAACGAAACAATAAAATGTGCGCGCCACCCCGTAGTCAATCACTGCCATTAACATAAACTACTTCAGCGCGGGGACTAATTTATGTTTTTAATTTGGAGGTAGTTCAGAACTCGCGGTAGCGAGACACAACTTCAAGTGAGTGTACAAATCGATTATATAACTTTACATTTTAATATTGTATTGCCCACATATCATATTAATTAGATTTATGAGACAGGATCGAGGGAATGACAGTAATTAGCAAAAGATCAAATGTATTTCCGGGTGGGGTAGACAACATAGACATGTTCACCCTGTAGGTGTGATCGTGGATGGCAGACAACATAGACATGTTCACTATGTAGGAGTGATCGTGGGGGGGCAGACAACATAGACATGTTTACTCTGTAGGAGTGATCGTGGGTGGCAGACAACATAGACATGTTCACTCTGTAGGAGCGATCGTGGATGGCAGACAACATAGACATGTTCACCCTGTAGGAGTGATCGTGGGTGGCAGACAACATAGACATGTTCACACTGTAGGAGTGATCGTGGGTGGCAGATAACATAGACATGTTCACCCTGTAGGAGTGATCGTGGGTGGCAGACAACATAGACATGTTCACTCTGTAGGAGTGATCGTGGCTACAGAGTGAACGTGGGTGGCAGACAACATAGACATGTTCACTCTGTAGGAGCGATCGTGGATGGCCGACAACATAGACATGTTCACCCTGTAGGAGTGATCGTGGGTGGCAGACAACATAGACATGTTCACACTGTAGGAGTGATCGTGGGTGGCAGATAACATAGACATGTTCACTCTGTAGGAGTGATCGTGGCTACAGAGTGAACGTGGGTGGCAGACAACATAGACATGTTCACTCTGTAGGAGTGATCGTAGCCCCGGAGCATCCTGATCTCATCTTGAAGGCTCGGGTGAAGTGGGAGTTGGTCATCATGTAGGCAATGCAGGCGACGAAGGCGTGTGCGTGTGCCAGGAATGTAACCCACAGATGAACTATAGGCATCTGGTGAGATGTATCTGACAAATTAACAACCACAAAAGGCATCCAGCAGACGAGGTAAGCCAGTGCCATTACCATCAGCGTGGTGCCAAGCCTACGAGCACGGTGCACAGCTGTCGTGATCACTGCTGGGCGACTGCTTTCATTAGATGTCTGAATATCGACATCTTCAACTGTGGTTCTTACTACAGGGTCACTACGTGTTACATTGGAAGGCTGACCATTGACATCTATGCCATCTGTGTCTAGTTCGTGTATGTCGACAGTACTATCACGAGTAGATGCAGCTATGCCATCTGTGTCTAGTTCGTGTATGTCGACAGTACTAGCATGAGTAGATGCAGGTAATGATGAAATCCTGATGGCAGGTGTATAGCGGACGATGGCATCTCTGGGGACAAGGTTGACTGGTGGTGCTGACTCCAATGCTACGCTTCCAGCTATTTCTGCGCCTCCTGGACAGAGGTCCAGGTCTCTGTTTTGGCTACTATGAATTCTTGCATTTCTCTCTTCCCGAAATACCTTGGCTATAATCTTTATGTGGCTGATAAAGATCAATACAAGTGGAGTAGCAATTAGGAAAATACAAGCAAATACTGTGTAAGATCTGTTATGGGTTCGATCCCACATACATTGGTGACTGTGCTCATTGAATGATTGCTTCCCCCAGAGTAGGTAATTTGGCATTTCTGCCATAAAGGACATAACCCAGCACACCACACACATAAGGCTGTGGTACTTGTACCCTTCAAACAGATCCGTGAGCCAAGAATTAAATATGATGACATGGTGGTGCAGGGTGACGAGTGCCAGGCCCATGAGGGAAGAAATACAGCTGATGAAGCATGTGGAGGCTATGATATCACACACTAATGAGTGCTTCAAGAAGAATACCTCGCCTTGTGTCACACCTGGAACAAACATAACATATTAGACCTATATAATTATATAGTTTTCTTACACTGTGTACAACGGGTTTCACTATTGTAACTACATCGGTGTCAGCTCATGTTACACTCTTGCTGTAGTTAGAGCTACATTGAATTGCAGTTATGTAATGTGTGACGTGATCTAGTGAAAATCACAAACGCTGCTCATTTGTTGTGAAATAAGTGGAGAGATGACGACATGAAGGTGTACAACCTATATCATTGTAAGGCATGTTTGTAAGAATATTTTGATTTACAACACCATATTTATACAAGTGGAACTATATCCAAATATTTTTAAAAGATTAAAAAGCTAGAATTGAATTATGTTAAGTAGTAATGATGAATATTTTAAACACCCTAAGATTGTTTAAATGTGTGAATGGCAAGCCAGAATGTAAGTGTACATACCATGTCGATATGTGTGATTCACAGAACTAACCATTCTAACCCTGCTGTACATATTGTATATATATATATTGCTATGACAAATAAGTCAGCAATGACGTGATTTTTTGTAAATAAAACATATATCTATCTATCTATCTATTTGAAGGATATAAAAAAATAATTAGGGTCATGACCCCACCCGCCTCACATGTGACCTATGCGTCCCCAACCCTTGGCTCGAAAGGAGAGGGGTGAGCGAGGGGGTCGTAACCTGATTGGCCAGAATGTCGCGATCTCTAATGCCACTTGGGTCAAATAAATAAGGTTTCCGCCTAAAGACTCAGTCATTAAAAAAAATTGAATATTAATCGGAATTGTGTGAGAATAGTCTACATGGATTTACTAACCACTAAACTAGTTATATTGGTATATTACAAAATAAAATTGGGCTATAATTGAACAATTTATCATATTTCTTAAATATAACAATTATCTGTCGACCATCTTGGACGCCATATTAAATAATGATAAAATATCCATCAATTTGCTGGCAGACACCCGGATGTTGACCATTTACAACCTGCTGTTGACCCTTTTACACCCTGCTGCTGACCATTTACAATACCCTGCTGCTGCCAATTTATGCCATGCTGCTGACCATTCACACCCTGCTGCTGAATGCCCGCGAACAAAAAACTATGAAGTTTTATGAATGTCCTTCAACGTGTTCATGAACTGTTCATGAACGTTTTCAAACAACAAATAAGACTTTCGTGAACATTCACGGGTTCATTAACTTATTCTGTTCGTGAATTGTCACCTTGAACTTAAGTTTTTTTTAACGTTCATGGACTCAGATAATGCATGAGCCGGATAGTCAATGAACATTCATAAACGTTCAATAAATGTGCTTTTGAACTACTCATGAACATTCGTTAATTAAAAATTTGACATTCATAAAATTATTATGACTTATTTTGTTCAATTAAACTGTCAACTTGTTAATGAACTTCGGTTGTTTACGGATGGTCATGAACTTGGAGAAAATTCATGAACCAGATAGTGCAAGAAGTTTCATGAACGTTCATTAAATGTGTTCATGAATTATTCTGAACATTCATGAAAAACAAATCAGACGTTCATGAAATTTATGAACTGTCAAGCTGGAATTCTCGAGCCTTTATGAAATTGGGGTTGTTCGTGAACGACCAGGAGCTCGTGGTTCGTGAACCAGATTAGCCAGCAATATTCACTAAGTCCATGTTGTTCATGACCTAAGTTCACGATGTTCATGAATGTTTACGAAATGGTCATGAAAATGGATTCACTCACAAGTCTAACTTACATATAATCGATGGTCCAAAACAATAGTGGGTCAAGTCGACTTGACAGCGAAATTGTGTTTATCTTTTTGCTTAGAACTACAGTCTTCTAATTGCACTTATCAGCATGTAGACTTGGAATAATACTGTTGAAACACACAGCGATTGGAATTTGACAGTAGATCAAGTGAAGTTATCAGAGTATTTTTTCACCTTCCAAAACGATTTACAGAAGCAAAATCGAGATCAACAAGACACCAAGTTGACTTAGCTCATTGTTATTCCAGGAACACAGAATATGCAGGGATTTTCTTAGATCAACAATGAACTAAGTCCAGGCATTTACCCTATGTTGGCTCCAAAAGTCTCAGAATAAGAATGCGCTAAGTGCACTTGCACCGTTTCTGTCCTAGAAACAAGAGCCCATAAGCATATACCACCAGAATAACAATGTGTCAAGTCAAATTGGTCCTGTGTTGGACAGCTATTATGCTGCTATGTGCTACTTTTCACGAGAATAACAATGTGCTAAGTCGACTTGATCTGTTGTTTTATTCTGAATTTGGAATAAATTCAAACTTTATACATATTATAGGTGACTTAGCTGGTTATTATTAGGCAAAAAATGTCACTTAGCACACTATTGTTTTAACCATCGTAATATCCTGATTGAGGATTCCATTTTTTCTTAGGTAGTCTTATCTAAACACAGCAAACTAATTAAGCTTCACAAGATGATCATTTTTTTGTTAATTAAGCAATGAAATAAATCGAACTTTAGGCCACTTTTGTGCACATACAGGGTAAATTGAGCCAGGAGAACCTCCTGAGAATGGTGAGATGACACTGCCATCCAGACACAGGATTCGAAATTTTGATTTGAAGGTCTGAGGCGGAGCACCTACATGTACCTCTCGGCCACATAGGGTCCCCACAGTACGTTTTTATGTGTGGATGGTGAAGAAACATTTTGTTCCTTTTAAACCGCCGAGACCGGGAAACGAGCTCCGAATTCTAGCGTGATAGACAGCAACTACCCTAGGGCCCCCGCGCTGTTAATTAGGAGACATATCCCCTCTCATAGACTCACATAAAACCGAACAGAAATCCGACAAAAAACTAATTATTTTAAAATAATATATTTTCTGTGGCTGATAATCGAAATCATGAAGTAAATTGAGACTTCAAAGCTCATAGCAATTCATCACTGTTCAAGAATCCGTCCGTCATCAACTGACATGAACTAGCAGCCATGTTCATAATAATTAGTCTTCCTCAAAGTTCATAAAACTATCTTTGATGAACTTTAACGAAACAAACCATGAACTACCTTGAAACCTATGAAGTTCATAACAATTCCCAACAAGTTTAAGGGGGTGCTCAGTGTATTTGAACCCCACCACTTAATTTCCAGAGTGATGATTTTCAGTTTCAGCGCGGGGAGCGTCTTTGTACGTCATAATCTGACGTCTGTAGGCGTGAGAATCCCACGCATATAGACGACCCCCACACCGAAATAATTAAAATGGCTGTATACCATAACATATGTATTCAAATGAAGCGGAAAGAGCTAACTGAGACATTTATGATGACTTCAAATTATAAAAAATGTTCTCCATGGTTTATGTCAAAATATGTCAGCGTTGTAAGGGGTAATTTAACCCTTTAAGCGTTGAAATAATTTGTTAAAAAAACATCGCGACCATAGGGATTTTTTCAAATTGAGATCATCATAAATATCTTAGTTAGATCTTTCTGATTTATTTGAATACCTATGTTATGGGTCTACGACCATTAGAATTATTTTTACTCTTACAATGCTGGGATAGATTTTAGTCGTCAGAATCTGACGTCTACAGACGTCAGATTCTGACGACTAAAGTCTATCCCCGCACTGTAAGAGTTAAATCAACATCCCATCTTCATTTTACTGCAAAGATACCATAAAACACAACACACGTGGGGATCGGCAGTAGACGTAAGAATCTGACGTCTGTAAAATCCACACTTGATCTCTTTTTTTAAATATTTTATATTTTTGAGTCCTGGGTTAAACACCCCTTTGTTGTACATCTGATTACGTCATTGGGTAGCCCACATGTTCATGCTGTTATTGCCACGTTATGCTGTATACTCACCAACTATACACATAGGGTTTGCTACAACACACATGAGCAAATCTGCCAGAGCCAAGTTCGTCCAAAATGCTTTGGAAATATGCTGCTTCTTTCGCTCCTTCGGCTGGAACACGTGCAGTGATAGTAGTACCAGGACATTCCCCACAACACCAACCAGAGTGGTAACAGTGACTCCTGCCACGTAGAGCTTGGTCATCAAAGGGTGCGTCACAAGCATTGACTTTACGTTGTGCACGGTGTCCAGTGTGGTGCTCATATTATCAAATGTTTCGTTCATCGTTCCACCTTCCAAAGAGAGCTAGGTCTCCCTGATTAAAACCACAGAAGATGATCTTCCGCCTGATGTATCTGAAAACGGAAAACAATTATTAACGAGAACCCAGCTATCGATAACGTAACCTATAATAACCTCTTCAGCGCAGGGACGGCCTTAACCCCTCATCCGCCGGTGCCGTCCATATTGTTTTTTTACATTTCTTATTAGCACATCACATATCAGCTTTTAAACCTTTTAAAGATAAAAAGTGACATTAATCAGCAAGATTTGAAATTTGTTGACCTCCATTTTGTAAACATCACACAACATCAAGTGGGTGAAAATTCCAATTGAATAATTTGGCGGTTAAACGGTTAACGTATACGTCAGAATCAGATTCTGACGCCTGAAGTCGGTTCCTGTACTGAAACAATTGAAATATTCCTATTTACCGTCGGTATAAAATATGTATTCAAATGACGCAGAAAGAGCTAACAACGTAATTTATGATGATTTCAAATTGAAAAAACCTTTGGTCTCCAAGTTTTATACAAACATATCTCAGGCTTGAAAGGGCTAACCCTTTCAAGCCTGAATTTGCCATTGTCATTTTCATTCACCGCGAATTGCTGTCGCAATTCTCGTCTTACAGTGAATGAAGATGATTGTAGGAAAATTAAATCTGTTTTCAGGAATGTAAAATGGTTCTTGAGATATAAATATATATCGTGAGAGATAAAAAAAAGTTAAGCACATCGGATATGAAATCCACCATTAGAAACATTTTTTTTATCTTTTAGCGCTTGACTAATGGCGTATTTATCAACAGCAAAAGTCTTGACAAATATGATATTATCGAAATGTTTAGTTTGGTTATAGTGTATTCTCCTAGTGCAAGGGGAGAAAAGCAGGTCTACATCTTCATTTTTTAAACTAGAAAAGGCTAGACAAACAAATAATTCAATAAATACGCTCCAAATCGGGAAAAATAGTGATATCTAATGCTACAATAAATGAAAGAAGCGACGCGTTTCTATACAGAACTCTATACAAGTAAAAATTTGCTGCAAAATTATTTGGATACTTTTTAGACAAAATCGGAGAAAAAAAGAAACTGAATGTAAAGGATAAGAATAGCTGTGAAGGCATAATAACTTTAGAAGAGTCTGAACATGCTGTGAGTACCTTATAGGACAATAAATCTCCTGGTAATGACGGCTTAACAGCCGAGTTTTATAAAACATTCTCAACCACATTTGCTCAGTTCCTTTTACATGTATATAATGTGTCCTTTCGGTATGGCGAGTTGTGCTGATCACAAAGATAATCTGTGTTAATTTTAATATTTAAGAAATGGGATTGACACTTAGCATTACAACCATCGAATATAAAATTATTGCGAACAGTTAAGCTAACAGATTGCATACAGTTCTTCCCGAATTAATTAGTCATGATCAAACAGAATATAACATAAAAGGAATTACAATCTAGGAAAATATAAAACTTGTACAATATTTAGTTTTTTATGCAGACAAACTCAAATTAGCTACAATATTTAAATTTCTCTTTCAGCTGATCATGGCGCTTTTTGTATTATTCCAATAGTCAATACCGACATACAATGAGTCAACTATGACATACAAGACCAGCGAAAAATAGTTATTTAACAAAACATTAGCAATATATATCGATATATATGATATATATATCTATATCATATAGGTAGTATGGTATATGGTCTAAGCACATATTGTATATCGAATGTTATCCCAGAAAACACATAACATCCGTACAAAACCTGTGCAAAGCCGAACCAACGTCGAAGACTTTGGGCCGACGTCGCACCGACGAAGCACAAATGCCACACAAAAGTTTCGTGCTTGCAACAACTGAGCAAAGCCGGACCAACGCCGAAGACGTCGGGCCGGCGTCGCACCGACGCCGCACAAATGCCACAAAAAAGCTTCGGGCTTGCAACAACTGTGCAAAGCCGGACCAACGCCGAAGACGTCGGGCCGGCGTCGCATCGACGCCGCACAAATGCCACACAAAAGCTTCGGGCTTGCTGGGATGTATACAATGGTCTATTCACATAATGTACCTTATGTGTTATGATTGTATATAGTGTTATTTATATTATATATTATATTATATATTATTTATATGTTGCCAAGCGAACATAAGCCGTTACCCGGTACTGACCCATGTCCGCCACCTGTCGCACACACATATAGAATCTAAAGTTAGGCTAAAAAATAGTTGAATAAAGTTGAATAAGTTGAATAAATATCGCCATAGGTAAAGTAGATTCTAAAAATGTGATTTAACTACTCTTATTCCACAGGACTGCTGTCCCTTGTACAATAAAAGCTGTCTATGTGGCTGACCTCAGTGTGTCAGAGGCACTTGCAACGATAAGTATCCAGGTTGTCTGAGATGACTTGTTTATAATTGATCAGCATCAGGAGCTGATAAGCATTAGAATCAGGAACTGGGGAAGGTGTGTCAGAAATGATCAGGATCATAATCACGAACTGGGGAGGGGTGTCAACTATTATTAAAATCAAAATCAGGAACCAGGGGAGGGGTGTCAACTATTATCATGATCAGGAGCTGGGGGAGGGGCGTCAACTATTCCAAATATCAGAATTAGAGCTGGGTTGGGGAGGGGTTTCAACTATTATTGTGATCAGGAACTTGGTCAAGGGTGTCAACTAATCAGTAACCAGGAACTGGGGGGGTTGTTAACTATTATCATGATAAGATTTAGGAACTGGGGGGGGGGGTGTCAACTATTATCATGATCAGAATCAGGAACTGGGGAGGGGTGTCAACTATGATCATTATTTGTAATTAGGAGCTGAAGGAAGGGTGTCAATTATTACCATGATCAGAATCAGGAACTGGAGGAGGAGTGTGGAATATCATCATGATCAGAATCAGGATCTGGAGAGGGGTGTCAACTATAATCATGATCAGAATCAAGAACTGGGGAGGGGTCTACTGTTATAATGAATGATTAGAATTGGGAACTGGGGAGGGTATTGACGATTACCATGATCAGGAACTGGGGAGGGGTGTTAACTGTTATCATGATCAGAATCAGGAACCAGATCAGTCCAAACTAGAACCGGGTTGACCAGACCATCAAACCTGTCTGCATGAAGGTTTGGATCTGTTTTGCTCAAAATATTTTTAGATTTTTGGTAAAAACGCATCTCCCGCCTTTCCTGGAGTATACATGCAGCGTTACGAGGCAACTGTCCTGTCACCAAGTCATGCCGATTGTTTCAGGCATACACACCGAAGCAAACAGGATAACTGAACTATGTCATAATCGGTACTAATCGAGCAGGGCCTAATTTTAAACTCAAGCGTCAAACATTATGCAGTAGACTCTCTCCAACGCGGTTAAGTATGCCTATCCATATTGTTTTGACCGCTATTGCAGTCTAACCGCATTAGTGCAATTAATATAGCATGTGACACCTAATAAGTCGGTAACTATTTGATACAAAATCATGTCGGTGCCCCAGATAATAAAATGATTACTAGCAGTAATAAATGTCTTCAAAGTCTCTTCGTTAGTTATTGAGTCAAGTGTTTTACTTAGTCTAAAACTGAAAGAAATTTGCACAATTTATTACAAATATATTGAATGTCTCACCTTGCGTACTTGATTACTTATGGTAAGCTCAGTACGCTTACACATGGACATGAATATCATAGGAATAGGTACGAAGCTTTTCAAGGGACATTTCAAGAAAATAAATTGAAACTGAAAATATTTAATTGGTGCGCACCAAATCATGCCCAACAAATCATTTGGTGCGCACCTATCAAATACTCTCAGATACAATAAAAAAATTCAAATAATTAATTGTGCGCCCCTCATGATATGGAGCGCATTATATAATCAATCGGCGCATGCCAAATGATATGGTGCTCACCAAATAATTCAAATAATTAATTCGTGCTGACCAAATGATTTGGTGCGCACCAAATAACGTAATACATGACATAAGTTATACTCAGTTCATTAGAAGTTTATTATAGGAGAAACAACTGTAAAATAGTCTAACCAGAAGGTTAATGAATAAGGCATGTGCTATTCTAGCCACCGAAAGATCCATACACAAGACAAGTGGTACTTTAGCCATCAGAAGGTTAACATGGGAGACATATCTAAGTCAAGCCCCCGGAGGCTTAATAAATTATACGTGTGATAGACTAACCACCAGAAGGTTAACATATCAGACACCTGATCCGCTAGCCCCCAGAAGGGCTAATACATGACAAATGTGATGCTCTAGCCCCCAAAAGATTAACACCTGAGATATCTGATGCCATAGCCATCAGAAGATTAATAAATAAAACGTATGATAGATAGTCTAGCCCCAAGAAAGTTAATGAATCAGGGAGATGTAGGCCTAACCCCCTGAATAATTAATTGGTGTGCACAAAATGATTTGGCCTCCACCAATAAACACTTTCAGTGACGATTTATTTTCTTGAAATCTCCCTTTAACCCTTTCAAGCCTGAATTTATCGTTGTCATCTTCATCCACTACAAGCCTCGGCTCGGCCTGTATCTGGCGACGGCGTACCGATCTGAGCCTTTATCGACCAAAAAGCAGTGCCATATGCATATCTTATGGCTCATTGATACGTCTATAATATTTCATCAAGCACATAAACTAGAATTGCGTAATTTTTTTTAATTTTGTGTTGGGCATTTACCAATTAAACGAGAAACAAGGACGAGATGAAATGTGGACATGCATTTTTGAAATAAGAAATACGGGAATAACTGACCAACGGGGCTGTCGGCACGCTTGCTACGTTGTCACACACAGCAGCCCAAAATTTAAAAGACTTCCACAATTCTAGTCTATGGACATGTTCAAATAAAATGGATATATCAATAAACAAAAAAAACACTTTGTTTTTTGGAAGATTTTTGGCTTATGTGTGCCGCTGTTAGATGTTGGGGCTAGGTAAATAAAATGAATCGGGCTTTAGGCCACTTTTGTGCACATATAGGCTAAACTGGGCCAGGAGAACCTCTTGAGGATGGTGAGATGATTGATATGACACTGTCCTCCAGACACAGGATTCGAAATTTGAGCCCTAGCGGTCTGAGGCCGAGCACGCTACCTCTCGGTCACGGTGGCTCCCCACAATACTAACTTTCACACGTGGATGGGGAAGAAACCATTTTTGTTTCTTTCAAACCGCCGAGACCGGGAACCGAACCCCGGACTATGGCGTGAAAGCAGCGGTGCTAACCACTACCCTATGGCCCCCCGCCCGTTGGGGCTATTTGTAATACATATTCTCTCACTGATGGATGGCTGTGACAGATGCTAACACAGCACATTAACCCTTTAAGCCCTCACGATGCATTAAAGCATCATTTTAAATATCTGAAAACAGACTTATTTTTCCTACAACTAGGGGTTTTAGAATGACAATTTCCATGAAGCTTGTTTACCAATGCATGGCAATTTTCGTTACTTTTTCGCCCACATCAAATCATCTTCATCCGCTACAAGTCGAGAATCGCGGGAGCAATTCGCGGCTTGTAGTGGATGAAGTTGACAATGTAAAGTCAGGATTGAAAGGGTTAACACTCTGTGTCCCGATAAATAGGCCTTATTACACTTAAATAAATGTATACATTTTTTTAAATTTAACATGACTATTTGGAGAGTAACCTTAAATTTGAGTAAAGTAAATTATCACTGTGGGCACAACATAAACTGTGAAATTCCGAGTTTCATAAATAGGCCTATAAAATTCTCGAGTAATATTGAAGACTGTCTGGAGAAAACAGGAGCCTTTGACGCAGTGCTGGCTTATTGTTGGCGGTCGCCCGTCGATCTACGATGTCGGCCCACCATTGCCTTAGTATTGGATCAATGCCTGTTGCTTGGTGTGATGATGTCATACATTCACCAGCAGTAGAGGGACGCGTTATCAACAAATAAAATAAGTATTTACCCTTATAACGCTGGATTATTTTAGTTCAAGCCATGGAGAATAAAGGTTTTTAAATTTGAAAACATCATGAGAATTACACGTCTCAGTTGGATATTTCCACTTCATTTGAATACCTATGTTAAGGGCCTGTCACACCTTGGCGATCAACGTTAACGATCGCATAACGCACAAAAAAATAATAAAAATTATTGAAAACGCTGGCGATTGATGGACTCTCATGATCCAAAACTATTGTCTAGTGTTCATTTGCGCATGAGTAGCGTTAGAGTAACGTGATTGACGACTGAAGAACGCACATCGCATAATCCGTTATTCTATCGCAAACGATCACCAGCGACTGCCAGCGTGGGAGTAGCGCATGATTAACGCATGTATAACGCACTCGACGACTGGGGAGAGACTGCCAACGTGTACTCGACGTTCCGCAACGCACAGTTACGATCCTCATGATTATCATAATGTTTTACTGCAGTATTTCATTGGTTTTAATAGATTTCTAACGGTGAATTTATCATTTTAGATATGTTAACACATGAGAAAATATGTTGAATGTTCAAACGAAGTCTTGTCTGACAGTTTAGAAATCTTTTGGTATAAGGTATGTTGATTTAGACATGTTCTCGTGTTAAAGGCATATATTGAATAGAAGTAGATTTTAAGCATCTATTATTTATTATTTTATCATATTTTATTGATCAGCTCATCCCAAACTTTTATAAATGCACTGAGCTATCAGTCACAATAATTGATGACTTTATTTTTATGGTTTACAGTGATTCAATAGGAAGTGTAATACATATATATTATATGTCTATTATATGATTCATCAGCAATATAGTAGAGCGGTTGAGTAGCGCTCTCCTAGCGTGTACAGGGCGGGGCCATATGGTAGTGGTTAGCACCGCTGCCTTTCACGCTAGAGTTCGGGGTTCGGTTCCCGGACTCGGCGGTTTGAAAGTAACAAAAATGTTTCTTCCCCATCCACGTGTAAAACTCAGTATTGTGGGGAGCCTCTGTGACCGAGAGGTAGTGTGCTCGGCCTCAGACTGCCAGGGCTTGAATGTCGAATCCTGTGTCTGGTGAACAGTGTCATCTAATTCATCTCACCATCCTCAGGAGGTTCTCCTGACCCAGTTTATGTGCACAAAGGTAGCCTTCATTTCATTTCCTAGTGTGTGCAACGATCGAGCAACGCTCCCCTATCGTATGGAGCGATTGAGTAGCGACCACCCAACGCTCATCTAGCGTCTCCTCTCACACGCTGGTGTGCGTTGAAAGTTTTGAACCTGTTCAAAACTCTCAGCGTTCATCAGCGCTCATCTGCTATCAACAACGATCGCGAAACGCACACGGCGATAGCATAACGATGGTCCAGCGATGGTCAGCGTTCGCCAGCGTTCGGCTGATTTGTTTGTGCGTTACGCGATCGTTGACGCTGATCGCCAAGGTGTGACAGGCCTTTGATCGGTCTACGGCCATAATATTTTTTTTTCAGTGCGGGGATCGTCTTTATACGTCAGCATCTGACATATAATTACGTCAGATTCTGACGTATAAAGACGATCACCGCGCTGAAAGGGTTAGCCCTCCTCCTGCTAATAATCCACAAAACATTTGTTTAACAACTGGACCAGCTGTTTGTCGGGACGACTTTGTACACGCGCTTGATGTTTGCTGAGCACGAAAATAATCGTTTTTATCAATTTTTTAGTCGATTAAACAAACCACTGTTATTGGGAATGAAATTAGTTATTAAACATCAAAATTTACAAATTAAACAAATATCAGTAATTTTAACCCACTTTAATTTGTGATTCGCGGTAGCGAGACACAACGTTTATATATATTTAACTATTGTATATTTCACGCATATTTCAATGTAGAAAAATTAACGAATAATTTTCCTGTGCGATTTGACGTTAGCGTCACCACACACTACAGTGTATTTAGGATTGCAAAATTAGGAACATGATACATTTCCATCTATATTTAAAAAAACAGCTTCCAGGCCTATTTAATTACTGGTGATAACATGATCGATAATAAATGACTAAATAAATGACTAAATAAATGAGTGAATAAATGAGTGAATAAATGAGTGAATAAAATAATAAATTAATTCGGTCTTAGGACACTATTATGCACATAACGCTGCAGGTTAAATTTAATCCGGAAAACCTGCTGCAGAGTATGGTGAAATGAATCAGATGAGACTGACACCGCCCTCGAGACATAGGGTTCAAGTATTGCAGTCTGAGGCCGCGCACCGTAATTTTCGGTCACGGATAAGTGAACGAATGAGAAACAATTTGTTTCTTTGAAACTCCGTGCGCAGGAAATGAACACATATTCTGGCGTGACAGCCGGTAGCGTTGGCTACATCAGGGATTCGTCAACGATGAGACTGAGAGTGGACGTGAACGTAAGCCCCGTAAAGTTACCCTAGTTTTAGTCCAAATGAATGAATGAATGAATGAATGAATGAATGAATGAATGAATGAATGAATGAATGAATGAATGAATGAATGAATGAATGAATGAATGAATGAATGAATGGATCGATCGATCGATCGATCGATCGATCGATCGATCGATCGATCAATCAATCAATCAATCAATCAATCAATCAATCAATCAATCAATCAATCAATCAATCAATCAATCAATCAATCAATCAATCAATCAATCAATCAATCAATCAATCAATCAATCAATCAATCAATCAATCAATCAATCAATCAATCAATCAATCAATCAATCAATCAATCAATCAATCAATCAATCAATCAATCAATCAATCAATCAATCAATCAATCAATCAATCAATCAATCAATCAATCAATCAATCAATCAATCAATCAATCAATCAATCAATCAATCAATCAATCAATCAATCAATCAATCAATCAATCAATCAATCAATCAATCAATCAATCAATCAATCAATCAATCAATCAATCAATCAATCAATCAATCAATCAATCAATCAATCAATCAATCAATCAATCAATCAATCAATCAATCAATCAATCAATCAATCAATCAATCAATCAATCAATCAATCAATCAATCAATCAATCAATCAATCAATCAATCAATCAATCAATCAATCAATCAATCAATCAATCAATCAATCAATCAATCAATCAATCAATCAATCATTCAATCAATCAATCAATCAATCAATCAATCAATCAATCAATCAATCAATCAATCAATCAATCAATCAATCAATCAATCAATCAATCAATCAATCAATCAATCAATCAATCAATCAATCAATCAATCAATCAATCAATCAATCAATCAATCAATCAATCAATCAATCAATCGATCAATCAATCAATCAATCAATCAATCAATCAATCAATGTGGTATTAAGCCATATTGTGCACATATGGCTTTGTGCACATATAAGCTAAATAGGGCCAGGAAAACCACATGAGGATGGTGAGATGAAACTGCACTTCAGACACAGGATTCAATACTTGAGCCCTGGTGGTCTGAGGCTGAGCACGCTACCTCTCGATTACGGAGGCTGCCCGTAATATTGATTCTTTACGAGTGCCATCACCGACGTTCCAAGTAGGCAACTTTAACCACTGCACCAAGGCCCCCGCCCTTGGTTTCAGTCCACAGTGGGAAATCACACAGTTTAATATCCTGCGCCATTGGCCCGTAATCTCGTACAAGAAACGATAAATCGTAGGTTTCGGATCAATCAAAAGCCTACGATTTATATGAGCTTGTACGCGAATGCGGCGCCTAACCAGCAAGCCAAACGCTACGTTGATGATGAGGACTGTGAACCAGCATTTACCTAGCATTGAGTGCCCCGCTGCGGCTACACTTGGACAGACATATTTGTAATATTATGATAAGCTTGGACAGAAATATTACGGGTTTTGAATAGATTCACTCCCTTGAAGTTGTACAGCATAAATATTTAAAATGTCTAAAACACCGCAACAAAAGTTGATGTTTTCTAGAAAAACAGGCGTGTTAGAAAGAAAGTTTAGGAAAAAATACTCATTTTCTTGTACAGTAGCAAGTTGCATCTCTTATATTTTTTGTGTGCACTCTGGGCAGTCGTGGTAGAAACACACAAAAAAATTAGATATGTTTGCAATAAAAAAACATCTTTGTACAATTATTGGGGTTTTAACCCTTTAACCGCCAAGTTATATAATTCGCATATTGACTCAGTTGAAGACGCGGGTCACAACTTCAAGTGAATGAAATTTATTCAGATTAGCCACAATAGAGGTTTGAGATCTTTTCTGGTCGATGTCACGTTTTATCTTCAACATGTTTGAAAACTGGTACCTAATTTGCTTAATAAATAAATGAAAAAAAACGTATAGAATTGTGACCGGCGGGGATGGATTTTAAACTTCAAAATCTGACGTTAATAGATATCAGATTCTGATATTTAACGTCGATCCCTGCGCTGAAAGAGAATACTATTAATAATGGCCGTAGAAGCCATTGATGATTATTTGAAACATTTGGTGTTTTGTTTTATATAGGAAAAAATCAGCGCTTTAAGAGTTAAAAGGGTGAATGTGCTAATCCTTAACCCTCTAACCGCCGGTGTCACATATATTCGGGTTCTCATTTTTTATTAGCACATTAAGTACCACCTTTTGAACGTGTTAAATATAAAATGTTACATCAATCAGCAATATTTGAAAACAGATGACCTCCATTTTGTCAAATCTGAATAATTTGCACTCTCTTGAAGTTGTGGATCGCGTCAGCGAGACACAACTTCAAGTGAGTGAAAATTCAGATTGAATAATTTGGCGGTTAAAGGGTTAATGTATGTACCAGAAAATAGAAATGCATCACACAAGTCACTTCTAGTCTAAATTTGGCAGAATCATATAATATTAGCTACAACTTCTGATTAAGTTGCACGCTAAACAATTTGTAGCATCGATCGATGCATCTTCTGAACCTATTTTCGTCACATCAGTAAATAGCAAAGTTTCCAAAGAATCAGTAATAAAGTTGTAGGAATCATTGCAGAGAAACCAATGGCACCATTGGAAAATTGTCGCTATGGTAGCTTTAGTCAATAATTGAAATCCCAAGTATTGTATTTAACTTATCAATTTGATTAGGCCTACGAGCGAAATAATAACAGATGATTTTCCAATTACCTCATGTGATATAACATACTGCTCCTCTGCGAATAGACAAGCATAGTTTGCAGTGATATTTCATCACATACAATTCTTCAATATAGGATTTATAATAAATATTAGTGAACTAGAGCGAAGTTTAGACAAGTTATGTCCCTCTCTTGACCCCCCCCCCCCCTCTGAATCCATCACCAGGGAAATAATTTTTGTATGATGTTTATGAATATTTTGTTCACGTGAAATATTTCAATGAAAAAATGTACTTCTTACCTGTGGATGTTTGTTTTTTGTCAGCCTTGAGCTTGTTCTTTTGATCCTGCACACATTGTTTGTCTTTTGTCAGCCATCAGCTCGTTTTGTCGGTCACACACGCTTTGTTTGTCAAACGGTCAGCTTGTTGTTTCGGTGCTGCATATTGTCTGTCATCCAAGTCTGAATTGACTATTTATATGCTGAATACCAGCTAATTGTCCACTATCTGTAAAAGCAGGTGTTTATCCCCCTCCCCCCCCCCCCCCCCTGTCAGCCTTGGAAACGCTAGTGTCGTCCAGAGCCGCCTTAACCCTTTGGTGTCCTTCAATTCAGACAATTTAAAGCAGAAATGAAAATTGCACTGCCTAAATTAACATTTATGTTTATTCAAATTGGACATTTTAGGGTATTTTTTACACCCTTGAAATAGTGGGTCGCGGTTTCGAGATACAATTTTAAGTGGGCACAAAATCATGTATTTTTTACTGTAGGACTATAAGGGGCAGTAGTTATCTGGGAGATGTGTGCGCGCATTACCACTGAGAGGCAGATGGGTATTGACACCCCCCTGTTTGAACCTGAAAAACGCTGAAAGATTTTAGATAAAAAATATTTATTTTATTTTGAAAGCATTATAAATATCTTAATTAGTTTTTTCTGCTGTATTTGAATACTTATGTTCCTGGTCTACGATACGACCATTATACATATTTTAAATTCCTTTAGTGCGGGGATCGACTTTAGACGGCAGAATATGACGTCTATTGACGTCAGAGTGTGACGTATGAAGACAGACGGTCCAGCGCTGAAAGGAATAAAATAATATGTAGCTATTTTTATCTCCGATTTTGGTGAAACTATTACTCAAATATTGTTATCTGTACTGTATTGTTTCGTAAATGCTGTCGTTTATCATAGTTTTGAAAACGTGTGTCGTTGCAAACATAGAATGTAGAGGATATTAACTAAAAAACAGTCTAATTTGCTTAATAATTATTTGTGTAAAAAAATTATGCACTAATGCACATTTTCAATATCTTAAGTGTTGTGTTCAAATAATACATTATTAATTTATTTTAATAATCAATGATTTTTTTAAATATTGTATCACTCCTAATATAAAGCTAGTATGATAAAGTGTTGACATTACTCAACAATGCAAAGAGTGTCAACAACACTTCCATGTACCTTCACAGCTTTACCATTGCTGGATGTTACATCATTTTGTCACTAGACCTACTCAATTTAAACCTTGGTGCACCATATGTGATTTGATTTTAATGTTTCTAATAACTGATTTATGACTTAGTTGTGAACCTCTGAATTAAATTACAATTTATACATTGGGGGGGGGGGGGAACTCGGTTTGGGTTTTCAGAATGGATAGGTCTCGGCTTGCAAAGAGTTAATTAGTATTGTTTTAGTATATTTATTTCGGAACCAAAGAATCATTTCGGTATAGACAGGATTATGGTTCCAGTGTTCGGTATGTACAGGTGGCACTGTAATAGTCTTTTCATTATTTGGAATTCAATGTTTGAAATTCTATGTATTTTTTAATTGCGCCATGTGGCTGTATTTATGCCGATGGGTCACACATGGGCTTAACCTTGGAGGTGTCATTATTTTTTTTCGATAGCTCGGAAACATAATATTTAAAGCGGTGATATAAAACTAAATGTCCGGTGTTACACAAACACAACACATGAACATTTTAAAATCCAATACAAAATCCGAAATTGCCTATTTGCAGCCATTTCGTTTTAATTTTACTCAATATCTCTGAGACCTTGCATGATAGGTGGAGCGTTAATATTAAAAAAGTGTCGGTTGTTACACTTTCGCTCAGAATTCTTGCATGAAAAACCTCCCCGGTGTTACACATGATACATAATAATAAACCTTGATAAAGCTTTTTGGTTTATATAAAATTTAAAATGTCCAGCTGGCGGTTAGGGGGGCTGCTTTCGTTTTTGTTTCCAAACAGCTATTTCTAGTTACAAATACTGTTAAATGAAAAAGTTTAATTCATCAATGTGGAATTGTAGGCCTACACTATCTAGAATAAACGCTATGTGATTCGATTTCTTAACAGATTATTTTAAAAAGCTTGGCATATGCCTAAACTGCGCTTGATTCTCGGCCATACCCATTTCAAATTATCCTCACATACAGTTTGACTACCCAGTTTGCCATGTAAACTCCCTGAATCCCCCCTGTTGTCCCTGTGTGTCCGACATAAAGACTCCAGTAACCACTAATGTCCATATTAAGATAACCTAGCGACCACTAATCGTGGTAATTACGTACATCGGCGATGTGAAGCCAGAAACAAATAAAAATAGCGTTTACATCCGGTGTCACCATTAATCACGTTAACCAATCATGTCAACCCTTTAAACTCTCACGATGCATTTTGCATCTCTAAATAATTACTTAATTTCCTACACATAGGGGTTTTAGAACCACAAGTTTCATGGGACAGTTGTAATACTAACAATATTTTTTTCATTTGCCACCCACTTCAAGTCATCTTCATCCACTAAAACCCGAGAATTGCGACAGCAATTCGCGCCTTGTTGTGTTTGCAGCTGACAAAAAATTCAGGCGACGTGAAGCAAAATAGCATCAGCATCCGGTGTTGTTTGGGCTGAATGAACCAGCTTGAAAGATGCCATCATCCAGACAATAACAAATTTAGTCCTAATTCCTGAGCCGAAAATAGTATTTTGACAATATAGAACTGGGTCAGTATGTATTATCATTTATTTTGAAATGATTATACTGCTTCCATATATCTGTATGCTGCTATATCGTACATCTGACACTAAAAATGAGTGACATTTCGGTCCAGAGGGCGATAATGATATATATAATACAACCTCATCCGAAATTACCAACAGATATGTCAATATTGAAAATGGTCGATATCTCGAGAACCGAAAATTACCGACAAATTTGTAAAAATTTAAATGGCTGAACAAATTAAAAATGACCGATGTCGGGAAAACAGTGCATCTGACGCTAGAAAACTGAAATGATCATAGTGATACATATATACAATCTCATCAAAAACAAATCACAAAGGTATTGAAATTCAATATGGCCGACAAAATTCAAAATGGCCGATATCATGAGAATGCTGCATCTAATGCTAAAAAAGAGTAAAAATTCGGTCTATGGTGTCTAAATGATAAGACTAAATGCAGGAAGCGTCCTTCATCAAAAACTTACTGTTACTTGTGAAGTCACAGCTGATTTATAGTTTCAATTTGTTGACTGATATCCGTATCTGTTTAAAAAAAATTAGGCGAAGATCCGCGATGCTTATGATTGCTTGATAAGCATTAATTTGTCTTGTTCGCTATTATATTTTGATGCACTTACTTTTCAGGGGCATGTAATAAATCCATTTAGCCAGAAAAACACACCAGTCTGTCTAATCAAACTTTGTTTTTTTCTGGTTCGGTCAAACAATTCGTATTTAAAAAGTAGATCTATAAAATAATCTCACGATAAATATATTTGTGATCAGTGCAGGTCTAGGCGTCTATTCAGTTAAATATTTTGCTAAACAAAAACAGGTTATAATAAAATCGTACAATAATTATTAATAAATGTAGGTGAGCTGACAAAGCTAGTGTTATTTGATGTTGTATCCACATAACCCTCAGAACTCTGAAATATGATTGTGTGAACCATGGATAGCAACAGCTTTTGTTCTGTTTGAAATCATCATAAATGTCTTTGTTAGCTCTTTCTGCTTCATTGGGATACATATGTTCTGGGTCTACGGCCATTATAAAAAGGTCAATTAAAATCTGACGAATGACATGCACTGAACATGAATAACGTCATGATGTTATATGTCATTCAGAACAATCACGATATTACTAGACAAAGAAGATGTGCAAATCACACGGTGAGAAGTTATGTTTAAGTGTCAAAGCAAAATCTGTGATCCGGGTTTAATTAGCACGATTAGTCAGTATGTGAGTGGCCTGGTGGATGTGCAGTGCAGCATGCTGCGAATATTTTGCTACAAACTTTAAAAAGTTATCAGTTACTGTTGTTTAATTTAAAAATGGATTTTTGCTCGCCAGTTAGTAGCAACAGTAATATAGTATATAGGTTTATTTTGACTTTTCTGTTGTTGTTTTTGGTTTAACGTCACCTTGGTTGGATATGACAATATCAGAACGATGCCGCCATTAACCAATAAAGCGCTGAAATATTGGCATACACACCATAGAGACCAACGTTTGTTTTCAATTTGAAATCATCATAAATGTCTTAGTTAGCTCTTTTCGCTTTAATTGAATACATAATATGTTGTGAATACACGGCCACTATAAACTAGACGTCAGATTCTGACGACTAAAGTAGATCCCCGCGCAATATGAGTTAAAGCGCTAATCACGATTATATATGTTTGTTTAACTTGGCTGATTAAAACACTTGGGAAACAATATCAAATGTCTGGTCTCAAGTTAAACAAATAAATTATAAGCAATGTTCGCTCACTTGAAGTTGTTGGTCGCGGTTCATCGCAAAAATAATCCACTTTTAAATAACACATAGCTCGAACGCGCATGAGAAAGTGATATTATCCATCAAATCAGAGACTATCTAAGCTGTATTTTAATTGTATCATGTTAATATCACGCACATATCATCCAACACAAACAAATCACTCGACAAAATTCTTTACGCGCCTGCCGTTTTTATTTTAGTTTTCACCCACGCGACGTTGTGTCGCGCTAGCGCGACCCAGACCTTTAAATGGGTGAAAACTACACCTATTTATAATAATTTGTGGCCAAATTTTAGCAAATCTTGATGTTTAAGCGCTTACTTTATTCCCAATAACTGATTTCATGATGTAATAAGAGGAATTAAAGGCGATTATAGTCGTGCCCAGCGCTAAAAGGGTTAATGATCTGGATGCTAAGTGACAGCTGAAAGAGTTATTAACCCTTTAAGCCCTCACGATGCATTAAAGCTTCTTCTTACATCCCTGAAAACAGACTTGATTTTCCTACAATCAAGGGTTTTAGAATGAATATTTCAATAAAACTGGTTTACCAATAGGTTGCAATTTTCATGAATTTTTCACCCACATCAAATCATCTTCATCCACTACAAGTCGAGAATTGCGACAGCAATTCGTGGCTTGTAGTGGATGAAGATGACAATGTAAACTCAGGCTTGATAGGGTTAGCAGGCTTCTGAAGTGACAATAAGTTAACTATTAGCGCTATTACCTGTTTGTGACGCCCATATGTAATATCTGCTAACCTGATAACTGCTTCCAGGTCCGCCTTTGTTAACACAAATTTGGGATATTTCCAGGGCTGACTGTCAAGGTACCCAGCAGACACAAGACGTCGAATCAAAGTTGGTTTAACGTTGGTCCAGTGTCGTGAACGGTTTACGAACGTTAAACCAACATTGCTTCAATGATTTATATCACCACACGTGATGACTAACGATAAAATAACATAAAGTATTGTCTAGTAGCATTTAGCTATATTTTGAAATGCCCATGAGATACCGAATAAAAAACTGTAAATGTTTTTTTTTAAGAAAATCACAATAATTAAAAGAGCGAAAAAGACGATTTGCGTCACTGAATTTGTAGCTAATTCCTTACAACAATCTCGCACGATCAGGGGAGAGCGTCTCATGGCCGTATTCACAAAATATATTTTACTAAACCCGAGCTTAGCGTTTAGACGAGTGTAACTAAACAGACGTTTAAAATATTTATAAACCGTATTCACAAAAGCAGTTTTGCTCCAGTTTAACAAAACTTCAGAATGCCGTTTAATCCACAAATGATGGTTTTCCACATACAAAATGCATACAATTTGTGTACATAGCATACACAATTGAATACTCTGGTTGAAAGCGCGTTCCAGATCGCACGAGACGTCAGCACAATGTTGGTTTAGAGTTGGGCCCGTTTCACAGACAGCGGTACATCATTACACCAACAGTGGGCCAAGGTCTATCGTTTACTAGGTCGAAGAAACAGATAATTTACTCTTTTATAGAGCCTGTAAATAATATCATATAAGAAATAATTATTCTGTTATCGTTTTAATGCAGTATTAAAGACATCTCTTTGTGTTACGTTTTATTATGCATGTTACTCAGAATTCAAATATCCGTTGGATAAAATTGTAAACATACATTGTAACTTTCTTATTATGATCCTTTCTGATCCGATAGGGCGGGGGTTCAGTGGTTAAAGCTGCCTAATTGGAACGTCAGAGGTCGCGGGTTCAAGTTTCAAAGAAACAAAATTTTTCCTCCCCGCTCACTCGTAAAGATACAATATTGATGGGAGCGTCCGTAACCAAGAGGTTGCATACTCGGCCTCAGACCCCCAGGGCTCGAATTTCGAATCCCGTGTCTAGAGGGTAGTGTCATCTCATTCATCTCGCCATCCTTAGGAGGTTCTCCTGACCCAAATTAGCCTTTTGCACAAAGGTGGCCCCGCCCCATTCATTCATTCAATTGTTGATCCGATTAATAGTATTGTAATACGATGCAAGTAATACTATATAAGAGCATGTCAAAATATGACCATGCACGAATATAGTAGTAAAATACCTTCCGTTAATAATACGCCTTAAACCAAATAAATAATGACTATAATATTTACGCCAAGTGGTTTTACCTCTCAGATCTGTGTTTAATATATTTTATCATTTAATATTAAATTCAAATAAATACTTACCAATCAACGAAAGAGAAAATAATTTATAATAAATGACCAGTCTGTGTATTTTTAATCCCATTCTCTTCCATTTCGTATATTTGCATTCATTATCATTATAATGCTCATTACACTCCATGTTAAACCAGTGCATAAGCTACCCCCTGAGCAGGTTTAACTTTCGGTCGATAAACTGCCCGGTTTAGGCCAGTCTTTGTCCTAAACTCCTTTTAAGCATACGGTTTAACGCTAAACTCGTGTTTGTTAAACCAGTCTCAAACTTGCTTTGTGAATACGACCGTTAGTGTCAGGCCAAAGGCTCATATGTTGTCACACAATTAAAAACAGCATACAACGAATAGAGTCCCATTTGTCAAGTGAGAGACATTCTCCGCACCGCCTCCGAAATTAAACATGACATTATATGCATGTCTCACCCATTATATGCATATCATACAAAGTAATAACTCATTGATATACCTAAATGAAATGGCAAAATCAACTGTGTACTGTGAAATGTATCTCTGATCACTTAAAAAATAGCAATATGCTTGAGAGTGTTCCATCTTTTTTAATGTTGTTTGTTATCTGAAACTTTTACTTTTATTATCCTGATTATACAGACAGTGAGTCTTACTCCGCTATGATTGGGTTTGTTTTGGTAGGGTAACAATGTTTATAAAATTTAATTATTAAACTTAAATAATTAATAACTTTAAAATTGCCTGTGATCTGTTTCCCACCCACACCAAACCCATAAATAAAATAGCTACAATATTAAGCCTCACTATACAAAGGTCAGCTTTATTAGAGTCACCATTTTGAATCCCTGTTGTCCCGCACATGCATTGCCCACAAAGTCAAGGTTCAAGTTAATTAATTATCAGCAATACTCTGGACACCGCTCCACAACCCCTGTTTGACAAAGTGTCCACAGAGAACTGGAGATGACATCTCTAAAGTGACTGCTAAATTATCAAATTATCAGCTGAAACGACGAAGTTTAAAAGTCAAACGGTGTAAGTAATTCCCAGACACCAGAGGTCAATAATTCTAATTTTCACCCACTTGCAGTTTAGCGAGTAAAAATTAGCCATATTTGTTTAATTTCAGATCAGACGTTTGCAAATCTTGATGTTTAGATACTCATTTCGTCCCTAAATAACAGTGATTTAATAAAATGAATTTACACGTGTAGGGCCAGCATTAAACTGGCATTGTGAATACAAGGAGGCCAAATGAATTTATCAGATGTCGTATTACTATAATCGATAACAAAAATAAGTAAACTCTTTCTGGTAATGCATTTAAACTTACCACGAGAACCAAGTTCGTTGAGATCGTTCTTCTCATTGCAGATCTGTTACAAGCACAACACACAATTAAATAATTAGCCCACCGTATCGGAACATTAATAATATTTTTTTGTAACCCAAATAAGCATTTTTTGTTGCGATCCATCAAAATATTGTGAATAATGGCGTAATTTGTCATCAGCGCCGTTATAGATGAATGTGAGAACAAGAAACGGACACAAATCATAAATATGAGACAGACATAAGACGAGCATGTACATAAACATGGTAAATAGCAAAGCTATGTACCGCCTGGCAAGGAATACTATTAGACTTATATTGAAAATATATCACAATTATATATAAAAAAGAAATAACGAAAAAACAGAATCCCTACTTAACTCACTATAAACTTGCTAAACGCACAGAGAAGAAAATATCAGCGGCAATGATTCAGAAAAGTAATTACCATATTAATATGTGAGTGGAATGGAACGTGATTGTGACTGGGATATGTAGATTCAGTGCAAATTGTTTTACCTCGTTTTTTATGCCGTGCAGTGACACCGTGGCAGGTGAGAGTACTAAGTCGGGCCAATGTCGTATTCGTATCAGATTACATCGTGCATTCTTTATACTGTGCATATTCTATGCATTTGAATATATTTGGGGCATGCACTGTATATTTACAACCATGACGGCAAATTTCCGTCCATGTGTTGATTCAAATCCGGGACCTCCAACCCAGAAAACATGAGTGTCTGAACCATTATTTATCCAATGTTGAACCACCGTCTACGACGCTGGCCCAACATAAAACTAAGAATGGGTGAATAAATCATTTTTGGTCCGCCTTATGTATGGCTAAATAGACATTATACACTGGAAAAACACCACAACCTTCCAAGTACCATACTATGTTCGCCTTACACGTATGTAATTATGGCCAAAGAGGGACTTAATACGCTGGAAACAACATCACAAGAAGTACGGTACATTGAAAGTAGCACCTTCCAAGTACCATAATACATTCAACTTATGTAGGCCCTATGGCTAAATACAGACACAACGCACTGGGAACAACACCACAATACATACGTACGTTACATTAACAGTAGAACCTTCCAAATACCATAATACATTCAACTTATGTATGGCTAAATATAGACAAAATGCACTGGGAACAACACCACAATACGTACAGTACATTAAAAGTAGCACCTTCCAAATACCATAATACATTCAACTTATGTATGGCTAAATATAGACAAAATGCACTGGGAACAACACCACAATACGTACGGTACATTAACAGTAGCACCTTCCAAATACCATAATAGGCCTACATTCAACTTATGTATGGCTAAATATAGACACAATGCACTGGGAACAACACCAGTGTAGGGTACATTATCACAATGGTGGTGTGTGGTCGGCCCATTATCTGCGATACTGACCCACCATAAAACCGACTTGGGATTCACGCTTCGGCTTTGCTGGGCAAATAATGAAGATATAAACATTGTTTTATATATAGAGTAACGGGTTATTCACTTACACATGATGTTGTCTCGTGCTAGGAATCGGAGAGTGCATAGCTAACATGAGACCGTGAACCAACGTCGGATTAATGCTGGGCCACCGTCTGCGACGCTGGACCATCATTAAACCAACATTGGTCCTCTATTTGGTGGGTATTGTGCAGTGTAAAGGCAAGCAGTGGTGTTTGCCTTCTATTTAAGTAAGCAGATACTGCTGTTTGTCTTTGTTTAGTCTTTACTTATCCTCTCTGCAATGCAAAGAGAGCAGTTATGCTGCTCTCTTCCAAGGAAGCTATCATAGGGTTTTTCTTATTTAGTGTAGTGAGGTATTCTCGTTGCTTTTTATTTGATAACAGTGATTGGTCTCGTGACCAGACTTCACAAGCATAGTGAATCTAACCATAAGTATGAGTTTATGTCAAGAAAGCAATGAGTGCTCATTTATTTTTGGGTTGGTATTCTTCGCTTGATCACACACGAGTAATATACTGCGAAGATATCGGAAAAACACACCGACATTTAATCTCACATACTCCCAGCATTATTGGGCCAAAATGATAATGATGTTCTTGGAGGTGTTTTTTCATATTGTGTGGGCAGCCTCCGTAATCGAGAGGTAGCGTACTCGACCTCAGACCGCAATGGCTCGAATCTCTAATCTTGTTTCTGGATTAACTCTCACAACGCTGATATATTTTTGTATAACCCATGGAGACCAACAGTTTGTTTTCGATTTGTTATGTCTATCAATTATACACAATATTTGGGCCTACCTATATTTCCGCGTCACACGTCACGTGTCACTTGTAGACCTTGGGCCGACCTGTACCCCCCCCCCCGTCCCCCTGTTAAATTTTGTGGACTATATTTGTTAACCCTACTATGTACCAAGTTATTTCAGGTGGTCTTCAGGTTTTTTATACATGGATAAGGTCATCAAAGTATGATACCCTTGACCCCTAGGGTGGTATGAGAATCTGTCATATACACACTGTCAGTGGAAATGGGTTTTGTTCAAAAATAAAAAAATAGATTATTGGACCAGCACTTCTAATTAATCGGTCGGAGCCCAACTCAAGTACACTAGGTGACACGGGTTGATGTTATGTTTCATATGAGAGTTATCCAAAAGTCAAATCAGCTAAAAAAAGGTTGAAAATATTTGTTTTTGCTTACATTATGTCCACTTGAAATGTATATGATGGCTTAAAAAGTACCTAGATCCCAATATAGACCTATACAGAAACACCCTGAAAGGTTACAGGGATAACATTTATAGTTAGAGGGTTTTTAACCCCCCCCCCTTCAAATCATCCTTGTGTGAACACTGTTTCATACGGCAAAATGGACCAAATAAGACACTGATTTTTTATTTAGAACAATGACAAATATACATTAATTACATCTGATAATGCCTAACCCAAGTATACATGGTGAAATGGGTTGGGGTTGGATTTCCAAGGGTTGTTACCCCAAGGTCATGGCATGGTCATGTCGAGGTCACAACAAGGTCAAATCAGCGCAAAATGAGTGAAAATAGATTATTGGACTAGCACTTTCAATAAATCGGTCTGAACCCAACCCAAGTACGCATCGTGACATGGGTTGGTGTTGGGTTCATAGGAGAGTTATCCTAAGGTCATGGTAAGGTTATCTCAAGGTCACAGCAAGGTCAAATCGGATCAAGATTGTTGGAAATAGCTTATTGTTGTTGTTTTTGCTAACATTACGTTCACTTAAAATGTATATGATGGCTTGAAACATATCTATAACCCAACACAGTCCTACACCAAAACACCCCCGAGAGGTTGCAGGGATAACATTAGGGTTTGAGAGTTGTATTACCCCCCCCCCCCTCTTCAAATCACCAAAGTGTGTCAAATGGACCAAATAACACACTGCTGTTATATTTTTACAAACGACCAATATACATTAATTAGATCTGAAAAGGCTCACCCAACCATACATGGTGGAAGGGCTTGGGGTGGGATTTCACAGGGTTGTTACTGCAAGGTCATGGAAAGGTCATTTCAATGTCTCGACAAGGTCAAATCAACGCCAAACAGGCAAAAATCGCTTGTTTTTGTTACTTTTATGTTCAGTTTAGATGTCTATGATTGCCTACACCCCAACACAGAATATAACAAAACACCTCAATGGATCAAAGGATAATAATAAAGGGCCTGGGGGGGTTATTCACCGTCAAATATAGCACACTGATATTATGTTTTGTCCAAAAATTAAAATATGATGAAGCCCATTTCAAGTACACATGGTGACATGGGCTGGCGTTGGGCTTCATAGGGGAGTTAGTCCAAGGTCATGGCAAGGTCATCTAAAAGTTACAACAAGGTCAAATTATCCATAAAACGGGTGAAAATTACTTGTTTTTGATGTTCACTTCAGATTTCTGTAATGGTGAAAACCCGGCTATTTCTGCTAAAATTATTCTATGTTCAGATTCTCGATTTCTCAGCATGGGCCTCAGTAACTATGCACGCTGGTTGCCTGTGCATATTAGGGATATGTCAATGCTACCCACCACACATTCATCTGTGTCTGAAAAGGGTATGCAGGGTAATTTCGTTGTACGTAAAACAGCGAAAAAGTTTTTCCGATGGGAATGGACCAAGCTCGACATGAACAACAAAATCAACATTTTCTGATAAATCGAGATGGCTGTGCTATTGGTTTGACAGACTATCCTCCTGCTCTGAATCGATGGATAATATCAGGTCTTGAGATTGCCCGGTTAGTGTCTAAATTTGAATGTAATTGTTAAGGCTCAGGTAAGGAAAATACTACCTATCACCATGAGCAAACCACAGCTATACAAGCAAATTGTTTTAGAGATGTAAACCCACTTCTTCATGTAATGAAGCAGTTGGGCAACCCTTTCAGCAATGATTCAGAAACTATTTCCACTCTTAATATAAAAATCTTGATGAATGATTCTGTTCTAGATATTATGAGACATACAGCTCAAAAATATAAAGATGCTTACAGCTTATTCGTAGAGCAGAGATTTCAAAATAATATCAAAATACCACTGATACAATTCCAAGATACAAAAACTTTTCAGTACTCCACCCTACCAGAAACATAGCACAAATACGAAAAATGGTCTGGCTCCTTTGAGAAGTAGCTCTGCCTTGTTCTCACGAATGTAAATCAGCTGCAAATCTCGTGCTGGAGATCTTGAAGATGTTTTCAGACATGACAATCTTCCATATCCTCCTTCTTTGAGCCATGGAGGAAAGTTGCGATCTTCTACAAAATCAGACCTTCTAGTTAACCTGAATGCATGTGCACAGTCATCTGTAACGTTAGAGAAGCCTCAATTGGAAGTCCTGATAACCTGCAAAGGTACACATGATTCACCCGGGTGAGTTTCAGAGTGACACTAACAAGTGTTGATATACGAACAATTTTTACATGGCTCTATAAATCTACAGTTTTATGACATTAAAATAATGTATCAGTAATTTGCAGAAGCATCTAAAACATTTCATGACTATGCTACAGGTAAGATTTTGCCATACATAACTGATCAACTGCGAAACATTACTCGTTTAGATGTTGTCTGGGACAGGTGCACTGCCGTTATCATGTTTAACTTATTTAGTTTCTCCTATGACTCTTATTATTTCTTGGTTTGTCATTATTCCACATATATTGATGATAGTTTCAAGGAAGCAATCAGATATATCAGGGGCTCAGGGGCAAGACGACGAGTGCTTTCAGCATCACATATCCTAAGATTTAATTTAATTCAGGAGGAAAATAAAATCGTCATGAGCACATATGAAGATGATCTTCAACACCGATCAATGACGAAGTTATGCTTTCTACATGCACACACAAAGAAGCAGACATCAGAGTTATACTCAATGTGTTGCATTCATTTCGTAAAGGCTTTGCAAAATATGTGTCAGAACTGTTGATATGGATGTTGTGATCCTTGCAGTGACGTCAGTGAATGAGTTGACGACGGTGGAATGATCTCAATGTAAGCTCAAACAACTCTGTTTGGCATTTGGCACTCGTAAAAGTTAGGCCCTACCGCTATATTTCTGCCCACTCAATTGTCAGTCAGCTCGGTCTAAATGAATCCAGAGCTCTGCCAGTGATACATGCCTTAACTGTTTGTGATGTTAAAGGCGGCAAAGGGAAAACGTCCGTTTGGGAATCATGCAAAGTATTCCCTGAAATAACAACTATATTTATTGCATTGGCAAATAGACCAGAGACTATTACTGATGCAATTTTCAAAGCGATAGAGAGGTATATTGTGGTCATGAACAGCAGGACAGGTCCTTATAATTCAGTCAATGAAGCTAGGAGATATACGTCATGTTCTCTCAGGGTACCAGGGCATTAGAAAATATACCTACAGCTGGAGATGATTTGAACCAACGCATTCGGAGAGCAACATACCAAGCTGGTTATAGCTAGGGGCAGTCTCTAATGGCATCACTGGATGTCGATGGTTACCTGTCTATGCTACCGGATGCTTCAAAGGCATGTAAAGAACTAGTATCGTGCAAATGCAAACCATAGAAAATTTTCAAATTTGCCATGCACCGACCTATGCAAATGCCGAAGTGTTTTTTGTAAAATGGTTCAAATCGCCTAGATCATGTCTGAAATATTATAATGAATATTAGAAACTAGATTATTAAACACATTTGTAGCGAACCGTTGTAGCGAACTGTTGGACAGTAGTCATGCACGCAGTGATAACGAAGAAACACTTGCTGGAGTTGCTGTGAAATATTTCATTGTTAATACTGGTGAATCTGGAAATACATATCTATTGTTATTTTTATTGACATACAGGCTCCTATTTCATCATTTTAATATACGGCATAAACAATAAATTCACTTCAATCAACTACTTTTACAATACTGTATATCTCTATGTCAATTCAATTACTTAATTTACGAAACATTGGCACTAGTCCAAATGATACGCCAGTGCGATGTCTAGGATGCGCAAACATGCGCCTGTTCAGACCGTTGCTATGTAATGAAATCATACACGAGATCTTAGTAACACAGAATAAATGCAAGGATATATTTTCCATAATATTTCGTACAATAATTGGAACACTCATATGAAATATTGAGATTATTACTGACTGTTAATCATATTAACTCATAGCAGAATAAAAGTCTGAGATTCAGCTAATTAAACTAACTATTATGTGTCGGGTTTTATGCATATTTAATTTAAGTTAGCAAAGTTCATTCTTACTAGAATATCACGACATACCTTGGGCAAAGGGGTGACTCTGAATGAAGGAACTATTGCCTGATGTCATGAATGCTCCTGTACATTGTACCCCTAGGCTCTATGTATTATCTGTGCCTCAGACTAACTCAACAGGTCTGCCTAAATCATAAAATAGTAATAATCACCCTTAGAATGACATTCAAATGTTTGTCCTACAAAAAATATTTATAGAAAAAAATACTAAGATTTTGTCTAGACCTAGCCAATTAAATAATTGTCTAATAAAGACAGAATACAGTGCTTTTATTATAGTTAATATTATTCGGATATTACATGGTGTATTTATGGAAAAATGTATCAAATTGAAGATTAATAAAAATGTTTATCTGAGCTGTCACCTGATTGGCTGAAATTGTTTACTTCTCTCAGATTCATAACAAATCTTTCAAGCTCTAGATTTATGTCTAAACCCTAACATATCTTCATAATAGTTACAAAATATGATGGTAGTAGCTATCTTTTAAATAATAATTCGAATGACTAATTATCTTATGTCTTATGAGGTAGGGTTGCTCACCCAAAAAATACTTGAAGGCCACTGTGATCTGCACAGTAAAAATTATGCTAAGTCATTGCTACACATTGGGGTATTACTTGATAATAGGAAGATCTAGTAATGCAGATACAATGTAAAAACAACAGAATGTGACCCAGAACGATATAATTGCTAGAATAACCGTAGAAAAGGGTTGAAATATGATCATATATTACTTGTCAACAATATTATAATTATTTTTGAACCTACAGGTTTTATCATTCGTGTTTACATTGCATATTTAAGACATATAGGCTGCCCAAATTATGTTATTATTAGCCACCTGGTGATTAACCATTAATATTAATGTACTGAGCTATCAGTCCATGATTATTTATTTGCAATGTCAACAAAAAACATGTATATGAAGGCAAATACATGCCGAGTTTACACACCCCCTCCTTAAATTTGTCTGAAATTCGAAAGAAAGGAACATAGGCCTACATAGGTAACTAAATTATTTCCCACAAACAATCCCCTTCAAGAGGCACTAGCTTAGTCATTGGTCTGACAAGTTCTGTATCTTTAGTCTTTATTCTTACAGATCTGACTAAATTATCTCTACCTATTTTCACTTCCTTAATCAAACCCAAAGGCCACATGCCTCTAGGTGTATTTTCAGTTTGGATAAGTACAAGATCACTTATCTTCAAGTTGGTCTTATTAGTTTGCCATTTACTTCTCAGTTGTAACAGAGATACATATTCCTTAGACCATCTCTTTCAGAATAAGTCTGTTAAATGCTGAGAACTACGCCAGCGTTTGCGATAAAGATCTGCGGAGAAAAATATGCCCCAAGAGACTGAAATATTACAGTGCTGTAAGAGCAAATGATTGGGGGTTAGTGGCTCATCGTCATTGACATCTGTATTGACTTTAGTAATTGCCTTCCATTCACTATATTTTCAACGTTACATATTATTGTGTGTAAAATATCGTCTGTCAATCTAGTGTTACGACCCAAAATGGCGCACAAAATTCTGCGCACTGTCCTGATCATCCTCTCCCAGAGGCCCCCCATGTGGGATGCCGAGGGAGGATTGAAGGACCAATCAATATTCTTCACTGCTGCAGCTTCAATTACCGTCCTCCTATCTAGGTCTCGGAGACTTTTTAGCAAATCATTACGTGCACCTACAATGTTGGTGCCGTTGTCTGAGAAAACCTTTTCTGGGCAACCTCTTCTAGCAATAAACCTAGAAAACCCATTAATAAAAGAATCAGATTCTAAGCATTGTAGATTTCTAAGTGATTTGCCCTGGTTGTTAAACAAGTATAAATATATCCGTATCTTTTCACCTGTGCTCTGCCTTGTTTTATATAAAATGGACCAAATATAACTAAACCCGTATGCGAAAAGGCTGGACGGGAGGGTTCAGATTGTAGGCCCAATAAGTCTCCCATTTTCTGGTGGTATGTTGGGGCATATAGCTTTTTACAGACATTACAATTATGCTTAATTGCTTTAATCAATGGTCTCACTTTCGTGATCCAGAATGTGCTACGCAAATCTGTAATGAGCCATTCTACACCGAGATGAGTCTCATTGTGTCGATCTAAGACTAACATTTTTGACAGTTTATGACTGGCGGGTAAGAGTTAAGGATGTTTTACTCTCATAGGCAAATTTGCATGCTTAAGTCTGCCGCCTACTACTAGAATTCCGTCATGGTTGATTAACGGATTCAATTTTCTAAGGGAACTGTTGGACTTCACTTCACCTGAATTGATCAGAGACTGTATTTCAGCTTTGTAGCATGAGCTTCGCGTGTGCTTAACTAGGATTTTTTCTGCATTCTGCATCTTGCTGCCTGTGACGGGTGCATTTATTTTACAATTAGGCTCTTTTTTGTCCCTTCTGAAATAATTGGCTATTCTCACCATTCTTGCAAGCGCTTTCTTTAGGCGGTAAAACGACGAATAATGATTTACTAGCTTGTCTATAGGATGCTCCTCAATAGGACACGCGTTCACTTTGGCGCATTTGACAGTTACATTTTTTATTTCACAGTCAGATTCTAGCAATTCTTCCTTTTGTGATACTGATTTTGGCCAATTAGATTTGCGAGAAGCGAGAAATTTCGGCCCCTTTATCCAAGATTTCGGAATTGTATCTACGGTACAACCGCGTGAAAGCACGTCAGCTGTATTGTCAGCTGACTTGATATATTTCCATTGTTTCGGATCAGAATTCTCCCTGATAGCGGCAACCTTATTTCCCACGAAAATTTTGAAGCGTTTTGTCTCACTTTCGATATAGGTTAAAACGATCTTGCTATCCGTCCAAAATGTGGATGGTAAAAAATTGAATTCAATAATTCGTTTCACCTTAAAATCTAAATTTACTGCGAGCACGGCAGCGCATAGCTCTAGTCGAGGTATTGTAATTTGCTTAAGAGGTGCAAGGCACGATTTACTTGTTAAAAGAGCCACATGAATGACTCTCTTTGCGTTTATAAACCGTATATATGTGACTGCACCGTACCCTACCTGCGACGCATCAGAAAAATGATGCAATTCGACAGCAGCATCAACAAAATCAGGAGGGCATATGCACCTTGGATAAATCACCTGCGACAAGTTTTTTAGTGACTTTAGCCAAATTTCCCAGTCTCTAATTAGCGACATTGGCATGCTAGAATCCCAATTTAGTTTCATGCGATCAGCATCTTGAAATAAGATTTTTCCTCTATGTATGACTGGGCCAAGCGAGTCCAAGCGGATTGTATAACATTGACAAATGACTTAAAATTTTCAGTTTGGTTTCTGCTGGGTTATCAAGTAAGTCATGTACGTAAAAGAAAACATCTTGAGAAATATTCCATTTAATACCAAGAACCCTGCCATTGGTAACAGGTGTAATAACTTTAGCTCCAGGAGCAAGATCGACCTGTGGAATGTGATCTAATATTTGTTTATGATTTGAGACGAATTTAGTGAGATTAAATCCAGCAGATTTCAAGACAGATTTTCAACCTAATGCTGTGTCAATAGCTTCGTCCGGTGTTGTATACGATTTCAATAGATCGTCAACATACATACAATTATGTATCGCATATCTAATTTTTTAAGAGCATTCAAAATCTAATGTGCTTCGACGCCATGCAAACGTGCTGCTGGCAGCACACCAGACTCCGCCAAAAAGGTGAGATGGCATGCGTAAATCGGTTACCTGACCGTTATTATTCCACAAAAGGCGCAACACGTTTCTATCTTTCACCGGAATTTTTACCTGCATATACATGCACTCTACATCGGCGATAACAGCATACTCAAACTGTCTGAACTTAAGCAAGGCATCCATCAATTTGTTGTTTAAGTCAGGGCCTTGAAGGCCTTGATTGTTAAGAGATTAGTCGTTAAATTTGGCTGCACAGTCAAACACGGTTCTCACCTTACCAAGTTTTTTGTCATTTAGCACGGGATGATGGGGTAAGTACAATACCGTGCCATCATTTAAATTTAACTAATCTGGAGGAACCTGTTCTGCAAAACCTTCTTTTATGAATTTTTGAATATTTTGACTGTACTTTTCAGTTAACCCCATAGATTCTACCTTAGGATACAAATAGTTGAGTCTCTTCTCCGCTACGAACCTGTTGTTGGGAAATGATGGAACAATATCTTTAAAGGGGATAGGCAGGTAATAATGTCCCTCTAGAAAATTAATATTATTTTCCCACAAAGAAAGCACATATTTGTCATTTTGTGACAGGGAACACTGACTTTCATCACTAGTTTCTACGTCCCATATCTTTTGAAATCGGCTGTCTATTGCGACGCAAAGAGACATCATGTTTGAACCGATACTAGTAAAGGTACCTTGTATGGGACCACCAGCTACCCACCCTAAAACAAAAGTCAAAATCGCATGAGGACCACCCTGTACTTTACTAGGCCGTACGTCCATTGCGGCAATGAGGTGAGCATTATCCATACCTATAAGGATATCTACGTTAATCCCTTCTTCATAGCGAGGTAATGCAATATCACTGATTTGAGGGTAGTCTTCCATTCTGAATTTAATGGGAGGTTGTTTAGCTGGTATGTATTTAACCAGCATTACATCGCGTAGAGAGTATGAATTATGATCAAGGCTAGTAACTTTAAGGTTTACTAGCTGTGAGGCCTGTAAGGAGGTATTACCTAAAGTACTTATATGGTATTTGATGGGTTTACCTTTTAAACCCAGCTTTGAGGCTAATGCATGTGAAATGAATGTGTTAGTGGATCCCGTGTCAAGCAAGGCCCACACTTTGGTATATTTATCAATTATGACCTGAACCATAGGCACATAGACCATGGTATCCCTGCCATTACTAAAGGCACTATTTACCACTCGTTTTGTGTCGGTATGGTCATCAAATGAGTTTTCAGCGGCTGCAGCACCATTACCAGCGTCATCAGCTCTGTCTATATGTAAGAATATGGAATGTTTAAACTTGCAATCTTGTATGTTGCACATGGTTTTTAATCCGCAATCGCTGGATCGATGATTCATGACAAAACAAAAAAAACAAAGATTGTTATCTCTGACAAATGTGAGTCTTTCGCTGGCGGACATATCTTTGAAAGATTTACTTTGGTGAAGCTTGTGTCCCGTCATTTTGCATTTGACACAGGTAAACTTACCACGACTTGTAAATTTGGAGGGCGGGGCTACATCAGTTTGCATGGAGGAGCGGGAATTATTAGAACCACTTTGACGTTGCGAGGTTTTTGGATAATCACTTTCGTTCCCATATACAGGGTCATTAATGTCTGCAGCCTTGCAAGACATAAACTTAGAAAAAGTTTCAAAATCTGGATAATTTCCAGAAGATTCTTTAATTGATAAAGCTCCTTTCCTCCATGCAGACTGTACAAAATTCGGGCAGCGTTGCAAGATTGACAAAATAGTTCCTTGGGTATCTATTTCGGATAACATTTTCATATGTTTAAGTGTACTGTACGCTGTCGTTATATTATCAGCAAAAAGAGCGAGATCCTTGGGCATTTACCTGTGAATAGACTTTCAATTAAACTGCGGGCAACAAGGTTGGTTTCACCAAAAAAAAAATCCAATATGGCTAAAGCCTCAGTGTACCCATCTTGCTCACCATTTAATGCACAGTTTTTAATTGCTGCCTTCGCATTACCTGAAGTACACTGGATCAAGCGAGTTAACTTAGATTGATCTGATAACGATGTATTACCAACCGATTCGTTAAAAATGCTCATGAAGGTTTTAAATTCAATAGGATTACCTGTAAAGGTTTCAACTTCAACCTTCGGAGCATTAAGCAGTGTCAATATATCAGGTTTAATCATACTAGAGTCATTTGTGCTAGATGAGGCAGATTCTGAGCTAGAAAACTTGGTGGACGTAAGCCAGGCTCTGGCTTCCTTTACTGAGTCTCTATATTTGTCCATACTAGAGGCAAACCACTTCGCTAGCTTCTATGTCATCCTGTTTCTCTGAGCTATCATGATATAAAGAATGTGCCACCTCAAGGTCACTATATGCCTCGGATAGCTTTCCGAGGTACTCACTTACACCTGAAGCACACTCCTCTGTAATATAACTGTCCAGGGTACCAAGATACCTGATCACGGTTGATTGCTTCCTCCATCTGACTTGTTTTGAAGTGTCTTCTGGCATGCTGCTGGTTACCGTGTCTCATTCACTGTAGCGAACCGTTGGACAGTAGTCATGCACGCAGTGATAACGAATAAAACACTTGCTGGAGTTGCTGTGCAATCTTTTATTGTTAATACTGGTGAATCTGGAAATACATATCTATTGTTCTTTTATTGACATACAGGATCTTATTTCATCATTTTAATATACGGCATTAACAATAAATCCACTTCAATCAACTACTTTTACAATACTGTAAATCTCTATGTCAATTCGATTACTTAACTTACGAAACATTGGCACTTGTCCAAATGATACGCCAGTGCGATGTCTGGGATGCGCAAACATGCGCCTGTTCAGACCGTTGCTATGTAATAAAATCATACACGAGATCTTAGTAACACAGAATAAATGCAAGGATATATTTTCCATAATATTTCGTACAATAATTGGAACACTCATATGAAATATTGAGATTATTACTGGCTATTAATTATATTAACTCATAGCAGAATAAAAGTCTGATATTCAGCTAATTAAACTAACTATTATGTGCCGGTTTCATGCATATTTAATTTAAGTTAGCAAAGTTCATTCTTACTAGAATATCACGACGTACCTTAGGCAAAGGGGTGACTCTGAATCAAGGGACTATTCCCTGATGTCAGGACTGCTCCTGTACATTGTACCTCTAGGCTCTATGTATTATCTGTGCCTCAGACTAACTGAGCATGGCCTGTCGCGCAACAGGTCTGCCTAAATTATAAAATAGTAATAATCACCCTTAGAATGACATTCAAATGTTTGTCCTACAAAAATTATTTATAAAAAAAATTACCAAGATTTTGTCTAGATCTAGCCAATTAAATAATTGCCTAATAAAGACAGAATACAGTGCTCTTATTATAGTTAATATCATTCGAATATTACATGGTGTATTTATGGAAAAATGTATCAAATTGAAGATTAATAAAAATGTTTATCTGAGCTGTCACCTGATTGGCTGAAATTGTTTACTTCTCTCAGATTCATAACAAATCTTTTAAACTCTAGATTTATGTCTAAACCCTAACATATCTTCATAATAGTTACAAAATATGATAGTAGTAGCTATCTTTTAAATATTAATTAAAATGGCTAATTATCTTATGTTATAACCAGGTAGGATTGCTCACCCAAAAAATACTTGTTGTCAACTTGAAGTCCACTGTGCACTCTGCACAGTAAAAATTATGCTAAGTCATTACTACACATTGGGGGGGTATTACTAGATTATAGGGAGATATAGTAATGCAGATAAAATGTAAAAACAACAGAATGTGACCCAGAACGATATAATTGCTAGAATAACCGTAGAAAAGGGTTGAAATATGATAATATATTACTTGTCAACAATATTATAATTATTTTTGAACCTACAGGTATTATCATTCGTATTTACATTGCATATTTAAGACATATAGGCTGCCCAAATTATGTTATTATTAGCCACCTGGTGATTAACCATTAATATTAATGTACTGAGCTATCAGTCCATAATTATTTATTTGCAATGTCAACAAAAAACATGTATATGAAGGCAAATGCATGCCGAGTTTACAATATTGTATTCAAATTGTTGTGTTTTGATTGATTTCTGATGCATGCTGTACGTATGTCTTTTAGATGTAGCTTAAACATTGGCTAACATTAAAACATATTATTTCGGGGATGATTTCTCAAAACATAATGCATTATGCGAAGAGCACATTTTTTTTAGATTAGCTGTGTGATATTCGGACCACGATGACATGAGTAAACAATAAATGATATCAGGTCATATGACTGAAATGAAAAATGATGGCTGCTATTTTAAAATTACAAATTAAGCACCGTCAGCACCGCCTGATCACGTGTCCACATTTCTTAAATTGATACACATGAAATAAGCATAATTTGTGCTAAATATGTTGCTTTTGTGACAATTTGAACAATTATGGCATTAGCCGCCCCTCTATATATGGTCTCATCACCCTAAATAAGTCGAAATCCCAGCACGTGTCTACTAATGATTGGAATATTTGTAATGCGGCTGTTCCCACCTCAGTTGAATTAAAAACTGTAAATATGCTTTGTCAATATTTAATAAATACACGGTGTCTCATCCATGAAAGATATCAGATATAAATATCGTGATAATCCGACAGGGATACATTGGGGTGAAAGAATGTGTGTCTGGTTTGTGAAAGATAGTATGAATTTTAGCCTAATTGGAACTGTGCTGACATTTCTACACGCTAGGGGGGTGTAGCTCAAAATATGTCTGGGTAGCAAACCTATATCGGACCTGTTTTTGAAAAATCAAGCCCAGGCTTCATTATGATATGCGGCACTACATAGTTGGGAGGACAGAAAGAAGTAAATTCGTAAATTCAGCCTGTGGAATTAAGGCAGTTTACATGTACTTCAACGGGACTGGCATTTGGGGTGGTGAGACCATAATTATGATAATTTTTTTCAAGAAATTCGATATCAGAACTAACTAAATGAAGACATGTCTCTTTTAAATAGAGTAGGATCCTACTTGGTCTTCTGCGAGGTTCGAAGTGACAGGCGCTAAGTCAGAGCACGAGGTCCCATCCTCATTTGATCCGAAAGATTAAAGTATTAAAACGAAAATATTTACTACCTCTAATCATATTAAAAAGTGCCTTTTTATTTCCTTGGGTAAATTACGGGCAATAAAAGGAGCGGTTATATTATGCGCCAGTGCTGGTTACAAATTATGTTTTCCCCTGTGATCGCATAATGTAACCAGACGTATAATATAACTGGTTACATTAAACGTCTGGTGTAGAAGCGTATAATGTAACCAGACGACGTCTGATTACATTATGCGGTCACAGGGAAAAACGTAATTTGTAACCAGTACTGACGTATAATGTAACCGCTCCTTTTATTTTCCGTAATTTACCCAAGGGGAAATAATCTTGATATAAAAGGGCACTTTTTAAAACTATTAGATGGAGTAAATATTTCATTGAAATACTTAAATCCTTCGACCTAGTGTAGTGGCTTAGCGCAGCGCCTGTCACGCCGAGGCTCGCGGAAGCCTTAGTAATCTTTTTAAAAGAGACATGTCGGTCTAAGTCTTGTATTCTACCTCCGACCAACCAGAGAGTGGCTCAACCTGTCACATGACGAGATCGACCAATCACCACCGTCATTCAGTTGTTATTCAAATTAGGAATATGGAATCAACTTATCATAATTATGCTCTCACAACCCGAAATGCCAGTCCCATTTAAATGCATGTAAACTGCCTGAATTACACAGTTTAGTTTACTTCTTTCTGTCCTCCCAACTATGTAGTACCGTATATCATGATAAAACATGGGCTATGCTTTTTCAAAAACATGTCCGATATGGGTTTGCTACCCAGAGAGATTTTGAGCTACACCACCAAATTAGGCTAAATTAATTTCATACCATCTTTCACTGACCAGACACACATCATTTTAACCCACTGTATCCCTGCCAGATTATCTCGAAATAGTTATATCTGATATCCGGCCCGAAGGAGACACCATGTACTTATTAAATAATAACAAATTTGCATTTATTTTTAATTCAGCAGAGGTTGGAACAGCCGCATTAAAAATACTTTCATCATCAGTAGACTCAACTTTGCACTTCAGACTCGATGTCAAATAATTGCGGGTGGCCTGGTGCAGTGGTTAAAGGTGCCTGCCTGAAAAGTCGGAGATCGCGGGTTTCGTCTCTCGCTCTGACATTTAGGTTAAAGAAACACAATATTTCATATCATTCATGTCACCATCCTCAGGTTCTCCTGACCCGATTTAGCTTATGAACAACTGTAACCTGAAATCCCATTCATTCCTAACCCACATTCATTCATTCTCACTGTCTGTTTGATAGGTTTAATTGCTTGTCCGTCCGTCTATTTGCTTGTTCGGTCGTTCATTCGTTCGTTCGTTCATTCGTGCGTTCTTTTATTCGTTGGTTCAATAAGCGTTTGCCCGTTGGATCGCTATCATTCGGCCTGTGTTTGTTGGTATTCCCTGTTTCGTTTGTTCATGTCATTCTGTTTGCTTGATCAATCTGCAATCGAAGAATGACTTCCTCCATGTCGATGAAATATAAACCGGCATAGATAGGGCATAATCATTTTTTTAATTGACGTGCTTGCTTTTAAATGTTCATTTGGGGCAGGAAGGGTCGCACAGCTACAGGCCGATACTACAACAAAGAGGATCAACAAAAAATGTTTTTTTCTGTCGTGATGAATAGCGACGGAGACGAGATAGTCCATAAAAGAGATCTATCTATCTAAATAACTAAAGTTGTTTAACTGTTTACATGTCAGTGTTGCATCGTCATGTAACATTTTTCATTCATTTAAAACTGGCATTTATGACGCAAATTTAAGCTTCAAATGAATGACAAATACCTTAATAATGTTAGGCCTAATACGTCATAATCGGTGCTTCATTTGGGATCTGAACGCATTTGCCCACATTGAAAAATTTAAAGGGTATTTTTGTTATTATTTATTGAAGAAACATGATCTGATAGATTGAATGGTCACTGATTTTGAGTAGAATGTCAACAATGATTTATATTCACATAGATTTAGGCCAAATTGTCATTTTTCTGTTATAATTTGAACTGATTGTTTTCACAAAACCACCTTAGCAGGTTTGTTAACACGTCTGATAGCTCACCTTTTTTCCACGTAATGACATTATAGGTTGGTGTATATCCTACATATCGGTTGTCATTCGTCACGGCGGGGGTCCTCGTGCAGTGGTTAAAACTACCTGCTTGGAAAGTCGGTAATCCCGGCTCGAACCTCACTCTGGCCTTTAAGGTTCAAAGAAACAGAATATTTCTTATCCGCAGACTTGTTAAGATTAAATGTTGTGGGGAGATTCCGTGACCGAGAGGTAGCGTGCCCGACCTCAGACCACCAGGTCTCGAATTTCAAATCCTGTGTCTGGAGGGCAGTGTCAGCTCAGTCATCTCACCATCCTCAGGAGGTTCTCCTTGCCCAATTCAGCCTATATGTGCACAAACGTGGCCTAAACCCCATTCATTTCATTTCATATTGTCATTCGTCACAAGAGCATCGTACTGCTTTGCAAATCAGAGAGGCAATAATGTTCACTTCCCTGTAAAGTAAGCAGATATATTACTGCCCTTTTCTTTGCATGGCAACGTAGAACGGCTTTAGCTGATGAATAAGGTCATTAATTAATTAAAATAGGAAGTTCAAACATTTAAAATGATATTTAAATTGATATGGATTGATTGGTACAATGACATTTTTTAACACTCAGAAAAAAGGAGCCGTAATTAGTTTTGTTTAGTTTAGTTTTAAGACTGACTTGTCATTTTCGCTGAAAATACGTGGGAACCTACGCTCCACTTTTGGACCCTCCCAGTAAATATGAAACATTAAGCCAAATTATTTTTGCTACGTCACAATAACCCGGCATTGGCTTATAATGTAATGCAGCATGGGAATATTTCTAACAATTTAAATAGCTTAAGTCCGTCGCTTTATTATGGACGGACGGACGGGGCTAGACGGACGAACGAGTGGAAGCACGAGCGTATAATGGAAAAAGAACGAACAGACGCCGCTTGAAGACATAACCACTCACACAGTTTAATTTAAACATAATAGTTATAATAAAACTTTCCAGAGTAGAATCTGCAAAACATATACGTTTTGGACAACTATTCCGGTTACATTATACGGTACTGGTTACATTATACGGTCGTATAGTATCTTTTTTCCCTGGTTACATTATACGTTGACGCTGTGACCGTGTAATGTAACCAGTCACCGTAAAATGTAACCGGCTACATTATACGGCGCCGTAAAATGTAACCGGTTACATTTTACGTCTGGTTACATTATACGGTTCTACACTGGTTAATACATTATACGGTTCTACACGCATACAAGCATGTTGTAAAGCTACAGTCACACTGGGACGCGGATTGACACGCTGCCCGCGGATTGAGCGAAATAGCCGAAATCGGCAATCCGCGCCAGACCGTCTCCAGCCGCGTGTTCTAATCCGCGCGGTGTGCCTACACACCCAGACGGACGAAAAATGGCGTACACACACCGTAGAAATCGTCTGTGAGCGTCTGAATCGTGTACGAGCGTGGATGTGTGCACACGTACCGTAGGTGTCGTACACATACCGCATGCGGTGTGCGCACGCCACCTACGGTACGTGTACACTCACGCACGCTTCCTACGGTGTCTCTACACTTACGGACGCTCACTCACGGGAACCGACGATTGGGGACGGTCTGATGCGATTGCGACGCTTGGAAACGGTGTGTGTACGCTCACCGCACGTCCAGACGGAATGCCTACACGAGGCGACGGTCAGAGACGGTGTGTGTACAAAAAAGTGCGACAACCCACGCACCTGCACGTGTTTATGCGACATTATAAAAACCGCGCGCACATGATTTCTTCCATTGGGTTTCTACATGCTGGTCCGTGCGCTTGTCCGCATGCATGTTTCACACTGGCTTGCCCAATATTCTATTTCAATTTGAATTTATTTATATTAGATATATTCATTTTATTGCTTCTTTATTTCTCGTTGTGTAACACATGTACATTGTAGAATATCGTTTTCCTATATAAAATATATCCTCAATTTATATTTATTATAATGCATGTGATACTATTTGATATCTAACTTGAAAGATATCTTTATAACAATATATATCTTCAAATTATATCTAATTCCAGGGGTCCAGATACCCACAAAAAACTCTGGTAGCCATGTGGACCCTTCAGATGTCCACTTAATCATATAGGTTAACATGATTATTGCCTATAAAAAATTGAACATGGTATATTATAAAGATAATGACGTCATCATTTTGAGGATAGGCCTAAATGTGTGCTTGTCAAATCTCGGAAAATATCACTCTCGACGCAAGATCGTACGAGACATTTCAATCACACTGACCAATCAGAGTTTGTACATGCCTGTCAATCAACCCTGTTGGTTAGCTATCGATAATGCATGATAGTGATCCGTGTCAGCATATAAATATATTTATACAACACATTTAAATCTATTAACTCTTCCAATGCCAAATTCGCATTTATGCGAAATCCACAAGTTAGTGTATGTACTTGCATTAATTGCAAAGGGAGATATTTCCTTACATGCGTGGTTGAAAATCGCCAACCAGAATGGTCAGTGCCGTACAATGTTCTCTTGCATTTTTAATTTGTGTGATGTGCGCATGCGCATATCTATTGCCTGTATTGCGTCCAGGGGCTACCTCAGGGGTCCTCCTTAAAAAAGAAATCGGTTTCTAGGGATAGTTTTATCAGGGGAAAGTCGGTAAAGGAAGAGTTAGGCTAATATAATTTATAAATTATTTAATAAAAGAACATGTTTATTCAAATCGTGTAACAAAACACGAAATAACACGAAATAACAATCTTTTTAAAGCGGACAATAAAACATCACAACACGAGCGCAATATTCCCTTACATTTTTCTATTTAAATCGTGTAATAAAACATTACAACACGAACACGATGTCTTTGCAATTTTTTATATCGCGCAATTAATCACTACAACACTAATATTATGTTTTTCCAAATCGTGTAATAAAACATCATATCACTGATGTTATATTATTCATATGATAACTGCCAAGCCCGTAGGCTTGAAATGGTGCGACATGCTAAACTAGCCACTGTTACTGTTAGTGACGTCGCCAAGCATTGCGTAACCGCCCGCCAATGATTCCAGGAGATCCGACTTCATTTTAGATTTATGTTTATTTAAAATAATCAGGGAATTACAAACACGAATATAAATATAATTCAAGCTTAAATGAGAGACAAAAATAGCTTAACACAGCGTACATAAAAGGGCTCTAATTATCTTGCCACCATGTAGATTTAAAAAGTGTACTGCGCGTCAGGAAACATTATGCTCCACAGTTTTCTCCTGAAAATAATTAAAGCGACAATCAGGCTATAAAATCATCAAAAAATCAGTATTTTTATTTTGGCTTCTGAATATGATCACATGATGTAAACATGTCCATAGACTATAGAACTGCGTACGCTTTTTTTATATAGGGCCTACCAGTTAAGCGAGATATAAAGACGGGCATTTCGTCTTTATATCTGCTTCTTTGCGACTTCTTTTTATTGCTTTTTCTTCTCCTCTCCAAGCCCTCAGCAAATAAGAAATCGGGAATTTCGTCTTTATATCTGCTTCTTTATATTGCTTTTCCTTCTCTTTTGCCATGAGACCAAGTTTCACAGTAGTAATTCGTCAATGCTCTGCCAACTGCAGCTGCCAAGCTCTCAACTGCATTTGACGACAATGACAGAGCAACAGAAGAGCAACGGAGCAGATGGAACTTGGGGAAGGTCAACAGGGAAGAATGAAAAATACTCCGATCCACGTCCTTTTCATACGCGGTTCGCAAATTGACACATTTGGGTGGCGGACACAACAAAATTGTGTACAGACACAGCGAGATGGCGTACATACACCGTAGACAGCGTGACATACCGTGACATAGCGTGAGTAAGCGTGATATGTCGTCAAACGGTGTACAGAAACCGTACATGGCGTACAGAGACCGTAGGCAGCGTGACTAAGCGTGACTAAGCGCAGCCAGTAGCTACGGATCCACTACGCAGACCGTCCCGCGGTGTACTCGCAACATGTCATGGCGTGAAGCACCGCACGGATGGTTGCGCAGCGTATAGTAGCGTACAGTATCGTGAGTATCGTACACTAGCGTACAATCGTGTAGAGTGGCGTGCCTATCCGAGGCTGCAACACCGAATATTGGCATTAAATTTTGCGCGTGCGTAGGGTGGCGTAGGCTATTGTATAACAGTGTAGAACAGCGTAGGGACAGCGCGTGCCAGTGTAGGGGCTCCGTCTTGGAGAAGGGTGCAGGGTGAGCCATTTCCGGTCTGCGCTCAGTCGCGCACGCCCACGATACCTACGGTGTATGTACGATGCCTACGATGCATGTACACCATCTCGCTGTGTATCTACGCTGATTCACGGATGATTGTGCCCCCGCGGACACCCGCGCTTGGCTACGAATTTTTGAACAAGAAGTTGATTCGCGGCAGCCGACGGATGGACGCGGTTGCCGCGAAAAGTGACGCGGTGACCGCCTGGAAATGTACGGCCACGGACGCTTACCGACGCTTACCGACGCTTACCGACGCTGATTCCCGGTACCGTGTCAATCCGTACCCAATGTGACTGGGCCTTAAGGTTTAGACTATTAATATTCCATCTATCATGTTTTAGCCTATTATTAATCAACGCATGCCCTATCATCCATACAAGAAGTAGGCCTAGCACACAGACTGTGCTAGTAAAGCCTGTATAGCCTGGCCCTGGGGTTAGGATCACCAGGGTCTTGTGTTGACCAAATTTTATCAGTTGACCTGTAGGCCCTAATTTCCCGGTATGACTGGGCCGCATAGCGTATTTACTGCGCGAGGCCCAGTCACACTGACAGCCATTTTGTTCCCACAGCCAGCTGTGTGAAAACTACACTCGCGCTGCCTACCAAAAAACTAGGGCAGTGGTTAGCACCGCTGCCTTTCACGCCAGAGTGCCGGGTTCGGTTCCCGGTCTCGGCGGTTCAAAAGAAACAACAAATGTTTCTTCCCCATCCACGTGTGAATATCAGTATTGTGGGGAGCCTCCGTTACCGAGAGCTCTGATCGAAATGGATGTTTAATGCGAGGTTGGTGCTGGATAGCCCAATTTCTAACATTGGACACACTGGACCGAGTTTGTCTGACTAGACATCGATGGTAATGAGTGGGACTAGGCTAATCATTATGTTGGGCCTATTCAAAAAACAAAAAATAAGTACAAGGTAATACCTAGTAATTATATGTTGTCTTTTGATCGACGCAGATGGTGGCCTAACAGTGGGCCAGTCTCGGATCAATATTGGATCAGCATGTCATGTTTTCAAGATGGTATAGATATTATATAATAGAAGGGACGCTCCTCGCGCTGATTAACTGTTTGCACAGCAATCAGGCGCGACTGCTAATTGCAGCAGCTGCTATTTGTCTCATCTGCTATATGCCTAAGACAATGTGAATGTACAATGTGTAGGGCCTATATATGTATATATGTATACAAACCTAATTTTGCTCAGATTTGGTAAAGTTGAACTGACATTCTTGAACACAATATGAATAAATAAAACCTAAGTAAATTTCAATTGCAGTTGTTGTTATTTATAGTATGTTATAATATGTCATTATTATTAACAAGAATTTCTAAGATAATTTTAATCACCCGTAATCGTGACTGTAATCACGAGATAAGATAAAAATCGTAATCAATATTTTTTTATGACATGTAATCATAATCGTAATCGATAATTATAATGACGGATAATCGTAATCATAATCGTAATCGATAAATAAAAATGACATGTAATAATAACCGTAATCGTAATCATCAATTGTAATCGACCCCAGCCCTGTGAGGTATATATAATAAAGGCAACATTACCCTTGTGTTTTAAGTATTGGGCCTATTATTTTGACTCGGTGGTCGTATTCTGTCTCGGCCTCCGTCATCGTCAAAGTACTAGCCACCTCAACAAAATACTAGGGTCAATACTGAAAACACCTTGTAAAAGTGTCTATTTACAGTGAAATGTAGAAACAATCAATTAAAAAAGAAAAAATGAGATTAGAAATCATTGCGTTCTGACCAGCTTGAATTTACTGATGATAAATACAATAAATAGCTTCAAAACCATTTATTGTGAATTACATCCTACTTTATTGTCAAGTATGGACGGAAACATTTTGTTTTAGAAAATATGTATTCACATCATACTGCTTTTCTGTTATCTTCAGGCTACCCTGGAATCACTTGGCAGCTTGCAGATGACATCTTCTAATGGGTGCCTGTACAGATATTTCGCCTCAGGGTAAATGAGGACAAAGCTGTCTACCATTGGGGCTAAAAGTCACAGGCTGTGAATTAAGCCCTGTGCCTGTGCCTGTGACTCGAACACGACCTTCACATACTAACCTAAAATGTTGACAAAATCTTTTTACCAACTCTGAAATCCCTTTTTAACAGATGGCAAAAAAGCACTTCGCTAATTTTTCTGTTCTTGGGGAACACCGGGAATGCTATGTATAGATTATGAAATGATTTGCAAACTTGTCAGTGACGGCAAAAATTGGTTTTTACCCAGAGAGAAAAAGTAACAGGCAAGTGACCTTAAGCCTGTCCCTTTTAGCCCCACCCTCCCCTAGATCAAAAGTGTGTTTTTCTAAATTTGAAATCATCAAACATGTTTTACTGATTCATTTGAATACATATGTTTATGGGTCTATTTTTACTCTTTTAGTGCGGCAATCGACTTTACACGTCAGAGTCTGACTTCCACAGACGTCACATTCTGACGTCCTAACTCAGTCAACGCGCTGTAAGGTTTAATAATGACGAATCACGTCAACCACATCATGATTTTCCAAACATCATCACTAAAGATCAATACAATGTGGATATAAAAATAGTCTGTACTGTAATTACGTTACGGAGGTTAATTGGTCATATACAACGATAGGCCCTACAAAATATCAAAATTATGCATAAATATCGACACCGAACAACATTCAAAAGTGATATATCTAATCTTGAATTATTTGAGCGTGAAGCGTACAGTGAATTGAAATTTATGATTCTACGTTTTCACATTGGTGCAGCATACCCATACAGTCATATTGAAAAAAAAAAAATTTGCCCCTTCAAAAACAATCTCAAACAAATTGACCCAACTCGATCCATAACTTCAAGTGAGGCTGGGCAATTATCATAATTATGAAATTTCAGGTCAAACGTGTAAAATTGCTGTTGACTAAACGCACAATTCATATATACCGTTATTTGATTAGCTGATTAGTTGATTAGCTGATCAGCTGATTGAAACTATTCAAGCCTATAGTCGATATTAATCCCTTTTATTAACATATTATATCACTGTTATCAGGAAATGAAACGAATGTTAAAACACCAAGATTTGCAAAAAAATAGTCTCAAATTAAACAAATCAATTTATTTATTTGAATTTTCAACCACTTGAGTTTGTGTCTCGCTACAGCGATCCACAACCTCAAGTGGTTGAGAATTGCTTATATGTCTTTAATTTGAGACCAAATTTAATTGGCTAATAAAACTGATTAAAAACGACTATTGTAGTGGTTAGCAGGCAAAGGGTTCAGCTAAAAGTGAAGCGATCATTTTCAGAAAACTATAATGGTTATGTTTTACTGATATTATCACCACTGAAACACTACGTGATATTATTTGGCATTTCAGAATGAGCGATAACACTGTCAATATATCGCTTCCCATTTGCCAAAATGTTTGGGATCGGGATATGGGCGATATGGGTCAAAGTTCAAATTCCGGTGATCCTATAACCAGAATCCATTAGGCTGCACAGAAAACACCGGATGATTAATCAATGCTGGCCTAATGTTGGGATCACGTACACAGCTTTTCTGGCCTGTATTGGATGACCGTATTTGCTGGTTGCCATCCTTTATTCAGCGTTAGAGACCAAGCTCAGAGCAACCCTTAGGCCTACAACGCTGATTTATATTTGCACAAACCATGGAGATGAAAGGGTTTGTTTCAATTTGAAATCATTATAAATGGCTTAGGTAGCTCTTTCCGCCTCATTTCAATACCTTTGTTGTGGGTCTACGGCCAATAAAGGAATATTTCTCACTCTCAGAGTGCAGCCAGGGATCGACTTTAGACGTCAGAATCTGACGTCTGCAGACGTCAGATTCTTCGGGATTTCGTCTGTCGTGAATATTCAAACTCGATGTAAAATAATTATTTCCAGATGCTGTCAAGAACTCACCGCGATCACGCAAACAAACGATCTCCTGAATTAAATGATGCATTTACTGACAAACAAACAATCTGCACAAGGATCAATTACAAAATGACAGGAACGACAATTAAACCTTTAAAGCTCTGACTTAATGTATATTAACCATGGAGACCAAAGGTGTTTTTTTCAATTTGAAATCATCATATATGTCTTAGGCAGCTCTTACCTAATGTCATGGGTCTACGACCAATATATGTTGTTAAATTCTTTCAGCGCGGGGACCGTCTTTAGACCAGACGTGGGATCTATCATAGATCTAGAGAAAACTACAATGGGATCTATTACATGCAATCTATTACTATTACATGTACGTTAAAATAATTATATTACTATTACTATTACAGTATTTTGAGTTATATCACTATTACTATTACTATTACTATTACTATTACTATTACTATTACTATTACCCTCCAATATATTACTAGTACAATACACTTTCATCACCATTTCCAAAGCGACAACAAGCTATATATTTATATGTATTTATCATATATGTTATTTATTATTATTTGTAATAATAAACATCAAATCATATAAATTTTGGACTATTTATAAATACAATTTATATATATTTTTACTAATTTAATGTATATTTGACATTTGTGTATATACCATGCTATCTTGACACTGCACAGTCTTTGCCACATAGCGGTATTGCAATGTGATCAGATATCAATGTGCGTACTAAATATCAAATTATATTACTTAGGGATTACATTCAATTCAGTCCAGCATGCCCCTATGTAACATACTAATAAGTAACAATCAGTCCAGTATGCCCCTATATAATAAACCAATCAGTCGCGATCAGTCCACTATGCCACTATATTATATGCCAATCAGTCATAATCAGTCCAGTATGATACTATATAATATACTAATACGTCACAATCAGTCTAGTATGCCACTATATAATATACTAATCAGTCACAATCAGTCCAGTATGCCACTATATAATATACTAATAAGTCACACTCAGTACAGTATGCCACTATATAATATACTAATCAGTCACAATCAGTCCAGTATGCCACTATATAATATACTAATCAGGCACAATCAGTCCGGTATGTCCGTATATAATATACTAATCAATCACAATCAGTCCAGTATGCCACTATATAATATACTGATCAGTCACAATCAGTCAAGTATCATATGCCCATATAGAATATACTAATCAGTCACAATCAGTCCAGTATGCCCCTATGTAGTATACTAATCAGTCACAATCAGTCAAGTATCATATGTCCATATATAATATACTAATCAGTCACAATCAGTCAAGTATGCCACTAAATAATATACTAATCAGGCACAATCAGTCCAGTATGCCACTATATAATATACTAATCAATCACAATCAGTCCAGTATGCCCCTATGTAGTATACTAATCAGTCACAATCAGTCAAGTATCATATGCCCATATATAATATACTAATCAGTCACAATCAGTCAAGTATGCCACTAAATAACATACTAATCAGACACAATCAGTCCAGTATGCCACTATATATTATACTAATCAGTCACAATCAGTCCAGTATAATGCCATATAATATACTAATCAGTCACAATCAGTCCAGTATGCCACTATAGAATATACTAATCAGTCACAATCAGTCCAGTATGACACTATGCTACATAATAATCAGCCACATTTGTTTTCTGCCATAAAACATGCAGGTTAATATTCTACCAAAAGTCCATGTTTTGAGTAAAAATAATAATATAAACAGATTAATTAATCCGCTATAACATGACGAGTGACATGCACCGAACATGACATTAGCACAACATCAATATAATAAATGTCAGTGATGATTGTGTAAGATGCAGTATATGTCAACATGGTAAGCGATGAGTACCGTATGTGTTTACAGATAAGACGTCAGATGTTGGTGTCTATTGTCGATCCCTGCACTTAGATGTGTAATCTAGGTGAATTAGGTGGTTCAGTCAAACAGCGTCAGGTACTAATACCAGTTTGCCATCTGCCGGATTTATCTGGTCACAACATATTTTACAAGGACAGATTATCTGTTACCTCTGACAATGAAAACTTCCTGTCAAATACTACACGTACAATGTCATCTGATATCCAGTAGAGTGGCTAATGTCATCCTCTATCGCGACCGTCTTCAAGGTCAGTATGTACCCATATAGAGAACACAATGTAAACCAGACCAATCATAAAACTCTATCCCGACTAATTGAAGAGTGACTCACATAACTTGATCAGCTAATCAACTTCCGTCATACAACAATGCAGACAGAGTGAAGGACCAACAAAATCTGACCGAGGTAATAATGGTCTTTCTTGCGCTCTGGCAGTGTTTGGAAAAAGAGAAAAAGTCCGGATAATCCCGCACTCGCACTATATATGCCACGCGCTGGACCTATACCATCTGTAAAACTTTATGTAACATATATCCAAAACAAAGTAGTTCGTTACTGCCGCTAGGCCTATATTGATTTTTTCACAAGCCTTATTGTATTTGCCCACAAAAGATGTAAAATAAATATTTTAATTAAAATATTATAGTGCAGTTTCAAGATATATTGTTTATTTAAACGTCACAGCATAATCTGCACACCCGCACCCGCACGCTCGGGACCTTTATCCATATAACATACAACAGTCTTTATACTTTCTGGAAACGTTCAAGAGTTTTATTGATGATAGTAGTAATGGTGGGCAGTAAAGTTGGCAATATATAGTCCTATGCTTCAGCAAGTAGCCTTGACCTGTGAACTGTGATCATATTGTCCCCTTGAGTATGAAAGGGTGTATCTGCCTGGCAGATACACCCTTTCATATCCAAAGGAACGATGTGCTGGCAGATTTTATATCCATTTATTCGACAAATAACACAACATGTAGCTCTTACTACTCTCTCTGGAGGTGTCGCCACCACTTTACGGCTGATCATGAATGTCACATAAAATTATGTTCTATTGAGTCTGTTACTGGATGCCTAAGCCAGGCAAAATCCAGAGAACTATAGACCTATCAGCTGCATGGGCAAACGCTAGCTGGTAGAATAAAGAATTTTCTTGAGAATGAATAGTTCTGTAACAAATGGCAGAATGGCTTTAGGAACAAGCGCATCGTCATGGAACATGTGTTCAGACTGGTAGAGGGAACTCAGCTGGGATTCACTGATAAATGGAAAGGTGGAGCAATCTTTATTGATGTTGAAAAAGCATTTGACTCGGTGTGGCATGACTGGCTAAGATGCAAGCTGATGAACGGCAGCTTACCTAGGAAGATGGTCAAGTTGATATCAAATTTCCCAAGTGACAAAACGATAAAAGTTAATTGCTGTAACAACAGCTCAGGGGATGTTACCCTCAATGTGGGTACACCTCAGGGCTCGGTCCTAATCCCTCTCTTTTTCATTATCTATGTGAATGATATCCCAGACATGAGTTTACTCAAGGTCAGTCTCTCCCAGTCCGCAGATGACACGGGAATCTGGACACATGCAGCCAATGCCAAATGGGTTAAGATAAAGTTAGGCCTATCAAAAGCATTAACATTCATTGAAGCATGGTGTTCCAAATGGCGGATAAAACTAAACGTAAGACAGATTGTGTTTGTGATTGTTTGTTTGATTGTGTCGGTTTCAAACCAGAACTTATTGATCTGGAGCTGTTTGGTGAGCCTATTATTCAAACTCACACAAAACTAATACAAAACTGCTATTACAATCAATCAAATCTTCTGAGCATGTTTGCATAAAGTATGCGCCCCGAAAATATTTTTGTTATAGAAAAGTACATTTCAATACGACATAAGGGCCTAATACTCTGTTATTAGAGCAGAGTAAAGTACAAAACACAGCATGACTAGTCACATATAGTCATACATACAGTGTATGTTGTATATACACAATGTAGAACACTGTATATGGAATACAGCACAACTACATGAAGACAACATTTTAGTTTTCAACATATTTTTAATCACAGATTTGAAGCCTATACTAAATTTGATATGTCAACACATTGAGTACTAAACACGACTAAAATCATTTTCAATTCTATTTATGATCACAAATATAGTTTTTTTGTGATATCAGCATTTAAATCAGTAGGAATTGTTTGATCTTGAATTGGACAAATGCTAGTAATTTACCCCCACTTAAAGTTAGGTCTTGCTACCGCTATCCACAACGTTAATAGGGTGGAAATTAAATAACCGAACTTGGCGGGTAAAGGTCTAAAGGTGGTATTTCATAAGATATGAATGTTTTCTATTCACTGAGAGGTGGACATAGCCCCAGAGGTGAATGTAAGTGGATCTGAGGGTATAACCCAGCATCTTATTGTATCTGAGGATCACGAGGGGGGGAGGGGTGGGAGAGTAATCATATTATGCAGTTACATTGATGATTTAGGAATCGGGACCGATGCCATTCATCAGTTAACCCTTTAAACGTTGAAATATTTCTACATAAACCATGGAGACCGAAGGGTTTACTTTATTTTGAATCATAAGACATGTTTTAGTTATAACTTTTTCCGCTCCATTTGAATACCTATGTTATGGGTCCAAGGCCATTGTAAATATGTGTACTCTTAGAGTGCGGGGATTAACTTTATAGGTCAGATTCTGACGTCTACAGACGTCAGGTTCTGACGACTAAAGTCGATCCCAGCGCTGCAAGACCATACGGAATAGACTGTGCATTCCCAGATAAATCGCTCCATCATTTCTTTCCAAACTTTATTTTTAATGTCACAGTCCACCAGTACATTTGAATTCCAATGTTATGTGTCTACAATAATTATAATTGGTTTACTTTTTCAGTGTAGAGGTTGCCTTTAGACGTCAGAATCTGACGTCTAAAGTCGATCCCCGAGCTGTGAGGATTAAAGTAGGGCACCCATATTTACTTGGGGCCCTGGTGCGATGGTCCAGCTACAGGACCCGAGAGCTCCGGCGTGTCAGGAACGCAATGTAGCCACCACCCGTCACGTGATGTAGAACAGCTGAAATGCATGATACGCCACACCTCGTGACGCCTGGCAGATACAGTAACCCTTCAAACCCTAAGGCGCCAAAATACTCTCGTATAAACCATGGAGACACAACGTGTTTTTCTCATTTTGAAATCATCATAAATGTCTAAGTTAACTCTTTCCGATTCATTTGAAAACCTATGTTATGGGTCTACGACTAATAGAAATATTGGCATCTTACAATGCAGCGAACGACTTTAGACGTCAGAATCTGCCGTCTACAGACGTCAGATTTTGGCGTCTAAAGTATATCCCCGCGCTGCAAGGGCTAACCGTTCAAATATTTAATTGTAATTTCCACCGACTTGAAGCTGTGTCTCGCTGACGCGGTTCACAACTTAGTGGGAATTAGTCAGATTTGAGAAAATGGAGGTCAACGATTTTGATATATCGTTGATGTATCGTTTGATTTTTGACATGTTTAGAATGTGGTACTTAATGTGCTAATAAAAAATATATTAAATACAATCCGGACCTTGACATTTAAACACACATCTTAGTCTTAGTAGCAGTAATTTAATCGACTGACAAACAAATTAAACACGACTTAGTCGCCATGCTCTAACGTGGTTGATGATGTGAATTAGCGACACGTATAATGAACAGAAAATAAAAGACTAGTATGTTCTGTCTGTTCTGCTGGACAGAACATAATATTTTCTGTCGAGTGTATACGTGGCCAATTATCACTCCGTAATGCGCACTACCAATGCGCCACGTCCCCCCTCCCCCGCTACCAAACCAGACTTCACTAGCTGCCTTAGTAAGCAACACTAATTGTCGGGTGTTAATCTCATGTATCAGGGAATTGTAGATAATAAAAATGACAACAGCTGGTTATTTGGGGAATAAAAGACCACAATGACGTTGAAAAGATGATTTGGTACCACGGTTGGTGTCGTAAAAGGTGGTAAATGGTACATTAAATGTAGATATGTCCTGAATGACTATATTATCCCATTTTTCATGGCTGAACACACTACCTGACACATGATTAGCATCCAAAGTATTTTTCTGTAAAAAAACAATTGTATTCATTTTAACCCTTGTGCTGCCGAATTGTTAGTGGGTATTTTCCAATCGTTTTAGGCTGGAATTACTGACGCAATTTCGGCTTCAAATGACGAAAAATAATATTATTTTGAAATTGAGATATTGTATTAACTCTACGATAAGATATGTTGCCTGTTTTGGTGGAATTTAATTAGTATGTAATGCGTAATGAAAACGTATTATACACGGTATTGATTAAGGTAACGATTATGAATACTATACATAAAAATAAACAGGCGCCCTTAACCCTTTAACTGCCAGTGCCGTCTATATTCGTTTTTTACATTTGTTATTAGCACATTACATATCAGCGTTTAAACCCGTTGAAGATAAAACGTGACAATAATCTGCAAAATTTAACATTTGTTGATCTCCATTTTGTTAAATCTGAATAATTTTCACTCACTTAAAGTTGTGGATCGCTTCAGCGAGACACAACTTCAAGTGACTGAAAATTCCGATTGAATAATCTGGCGGTTAAAGGGTTTAGTGTAAACGAACATGCAATGTTTTCCGCAACCATTTGGAACGGAGAATTTGGGTATGGTGATAGTTTCTGAATCAGAAAAAAATAAAAAATACGTCGGACATCCATCAAAAAAAATGTGTGCTGTATTATGAGAAAATAGTAGCATACACCATGTGTGTGGCACCTGCTGTTAGTGTATTGAACGTTAACCCTTGACAAGCTAAATGTTCACACAAAAAAATGTTCACCCACTTGAATTTGTGTCTCGCTACCGCGACTCACACATGTAAGTGGGTAAACATTTCCCATATTCGTTTAATTTGAGTCCAAACATTTGCAAGTGATGATGCTAAATCACACCTTTAATTCCGAATATCAGTCGTTTGATCGGCTAATAAAACTAATAATAAACGACTATTTTCGTCCTCAGCGCTGTAAGGGTTAATGTATAACTGCGTTATGCAAATATAATTAGATTAGGTTATGGTTATGGATGGAATGCATATGTCATTGTTACACGTCACATGATAGCTTTGCCATGGAATGACAAACAATATATCATTTCCTATCTGATGGTGACATGTGCAGCTGTCCCCCGTTAGAGCCTGTGGGGAATATTAGAATGATATGTCAAGGACATATTCCGCCCAAAGAGCTTTCTGAAATATTAGATGATTTCATTGATATGGCTAGGGACGTAGACTCGATAGGTAACACAATGCATTTAGTTTGTATTGTGCTTTTTACACTGTGTGCCATATATATTTCCAGAATGTGTGGCTCTCCACACATCCCGATGACATACTCCTTTTCTTGTACTCTGGATTTGAGAGCGTTCGATACTCTAAATCACCCTATATTGTTGGATAATTGATTTTAAAGGAACGTCTATAAATTTATTGAAAAAGTATTTATCAATTAGGAGACAGTGTGTGGTATTTGACTTTGCCAGATCATCTTGTATAAATATAACTACACAACTACCCTGACACAACTCGTTTATTTAAATGTATCATTTTTTTCTGGTGACACGACATACATAGCCAACTTGAATCCAATGCCCAAAATGATATAAATATGAATATAAGAAATAATAAAGTAGGAAACATCCGTTATCGGTTATTAAGCCTTATTAACAGTGTTACGGGACCAATCCAATCAAATTAAAGGAATCCCGAATTGGGCTAAATTGGTTCGTCAACATATAATGGTAAACTGCATATTAAACAGAAACGACCAAGTAACATTGATTATTCAGTTTTATTTTAAATGAAAATCAATTAGAACAAATCAGAACAAAAAATTGACCAGAGAGGCGAAACACTAAATTTAAAGAATACAATATGTTTGAATTTAGGGCCCACCTGATTGAAAATGTGACAAGTTTACAATATAATTGATGTTCCCGTAATTTAATCAACTAAAATCTCACAGGTTAATTGATGAAGAAAACACTGCGGAATTTATAGTATTAATTTAAAACAATGGGACATCACAAACTGGACAACAGATGTAGTAGGACACAAACTGGATAAATATAAACGTTACAAAATAACACTTACCAGTATGACATCTGTTGTCCAGAGCGAGATAATTTTAAAACGAAGATTACAAATGTCGGTCCCCCGTCACATTCTAAATAAGCATGTCCAACGAGAAAACAAAAAATAGCCTGAATCACACCAAGTCAGAGCTCAGAATGAGCTGACACTTCTTCGTCCTATCTCTGTGTGTCTGATACACACAACAATGCTATGTTGTATTGTTGCAATGCCAAGTTCCATCTCATCAGTCTCTGATTACACGATGTCTCGGTCTCTAGGGATACCAATATCATCTACAAACATCTACAAACTCAAACAAAATATTCTTTAAGTCGTTTGCTTGTTCATATGAGAAATCTAACAATACGTTCCAACCACTAACTATTTTCTTTAACATTAAAATAGGCATGGTCTCGATTTCAATGCAAGGCTCACTATTTACAAGGTTATCAACTTTAACATGGTCATGGCAGTTAAAAGGCAGCAGCATCATGGACCAAATTTTCCTTTTAGCATCTGTTCTTAGCATAACTTGTCAAAGGTTTTTATTGTAATATACTCGATCCATCGTTATACTCGATCCATAGCACTTAAATGATAATCCCTAACAACGGGTATTAACTTTATCTCATTCACTAGATTCACTCACCACAATACCCTTGTCAAATTGATACATGTTACATTAAGCTATTTCAAAAAAATTACGGGCTAAAATCAATGTTTTGTTCAACCTTTCTTTAAATTATTGTACATACCCCATGTGTTGCATTGGAGTTTTACTATCGCTTAGCAGATCATCCCTTAATAGAGCTGCATGTAAAAAACAACCTTTAAACTCATGCGTTACAGGATTATTTCTAGAAAATCGGCATTCATGACAGGATTTTACAAATTAATATACATCCTTATTAATATCTGGCCGATAAAATGACACGGGTATCTTAAGGTTGTTAACGTTTTTCCAAGATGGCCACCTGTCACAAACTCGCGAGCTATGCTCAGCACAAATTTTGTATTCTTTTGGAACCACCAGTTTCTTTATAACTTGAATATCTTTAATTCCATCAGAAGTAGCATCACACATTACCCATTTTCCCTTCAGAACCCCATCCTGCATAAAGTAACTAGTACAATTCCCATTGGGAAATTTATCCTTCGCATGGCGACTTTGTCTGATTTTTGATAATTTTGGATAACTCTTTTGATTCCAAATCAAATTCCCTCCATTACTAAATGATTCAGACTTCTCACCTGATCCCTTACTTTTATTTTGAACATTGGGAGCACTAGAGCCTGCATGAACATTAGTATTTTGATCAAGAACTTTTGGCAAGTTCAGAGCCAGACAATTTTGGCCATTAGAATTACAAACATTGTCCAATTTCTGTAATCCTGGTCCACTTTGTGCCTTCGACCGACTAACCACACTTTGGTATACTTCATTAGGCATATTGCCAAATTTTGGTAGCTTAGCCAGTGGGCACAGGGGTTTTTACACTACAATCCAAACAAATATCCCGAAATATATTATTCTCAAGGATGCAACCTATCCCCTGAACAGGTATTTTGTCTACAACAGCAGCTTTTAAAGGTCCCTGATAAATTTCAGATTTTAGGTAAACACTAATAATTGGTACACTTTGCGATCCATCAACAGTTTGTAATACTACATATTCAGTTGGACTATTGTGCGATATGTCTAAAAATTCACAAACTTGTTTTGTTATCAACGTTTGGTTGCCTCCAGTATCCCTCAACACATATACATTCATATTTGTTTGTGGTCTACTCTTTGGAGACAATATACCTTTTGAAACATAAGGACCAAAACTGGCAAAGAATGTATCCTTATCAATTGGAGAATCACTGGAAATTTAATTTCCATTATCTTTGCAATAATCATCAAGATTTTGACTACAGATATTCCCAACAAAAATCCTACCACTCGCTTTAATATGTGCACTACTCTTCTTAGGGCAACTACTAGCATAATGACCCAGCTCCTGGCACGAAAAACATCCCTGCTCAGACAAAGGTTTTTTTGTTTTATCATCGCCCTCTTTAGAAAAGTGCACTTCATTTTGCTTCTCATGTAAATTATCTGATTTATCAGCTTGATTTTTTTAATATCCTGATCAGTCAGATATACTTGTATTTCAGGAGGAAGTTGGCGTTTGAACTCTTCCAAAAGGATCAGATCATAAAATGCTTTATATTCATTTATTCTACAAGAGCCTAACCACTAATCTAAATATAATTGTTTAGATCTCAAATATTCAACATAAGTTTCATGGTCTTGTAACTTTCTAAGTTTTCGAAAATTCCTTCTGTAAGTTTCTGGCCTTAATTCATACTCCTTAAGTATTAACTGTTTTAGTTCATTATGGTATCACCATAATAGGTTGCGAGTTCGAATCCCGCCACTGCCACTTGCTGGACATATACCAGATCAACTGATGCCTGGTCCACTGATACCGCCCCAGATAGTGCCGGGACAGGGCTGATAATAATTTGTCCCATGATAATTATGTACAGTATGTGTGGTTGTTTCTGTACTACGAGTACGAATAAAATACATTATTATTATAATATTTTAAGGCACGTCCTTTAAGGACGCTTTGGACCATTACAGCCCAGTATTGATCAGGCCACTTCAAAGTTTGAGCAAGTTTCTCAAAGTTTTTGAAAAATTCGTCAACCTTATCTTCATCAAAATTTGGGGGTAATCGTGTATTTTTAGCAGGAGCAAACTTATCACAATGAGTTTTCTTACCCTGGAGTTTAAGAACTTTCAGCTGATGTTATCTTTGTTTCTCAGCTTCCTGACGTTGTCTGTCAGCCTCTTGACGTTTGTGCTCGGCCTCAGCTATCTGGTGCTGCAATTTTTGCTTCTCTAAGTCAATCTGCGCATCACTCATGTATGCTGGCTTTCCCTGAAACTCTTGTGCATAAAATGAGGATTCAAAACAATCTAATTCTTGATCTGACATTAAATCATTATCAGCGTAATACGCTAAGATTGCAATAAGAGATTTTTTGGTACGATACGCAGAATAATGCTTGATAATAATGCTTAACTAAAGCTATAAGATCGACACGTAATAATTTTGATAAACTTTTCTGTGTTTTCTCTCCACCGAGCTTTCCTTCAGCATCAGCCATAATGATCTAGTGAAAATATGCAGTCAACCAAAAATGGTTTCCAAAATATTTGATAATGAAAAGTCAATAATAATATAAATATAATAATTACATAAAATACAACTAAAATACTTCAAAAATGTTAGCTTCAAATCAGGTTCTTCACTGTATAAGTTACGGGACCAATCTAATCAAATTAAAGGGAACCCGAATTAGGCTAAATTGGTTCGTCAACATATAATGGTAAACTGCATATTAAACAGAAACGACCAAGCAACATTGATTATTCAGTTTTATTTAAAATGAAAATCAATTAGAACAAATCAGAACACAAATTGGCCAGAGAGGCGAAACACTAAATTTAGAGAATACAATACGTTTGAATTTAGAGACCACCTGATTGAAAATGTGACAAGTTTACAATATAATTGATGTTCCCGTAATTTAATCAAACTAAAATCTCACAGGTTAATTGATAAAGTAAACACTGCGGAATTCATAGTATTAATTTAAAACAATGGTACATAACAAACTACTCACGCTGGACAACAGATGTAGTAGGACACAAACTGGATAAGTATAAACGTTACAAAATAACACTTACCAGTATGACATCTGCTGTCCAGAGCGAGATAATTTTAAAACATAAAGATTACAAATGTCGGTCCCCCGTCACATTCTAAATAAGCATGTCCAACGAGAAACCCCAAAATAGCCTGGATCACACCAAGTCAGAGCTCAGAATGAGCTGACACTTCTTCGTCCTATCTCCGTGTGTCTCATACACACTACAATACCAATTTGTATAGGGAACTAGCTCTGTGTACAATAAATATCATCTTACAATTTATAATGTATGGCCACAATTCAAATTAACTGGCCCAACGTATATACAAGATTACTTTACCAGCATATTAAACAATTCATAGTGATGTACACTTAGTTCTGGAAGGAATCACCGCCTGCATAGTAGGATGCTCAAACCATTCAGTGAAATTTACTGTACTGTCGTAAATTTCACCGCACATATAATTTTTCACATTTTATAAAAACTGTAATTAAGTAAATTTCACTACCCAAATATATATATTTTAAACCGCATTAAACTAATAAGACATTGTATTAAACTAATAAGATAATCCTCTTTGACAACAGACTGTCCCTAAATATTCTAAACTCAAACACTGATTCGTCCCCATACTGAATATTGTATATTAGCCTGGGGACACGATTTAAAACGAATTTTAGAACCATATTTTGTCAGTTGTAATACATGGTGAAGGCAATACATCTGTCTTAGCGTGTGTAGATGACAAATGCCCTGAAGCAGGTGACGAGATTCACAATGCTAATCTAAATCACTGGTGCGAAATCAGCTACATGCCGAGATAGTAAATCAGTCACAGTGTACTATCCTCAGGTCGGCATCCTCATCCTCGGTATGAGGAACATCCAGAAAGGATGAGCTCATTCATAAAAACACGTTATTAGGAAATTCGACGTTGGTCTAACATTGTACAAATGTGTTGTGTTTGCTGGGTACCAGCCTAGTATATGGGGTCGCCGGTAAGACTGACATGACAGTTTGACAAGGTATTATTCGATTCCAGCCTTATTAGAAGTATGGAGTAGATCAGGTGCTCTACCAATGCGCCATGCCTCCTTTCTACTAAGTCAGACTCATCTAGACGTCATAATCACCAGGTTATGGCTGTATACGGAGACACGGCGTGACAGTCAGCTGCTCTATCAATGCGCCACGCCTCCTTCTCTACCCAGTCAGACTCATCTAGACGTCATAATCACCAGGTTATGGCTGTATACGGGGACACGGCGTGACAGTCAGCTGCTCTACCAATGCGCCACGCCCCCTCTCTACTCTGCCAGGCTCAGCTAGATGCCATAATAAACACCACTTTTTGTCAGATGTTTATCTGATATAGAGTTATATGCCATGTAAATGTAGACAATAAAAATAATAATAACTGGTTATTGTGGGAACAACAACATCCGATGATGTATGGGATGAGGTGGTACGGCGGGCAGTGTCATAAAGCGGGCAGACAGGTTCTAAATGACTATATAAAGTTATCTTATTCATAGATTCTGCTATTAGATCACAAATATTAGCATCTGATCCCCTCGTTGTCTAACATAATGTGTATTTATAACATGTTGATTATTGCCATCCGTACACACAATTCATAAACATGATTAATCTGAAGACGTAAGATTCTAAAGCATACTAAAGACGGTCCCCGCGCTGAAAGGGTTAAAGCGCTCAGTAATGATTATTTGATTGATATTTTTAATAACATATTTTGATAGAGTCTATGATCAGCATTTTCTAAATAAAATATTCGACAATCCCTTTAACAAATTAAATAATAAGTATTCACTTTAATGTTTTGTTCCGCGGTAATTATAAATAATAAATTATTTCAGTGCGGGGACCGCTACGTCAAAAGCGTCAGATTATTATGTCTGAAAGGGTTAAAGCGCTCAGTTATGGAATATATAATTTCACCCACTTTAATAATATTTTGTGTTTAATTTCAGACATTTGCGATTTTCATGTGTTACCACTTATTTAATTCCAAATACCTTTGATTTAACATGTCAACAAAATCTGTTAAAATCAAGGTGGGTTTAAAGAGGGGTGATGATTTTATGGTTCGATCATTAGATAAATGGTCAATAATTAACATTGTATGCAATGGAATTATGTGAAAAGAGAATAATTCTTTCCTGATTTTTGCATTTTATGAATCATTGGAATTCATGGGAGTCTGTCCACAACTAAATATTCTTATCAACTATATACATACTGCATACGAGACGAATCTATGCCATTTGTTGTACAGTTTATGTGCCAGCTCAATATCGTATCCTGGAAACACAAGTGGTGAAACAGGTTCAACAAATACAACGCAATTATCACACCATCACGGTCATTTGCTGGTCTTTTTTCACTCAAGTTTGAAAATGTAAACCAAAAAAATGCATCTTTTTTCACTAGTTAACACATCGACCTTATATGCGAATTTAGACCAAATCACATGTTGGCAGCATTTCTGAATTTAAAAAACGCGTTTATCACAATCAAATCTAACCGTATAAGCAACACCGAAAATAAATAATTATTTATCAAGATAAATACACGCCGTTCTTGTTCTCAATTTCGTGACCAAAATATAGTATCTTCTTGCTCGAGAAGTAATCAGATATTGCGATTTGACTCTACAGCATACTGTGTCCCTCGTGTTTAGTAATGACACATTTCTCATCACACAATACGACCTGCGTAACATTTCATCAGAGTAAATCCTTGTGAAGACTTTCAACATTCTTCTCTAATTAACAGAGAAAGCATATGAATCTGTACCTTACACACTCTCATTAACGAATAAGCATTTAATCCAAAGCGAATACAAGTGGATTATATACAGTGTTAACTTGTTTAACGATCTGGTTTGTATTGTGAAATTACTACTTCCTACGTGCGAAACGAAAGGGGTTAACCCTTACAGCGCGGGGAACGATTTTAGAAATCAGAAATTGACGTCCACAAAGTCGATCCTCGTACTGTAAAACATATCTAAACATATTACATTCTTATGTATTCAAATGCATCAGAAATAGCTGACTAAGACATTTATGATAATTTAAATTGAAAAAAAACCTTTGGTCTCCATGGTTTATACACAGATAATTCAGCGTTGATAGTGCAAGACCAACAATATATAGCGTAACCTACCGTTTAGCTGAATAAAGTATAATGATTGTCTTTGAATCAGACAAAACTTTTCTCAGCATGTAGACTGCGGTTGTATGCAACTTGGATGTCAAAGCGGTAGTAGCTATTAATTGGATGGACGTTAATGTATAACTTTTTATGAGAATATAATTTAATCAGCTGACGGTTACGGGTAAAACACATATGTCATTGCTGCACGTTTCATGAAAGCATTATCATGTCATGCAAACACGATCTGTTGTAGACATGTAGAACTGTCCTACGTGAGTGCACGATCTGCTGGCGACTTGCAGAACTGCCCCGCATGTGAGAGTGTGGGGAATATTAGAATGGTATGCCAAGGACATATTCTGCCCAAAGAGGTTTCCAAATTATTAGATGGCTTCATTGCTATGCTCTAGGGACGCAAGTAATATAATACATGCATTTTCGTTTGTTTTAGCGTTTTTTTGTTGATCTTACACTGTGCACTTTATAATTCTAGATAGCTGTGTTCTATGCATTAATCAAACTTATGCCCAAACCTTCTCTATAATAATTTATCATTCACGTTAAAATCGCGTTAAGGTCACTATTGTCTCACATTTCGTGATAAGTCGCTATGTTTTATCGACAATTATTTAAATAACATTAGAATCAGACACAAATAAATAATGTATAACTACTACTATACATAACCTGTGTGTTTTTTACTGATACTGATACAAATTAACTGTTCATTAGCTAATAATAATAGTGTATTATGTTTTGTGACATGTGACACACATATAAACAGTTTTATTACCACCGGATTTAATTGGTTCTCTGTTGATGTATTTATACATGTGATTGGCTGTGTCATTAGAGGGTGATACGCCTGATTTGATTGGCGGGGATATGTAATTAGTGGCGTTGTCAACCAGCTCTAGAGTGTGACAATTTAAAATATATTTCTTTATTTTGAATGTAGGCCTACAGACTTGAGAGCTGGGTTGACTCGACCACTAAGTATCCCCTCCCGATTCTCAATCGCAGCGTGTATATATCAAACCCACAGGGATATGACATCCCCTGTTAAAATAGAACAGCCCTGTGTAGTCAAAAGAGGCATATATATGTGCACACTTACATAGAATTCTCACTCACGCTATTAAACTCACCTTTTTGCATCATTCCCAATTTTTTTATCCGCACACGCCGTCGGCAGTAAAATCCAAATATGTATTTACATGGACTCGTAGAAAATGATCAAACTTGGTACTTTTATTCCATTTTAACGATCATATCAGTATCAGCGGATTTTCGCTGAGGCCATGACATGCAATATTGGACTAATTAAATTTAATTGGTTTCTAGTTCGTACGACAATCTGGTCAATCTTGCCCGCTTCCAATGAACTTTGGTGATGCAGACGTGTTTTGACATATAAATCGACTTTAAAGCCTTCATAATGGAGACATGCCTTGCCATATCACTTGTGCTTATTGGTTAACCTTTAAATCACTTAATTAAACAATTTAATGTGTTCCCCATTGAAGTTGTGCCTCGCTACCACGACCCACAACTCCAAGTTGGTACCATTTCTCATATGTTTACAGTTTGAATCAAAATATGTGCATTTCCTTTTTTTTGCAAGACAAAAAAAAATGTTAAAAAACTGGTATACCCGTGCCTAGCATTTGATGTGTTAAAAGGGCCAAGGATTCTTATGTGATATTCATGCTAGGGATTCAAGCTCTGTAGATATATGGAGCCGAAGGTGTGCTTCCTATACATCCGTGCAGAGCCAAAAGGCAGTATCTGCTTACTTCACAAGTAAACAAATACTACCTTTTGCCTTTGCAGAGGAGTAGCATCCCCGCAAACATAAAACATTTGTAGAACGTTTGTACAATATTGACACAACGTCTTCGACGTTGGCCCTACATTGTACAAATGTTATACAGTGTATCGCGTTTCTAGCACTTCACTGACCCAGGTGACTCGTAATCCCCAGAGCGCTAACAAACACATGGATAATCATGGCAATAAAGAGCTTATGATGAAGAACAAATGACCAGTGAGGCCAAGGGAAAGATGGAAATGGATGTACCTGCCCGGAGGCAGATAAAATATAACACCCGCGTGGTGTGTGATCTCACGTGGACGTCTTTCTTGTAGAATTGTCACGTGGAAGGGAGTATCTGGTCAACAAACATGAAATGGTTTCCTGACTCACTCCTTTTCACACCACTCCACCAAGGTGAAAAAAATCTAACTATAACACTCAGGAATGTATTCTCAATTGAATTCACCTTGAAATATGAATCACTGCCAAAAACGGCATTTTACACAGTACACTATGTACAGTGCCATAGCAACCAGCATGTGACGAAGCTGGCTTGAGTTACATCGATAACAGCACGATAAAACAAATAACGGTGAAAATGTGTTCTTTGCTTGATAACACCTTGGCTACATTTATATGAAGTGATATTGGCATGATTGGTGTCAACTTATAGGCCCAATGTTCAGTCAAAATACGAAATAATAATAACGTTGACAATAAGAGGCCAGACGGCCACCATAATCGCAAGTCGGCCATTTTCTTTAAATTTGATTACATTGACATTTTTCAGGACATTTGCCTCTCTGAAACCACCGATTTTGTTTTATATTAATGTCTTATAGTATTTGGCACAATTTTCCCGATATCACCCATTAAATTTAATAATGTCCTGAAGTTCAGCCATTTTGAATTTGATCAATTGGGTATTTTCAGGGCATAGTTCCCTCCCTCCCGTAAACGGCACATTTTGTTTTATGGAAATGGACTTACCTTGATTATTCATGGTATGTATGGCATTTTCTGGTCATATCCACCCGAAGACACATACTGTTCTATAATGGTCTAGTTATCAGGCAAGGTTTACCATATATTTGGCATATTGAAGTAAATTATGGCCGATGATCAGCCAATTTTGAATTTGATCAAGTTAAAATTGTTCAGGGCATATTTTGTTTCAAGGTAGGCCTAATTGACTAGCTATTTGGCATTGTTGACCAGATATCAGGCATACTAAAGTTCATTATGGCCAATAGTCAGCCATTTTGAATTTGAGCCTAAATTTTCTCAGGGCATATCCCTACTGAAACCGCACATTTTTATTTTATAGTAATATCTGGTACGGTTTGCCAGATATCAGGCATAGAAAAGGTAGTAGACAATGGTCGACCATGTAGGTAGGTGAAAGGTTATAACCCCCAAAAGGCACATCTACACCCTTCTAAGGGATGTATGCGTGCAATGTGAAAGAAATATCCTCCTGGATTTCCGAAACCTGCTCTGAAAACCAGATGCTAACAGACGGCCAGAAGACCGGACGGACATCCGAGGCAACGCCACAACCCCCGCGTCAACGTCGTCGAGCGGGGGGGGGGGGAGGGAAATGAAACATACATAGATTTAAGAGCATATAACAAGTATGAAAATAAATTAAAGGTACATATAACAATGATATTTACAACACTTATATTAGTGTGTTAATTTTCGAATATATTTAGCTAGAATATTTATATTTTCACTCTTCGGACAACTGAAAGTTATCCTTGTCTGATGAATAAATGTTCATACATTTAGAAAGGAAAAGAAGTAAAACACTGAGAGAAATCAGGTAAATAAAGTATTATTGTATTATTGAACAATCCTCTCGAGCGAATTTGTCAGATATATTTGGTAGTTGTAGGCCTACGTATTGTATTGTACGTAAACAATTGGATGCGCATTAAACCGTAATGGTAACCCCAATTTTTATATAACAATTAATCCCACATATTTAAATTTATCCGAGCTAAATTGGAGCTGGACCTTTGGTAAAAACATAGACCTCTAGATATGAACAACCAACAGGCGTGAGATCGTCGTGAACTTACGGCGCGCATGCGCGGCGGCTAGGAAAAGGGATAACTGATTTCCGGTCTGCCTTTCATGCTGTCTATTTATGTTTTTCATTGGCTCGATGAGCGAGAAATTTGGGCTACTTTGTCACTATGATTTAAATTACTGAACCAACTACTTGTTCAAAAAATGTATTTTTTATGTTTATGCTAAATATATACATTAAAAACAATGGCAATTGAGGTTTACAATTTAAATGAGACGCCACAGTGAAGCCGTTTCAAACTTGGCTGTAGTGTTCCCAGCTGTTTCAATGTTTGGCCAGCGTCGAAGACTGTGTGCCAACATTGAAACAGCTTTGGGTGAATGCCCCGTGTTTGCTGGGTCACTAAGCCGGCATGTCAGTAGACCTTAATTCGGACAATTGTCATATTGAATTGAATACATGTATAGACGTCAAATTATAGGTGTACTGGACATGGTGTGTATACGTCTATGATCTATGTCCACATATTTTCACAGGAGAAGGATACTTTATATGCATGGATGTTTTATTCTTTTTGTAATATTTAAATACTTTTGATAATGAAGCAGAAGGAACTATTATAATGTATTCACTTATCAAATACATTTGTTACGATTTGAAATATATTGATGATAATAATTAATTTGACTGTGATTGAAATTGTGATCAACACAATGTTTACATACCCATGAAAAAACGATCAAAAAACACATGGTTCACAGTTTACAGCGGAAGTAAACTATCCCTTTTCTCGCCAATTCTCGCATACAGAAGCTCATACACATCAATCAGTGTCGTGAGATTTGAAGTCGGCTGTCCATTCCCTCGATGTCTATGGTTAAAGGCACTGAACAATTGGATTATTATTCATGATCGTATTTTCCTTGCGATCATCTCTAAGTTGAAAACGGCGTGGTAGCATCAATTATTATGGAACAGCCCTTATCTTTCAGCTTGTCTTTATCGGAGGTTTGCATGCAGGGTAAACAAATCAGAACAATCAGTTTAAAAATGATTGTCCCGTGTTTACAAGAATGAAAACGGTTGTGGTGACCCCATTGAGTTTATTATAAAGCAGCCCTCCTCTTCAGCTATGTGGAAGTTGAATCCACAAATGATCGATGAACAAAATGAGCGTATAGTAAACATACTTGCAAATGCACACATTGAGGGAGGGCATTTATAATGCCCTCGCCCTCCTTCATCAACGAAAGGCAATATTAAGTTAGAAATCTGTATTCGTAACATAGCCCTCTAAAGGTTACGATCGAAGCCAAACACCCCCCCCCCCCACCCCCAATACAATATGATGTACGCTATTCATGTGAACCTGAAATACTAGCCATTATTTATGTCCGATAAAGTGTAAAATAGGTGGATCGTCACGATTCCCTGAGCACAGTTTGTGGGCCCACATGCATGCAGAAAATGTTCACGTTCTCGGGAGTGGGATCCGTCATAAATAGACGTTATGAATCATTGAAGCGAAACAACTGACCTGCTTTAAGACTAATATAATGTGGTCACATGATTTCAAAGCCTGCATATTTAATTTTTTTAAAATTTAAGAATAGTAGGCCTTAATCCCATCGAATAAACCTCAGATGCATGTAAGTAAGCTGTGATAATTTAACATCGATCTATTCGCTCTTCCAACCACTGTGCGATAATATAGATACACCTTTGTTCTTATCATACTGCTTTGGTGTATGCACAGCTAATATTCATTAATGGGCTATACAGTACACCTACATTTTCTGTACACTTCCCAGTGCGTAGATAATTATCGTTGATTATTGACACAGTACTGTGTCAAGAAACAAGTGGCGCCAAAAAATAATGGACATTTTAAATTATGTGTAAGTAGCCTCCTGGGGTCGTATGCACAAACCGGAGGTTCGGACAAAACCCAGAGGTACAGTGGGGGTAAATTTAGAAAACGAAATACCTCGTATGCACCACGAGGGGGTAAATGTCGCACAGGGGTAAATTTTGCCAATCGCAGGTTAAATTTACCCCTACTAGGGACTAGGGGTTAATAGGCAGACCGAGGGGTAAACGACGAGTTTATGATCATATCACATGTAAGCGCGTATCAGATACATATTATTGATGATTAAATCATTGTAACTATTTTAGAAATTCGCAAGTAGGCCTACTATTTTCAATTATAGTATTTGTCAATCTCGCATATTTTGTGCATGATCACCTAAGTGATGAGAGAACGTGTTTGTTATAGCTTCACTCTTTTAACATTTAAAACTGTTATTACACTGTAATTACAGATATAGCGTGTTTTGCATTATTATTAAACAAAAAAATCAATTAAACTTAATGCATTTAATAACAACACAAAATCACCACCACTACTTTGTCAAATGATGTATGCGTACGTTCAAGTTTTGAAAGTGTTCCTATAATATATCATGATTTCAATTAACAGCTACTTATCCTAAATGTGCATGTGTTCAATGTTTTAATATAGTTGAGATTTCCTGGTGTGCAAAACACGCTACTCAATGCAAATGTATTAGTAACAAATGGTAATAATCAATTAACGTTAAAATTAACATCTGTATCACTGTGCGATATGCAATTATAATTTAAAATAAATATCGCAAATTATGAACGCAAATAAAACAAACAGGGATTTTTTTTCGTAGTTAGAGGGTTCCTAAGTGTCATTTAAAATTCGGCGAACAAATTGCTGTTGCAAGTTACCGTAAAAATCGTGTCAAATGAAAAGTTTAGATTTGATTGATTTTTCCATTTTTTCTCATTGCAATGGCAAACTTTTTTTTACTTTTCAAATTAAAAAGCGAAGTCAACAGTTCCGTGTATTATAAACGTTATTATTATAGGGAGAATATTGTTCTTACATAGGCTAATTAAAACAAACGTTTAAAGGCATAGCAATAGCAAATATATATTCATCTCTTAAGTGAAACATAATTGCTTTGAATGCTAAAATATAACTAATTAAAATGACTGTTAAATAAATAATGAAATGCATGGTTATAGATTAATTGCAATTAATTGTAGTTACCAACATTTACAACGTCATAATATTTTTATGTCCTATTGCCTTCTCACTGTTTGCACTTAATTGTTGTTATTTGCCCTATTTATTATATAATTACTGAATTTTCGAGTTGATGATCAATTTATGACCTTAAATAAGCCTACAATTAGACATTCTTATGCATAATTAAGATTTTTTTTATCAGTTTTAGCTTCGTATATTTCTATTATTTTGTTAATCATGATCATGTTAACGTTGTGATATGAGGCATGAATGATCCTGACCATTTACTGAAGTAGAATTGGGACATTGGGAATTCCCCATCTAATAGTCAATACAGTGAATAACAACGGGGGTAAATTATATAACCATGGAGGTTTGTACCCCTGTGTTTTCAGAAGATGGTGCATACGAGGTAAATCTGCAGGAAAACCCCAGAGGTTGAAACCTCTAGGGTTTCATGAAACCCCAGAGGTTAATACCTCTGTGGTATCATTTACACCCACGGGGGTAAACGTGAAGTTGGTGCATACGGCCCCTGTGATTGGTACGGTGTCAATAAGATCGTCTGGCTTGTAATTGACACACAGGCACCTGAAATAGATGAGTGATGAATTTCATCTCACTCTGAGAAGAAATATTTCTTGTTAGAGTGAGATGAAATATATCACTCATCCATTTCAGGTGCCTGTGGGCCTGATATATGAATGAATAGAAAACACAATTTGCAGTAGAAACTGCGGGCATTGTTTCTTTACAGGAACTTACTATGTGATCAAATTGATCAGATATTGTATTCATATTAACCTTGGTGAATCAAATTACCAAATTGCTCAGTCAATTCTCAACCATATTTTACATAATTTCACAAGCACTATTTTCTAGTAATGCGGTGGCTACCCTTAACATTTCCTTAGAAAATATTACATAGCTTAAGAGTTACTCTGTATAATACGTATTAAAGTCAACCTTCATGAAAATTAGTTGATAATTTGCCTTTTTTTAGCCTGTTTTTTGTTTGACTTTGAAACAAGACAATTTGAAGGAGAAATGAAAATTAAAATCGCACAAATACAATTATTTTTCATCCGCTTGAAGTTGTGGATCGCGGCAGCGAGACACAACTTCAAGTGGGTTAAAATTTAAATGGCATAGCTTAGCACTTCAGGGGTTAACATATAGCAGTGTAATATTTATTGACTTTAGTGAGATGCACGGTAAAATTCCCAGCTCTACAGCGGCCGCTTATCTCACCCATCATCTTAACCCTGACAACGCTGAGTATTGAAAAAAAATCATGGAGATCGAAGATATTTTTCAATTTGAAATCATAATAAATGTATTAGTTAGCTCTTTCCGATTCATTTGAATACCTTGTTATGGGTCTACGGCCATTAGAAATATTTTTACTCTTACAGTGCGGGGATCGACTTTAGTCGTCAGAATCTGACGTCTACAGACGTCAGATTCTGACGACTTAAGCGGTCCCGGTACTGTAAGGGTTAACATCTCACGAGAGCTGCGGCATGACGACGACGACAAAATGTGAAAATAATACCGACACACATTAAATCACTTTTTCCTCAAATCTCTCATTACCGATGGTAACTAACGATAACATTTTTTTTTTCACGTGATGTGAAAATCCTAATAGCCTTGACGCTCGTTACAAATACAACGTGTTATATAGATTACTCAATTTACAACTTATAATTGAATCAAAACAAAATAATTAACTAGTATAATCTACAGCAACAACTACGCTGGCGAGAGCAAGGGCAGCTGCAGCGGCAGCAACAGCAGAATCAGCAACGTAATACAGCGAGGGAGTTCACGCGTAGTCTAATTTACATGGTGACAAGACATCTTTAATATCTAAATGGTTCATTAAGTTATCAATCTGTGTCAATTAAGAGTAGAAAGTTTATGATCATTCAATTATCAGGGGAGTATTTTTGAAATAAATATTCCTAGATTAAATTTTCGAGAAAAAAATATTGTCTGAAGGTTGTAAATGTTGTAAATAAATATTTAATGACAATTAAAACTATTTTTCTCAGCCTCGCTTTGCTGGGCATAATTAAAAAACCCTAAATCTGCATAGGTAATACGGTATATGTACTATATATATATATATATGTCTGCTTCTGCATGGTGACCCAACCATTAATTTTTAGAAGAACTCACATTTTTTATTGTTTCAGTGATGATTATGTGAGATATATAAATTGATTTTTTCTGTGTTGATGGCAAATAAAGAAATGAATTATTCAATTATAAAATTCATTAGTAAATATTGCATAACCCTTATGAAAATCAATTGCAAATTTGACTGATAAATCAACGAAATTCATTCACCCTGGCAAATGTGAATTGGAAGCACAGATAGTGAAAGAGCTTTAGGGTTCAACCTGGAATAAAAAAAATGAAGAAAAAACGAAAAATGGCGTTACATAGTGCTACATGGAATTAACTACTGTGTGGGATATATGTTGATAATTTCAATATAATAAAATATTGGTGATCTAAACAAGTGCCAGATTCCATGGTTTTGGCCAAAAAATACATGTTAGGTTCGACAACGAGATTATTACCTCATATTGTCGTTTTTTTTAAGAGATCGCTTAACATACTCTGAACAATATGGCGGCCATCTTAAATTGTTGGTATTGAGAAAAGTACTGATATCATTTCTGATTATCTAGATGAACTCTTTGTGCCTTAAAACATAAGTAGATACACCTGCATATTTTTTTCAAACTGCAAAAATGTGGAAGTAGGATATACCCCTGTTTTTTCGAAAATGGTGTTACATGGTGGCGGCCATCTTGAATTAAAAAAATGCACAAGGGGGATTTTTGGATACTCTTCGGCATTCGTCTGGAGAGATGTCCAAGTATCATTCTTGAAAAAAAACAGCTTTCTGCAATTTTATTCCAGGTTCCTTGTTTTTTCACTTTGCTCTTGCACTAAGAGCATGATTTTCCCCGATACGAACCCTGAAATGTTTGTTATAATGAATTTATTCACTTTAATTGAAAGTCCATACCTTCTCGTTCCAGAATCCCCTGTGTGTAAACATTACCGCCGCTTTGCTGTTTCAAGATGACCGCCATTATTAAAGTCAAAGGTGAAATGAGTGAAAATACGACTTTCCGACAAATAAAGCTAGTTAGTAGTGTAATACCTCGTTTCTGTGTGATTTTCACTGGAGAAATGATTTCTGATGCAAATAAGAACAAGTGTAAATGCAAATGCAAATAAGAACAAGTGTAATACGTTATGTTCATGTGATTTCGACTATAGAATATGTTTCTTGTTTTCTTTTGATAATTCAAGGTCATTTTTCAAGGTCAAAAGGGTGATTTGAAGGTCAAAATGATGAAAAAATGATTTTTAGCAAATACAAGTAGAAACAATTGTAATACGTCAGTTGTATGTGATTTCGATTGGAGAATACGTTTCTGATATTATTTTGATGATTCAAGGTAGGCCATTTTCAAAATCAAAAGTTCAATTCGAAGGTCACATTTGGAACATATGCTTCTCATCAAATAAAAGTAGGAAGAAGTGTAATACCTCTTTTTGATGTGATTTCGACTGGAGAATACGTTTATTTATTCATTTCAGTGATTTAAAGTCATCTTCAAGATAAAAAAGTACAAAATACGCTGCGTGTAAACATACCCCTCTTGGCTTTCATATTGACCGCCGTCACCAAAAACTCGAAAATTATGGTCAATATAGTGGCCTACGTGTATATCGTATTTTACTGATCGCAGTGGAATTGATAACCGAAATCTTGGGTTTTCAAGAAAATTTGTTGGCCAAGCATTTTATTAAAAGGGCATTGAAATTCAAAATGGCCGCCATTTGTGCAAGGTCAAGCAATAAAATGATATCCTATTCGGCAGAATAGATGAATATTCATGATTTTGGTGCCTACATATCATTATCGTAGAATAAGCGCTTTTTACCACCATCTATTGCTAAAACCATTGCAACTTCGTTGATCGGTAGCAAGCTGGACTATTGTAACTCTGTCCTGTTCAACGTCACCGAAAAGGAGATATCAAAACTGCAGGGTGTACAGAACTGTTTGGCACGGGCTGTAACAAAATATGCTCGTTTTTGTCACATAACTCCTCTTCTAAAACCTTTGCACTGGTTACCTGTTCGTTACAGGACCAAATTTAAAATGTTTTTCCTAACCTACCAGGTTCTGACCAGTGGACAACCAGTATATATTCGAAACATGCTTCAGCTATTGCGAAAAGTTTGGACATCTCGTTCCAGTGATCTAGATCAGCTGAATGTTCCACGGGTCAGAACCGCGGTAGGAAGCAGGGCCTTCTCTGTTGCTGCACCTAGACTTCCTTTAGAAATTCTCTCTGCGAAAACATAAATTAGTTTTCGGAAGAAATTAAAAACGTATTTTTTTGGTCAGGCTTTTCCGACTTGAATCCTCGGTGGTCCGGTTCGCCGAGACGACAAACGTAAACGGTTTTGGAACTATGAGTCAAATTACGATTATGTTTGTCGCGCCTCTGAGCTCGGATCAACGAGGAATTAGGCGCTATAGAAGTTTATTATTATTATTATTATTACAATAAGAGTTTTCAGCTATGCCCGACATAGTGGTTGACAAAAAGTACTTTAGACATGGCATTGTTAGTAAATTCTAATATGGTCGCAATTTGTTAAGGTCACACAATATATCGATATAACTTTCGACAGAATTAAAGCAGATTCATGGTTTTGATATCTACTATAGGAGTTTCAGATATGCTTTAGCAAAATATTACAAATAGGAACAAGTGTAATATCTGCTTTTTTGTGTTTTTTCGACTGGAGAATATGTTATTTTATTATTTTGGTGATACCAGATCAAAAGGTCTAGAATCCGCTGTATGTTTACAACATTACCCCTTTTTGGCTTTTTCAATATCGCCGTCTTTTTTTTTTCCAAATTGCCGCCTTTATCAAGAACACAAACATATTGATCAATAGACATGTGTAACGTATATTGATGATCTTAGTGGAATTTGGTACAAATGTTTTTCTACGGATAGGTTTTCAGAAAATTCATGATTTTGATGTCTACAATACAGTTTTCAGCTATGCCCGACTAGTGGTGTGGCAAAAAAGTACTTCAGACATTTCATTGTGACTAAAATCTAATATGGCCGTTAATTTCTAAGGTCAACCAATATACTAATATAATTTTCGGCAGAATAAAAACAGATTCATGTTTTTATGTCTACCATAGGGTTTTCAGATATGCTCGACAAGGTGATGTTGTAAAAAAATACTTGAGATATTGCATTGTGGGTAAAATCCAAGATGGCAGTCATTTTCACATGTTAAAAAAGTTTTGACAGAATATAAGTAGATTGAAGAGTGAAATCCAAGATGGCTATTTTAAAATTTCAAGCAGTAACTCGATTTCATTTTTGACTTAATGGAAACAGTTGTGATTTTGTGTCAACCACAGGGTTTTCATATCCGCTCAAGGTGATCTATCCTGGGTTTCAGCAAGGTGGCACAATATATTGTGGCATCGAAAATGTCTTCAGAGAAGGTTCACTGATTCATCAGTGCGGGGGGAGAGGGAGGGACAGGCACTGGGTAGCACAGATATCTTTGTTTGGGTTCGGAAATAACAGCCACCAGGCGGAGATGGTAGGAATTGCCCAAAAATAGGCAAGGATATGGTTAAAACTGTCAGCTGCGCCAGATTGTCAGATATGCTCGGAGATGTGTCTTTGTTGTCATGGGCTGCTATCTCAAAAAATAAATTTTATCCACCCTATCATAATAATCAATTAATTTTTAAGTTAAAAATGTTTAAAATATTTAAATCCTAAGTATAAATATTCCGTATATAAAACCAAAAATATTTCCTTGTTATTTTAGATAGATTAGAGAGACAAAACTGTGAATTTAGTTCGATCAGTCTACATATGAGACTTAGCTGTAAAAAATGATTCTAGCAGATGTTTTTTTGCTTCGACCTTAGGAATGATCTAGAACCACCAAAAAAATACCATAAAATTATTTTCAGGTAAAAATCATATCAAAAATAGGTATTGCACTTGTTCCTATTTGCATTTGTTAAAAACATATCGCGTTCTATTTTCTAGGTATTTTGTTATCAATCCAGTCGAGTTTTTAGATAATCCGCAGTGTTTTAATTTATGTAGTAAAAGATTGTGATTCAGAGTGTCAAAAGCTTTTGATAAGTCCAAGAATATGCCAATAGGGGTATCACCATTATCCATAAAGGATAAAATTCTGTCTTCAAGTTCTAAAGATGCTATTTCAGTGGAATGGCCTTTACGGAATCCATATTGACCTTCAAAGAACAGGTTTCAGTTTTCAAAATAAGCATATAATTGTTGGTATATAACTGTTTCAAATATCTTTGTAAGAGATGGGAGAAGAGAAATAGGTCTGTAATTAGTCAATAGGATGGGATCTCCTTTTTTTAAATAAAGGAAAAACTTTCGAAACTTTAAGTTTGTCTGGGAAAACACCAGTTTCCAACATTCGATTAATAATAATGGTTAATGGGTTTAATTAAAATATGGAATATGGATTTCATAATAATGTTAGATATAATAATGAAAATCATGTGGCTCGCACCCCTTCTTTTCGTACAGCCTTCGCATACACATGTTGGAGAGGTCAGACCAGTGGTCTGACTGTCAGACCTGATGCGGCAAGATGGAGTAATATATACACACGTGAAGTTGTGGATCACGGTAGCAAATTACAAATTCAAGTGGTTGACAATTTTAATTAAATAACTTAGCACGAAAATAGTTAATGTGAGGAGACTATTAGAAAGTTATTATTATGATTGTAACAGCTGCAAACAAACGTGTCGCTAGGGGTCACTGTTTTTTTATTAAACATTAATATATATCACCAGTTAACATACACGTAGCAGCTGGTGTATGTCACACAATAACGTTGATTTATATGATATACTCCATGATATGATTTTATCCATAATTATCCATAATTCCAAAAACTGTTGTCACTTTTTATTCGTATTTTGTTCAGATTAAAAAAAACACCAACGTTCATTTACTTCACAGCAATTGCCCAGTTGACATTGTGGTAATCTTGACCATTTTTAAACATTGAAATTATGCTTCTTGGAATAATATTTCAATGTCGACATGTGACAAGCCGGGATACTTTTTCGTTGTTCGTGAGTATGATGCCATGCTTGGTACAGGGTTCTGTATATATAGTGGCTGATATCAAATGTACGAGCACATACGTGTGTGTGTGTGGGGGGGGGGGACACTTTACAAACAGTAAATATCAGTTATTATATGTAGGAAACGCCAACACTACCAATACAGTCTAAGCAAATCTCATCGAATTGATCAATTCGTCAAGCACTAAGTAATATAATACCAGCAAATGCGAAATGTTGATCTGATGTTGTTGTAACGCTGGTCCACCGTCTGCGATACTGGCTCAGCATTAAAACAACATTGATAGCTGGATTGTGGATACTTCTCTACACATCATAGTGGTAATTATGATACATCATTATCTCGGTTGTTTATCATAATTATGATAATACTATATCATTTGATTTAAAACGGTAGTTATATGTGAAAATTGCACACACCTCAATATCAGTGAGTTGCAGGACCAACGTCAAATTAACATTGATTTAACGTTTTGTATCTACTAGGATATAAACAATTCATTAATAATCAATCGTAATAAACCTGCGTCATATCCGTACTTACAATGTAAAAGTGATGAAACTAAAATTGAAGCACAATTCCAAGCAATACCCACTGCATAATGGCTGAACTTCACAGTTGTAAATCAATAAAAGAAACATAACATGTTTGCAATCATTGAGCCAGCACATATCCCCATCTTGCATTTGTCAGGTTTCTACATGGAGCATGCACACCTCGCGCCAGCTAGTGTGCTCATCGATGCTTCATCTGCGTTCTCATCAATCAAATTTATTAATTATTTTAATGTCTGGTTCACTGAATTGCACTATTCGTTGCCGCTTTTCATCTAACAAAAGACTCGAAGTTTTTGTTTTCATAATACATGTTTTCTGTCAATTCAAAACACATTTGATGACAATAAATATCTGAAGTTATTGCCAATTTAATCTGTATTCGTGTTTTAATTGCCGTTTACCATGATCGAATAATAAAGGGCTGCTGGAAAACTGCTGGGTGGAGAATACTAGCAAGGCTCCAATGCTCAACTTTTCTCCCGGGTGCACATTTCATATTTGCATTTTATTGATGTACCTCATGTACATATTACTATGTTACTTGATATGACATCAAACTTTGATTAATATCGTATCTAGTACACTGAATAAACTGAATTGAGTCGTCGAATATAAGGGTATCCATTCCAATTATTGCAAACTAAGTCTCAGCAATACAAGCTGTGTTTCGCTACTGCAACACACAACTTAAAGTACTCATATGTGTTTAATTTAAGACCAAACATTTGCAAAGCATGATACTTAAAGACTGATTAAATCAAAAACCAATATAGTAGTGCTTAGCTCCTAAATGGTTTATTTGCCGTGGTACATTTCACCCACGCAACCAAGTCATTGTATCACCACCGTGACATTTTGATATCTATAAAAAGTAAAGTAGAATACTATGGCTTGAATAACACCTATAATAGCGTGATTCGCCTCTATTAACCTCCAGCGATAGTATGTGCGACATCATTTCGTATTTGATGACCGGGTTTATTTTTGTTTTTAGATGAACAAAATATTCATTTGATAATCTGTGCGATAATTATTTAATTAATGCTGGTTTAGACAACACACGCTTATTTTTTTTAATAATATGGCTGTGGGACCCTAGCTAAGATTGAAATTAATGACTGACAGACCGATCAACTGACCGACCGACCAATCAATCGACCGACCGACCAACCAAACGACCAACTGACTGACTGACTGACTGACTGATGTGTCATTCAGATAAAAAAAAACGCGAAAGAAGTTGATGCACAAATAATACAATGTAGTATCAAAAACACTTTGGACGAGAGTACTTTTTACAAGAAAAAGGTAAATATTTGCAATAACTATGGCATATATTATCGGTTAACGGTTGGCCAATCTTAATCGGTTGTTCCCTCCTCGTTATGTCATTTGTATACAAATAGAAATAAAATACAATGGCCTGTTAAAACAATATAGAAGAATAGCATTAGAAGAAAGCCATGCACTAGTAACGACATTATCATAATGGTTATATAAGGTCACTAAGAGGGCACTGTAGAGTAGGCAGAGAATTCCCTCTTAAATACGTCACTAATACTTGTCAAGTAATATGATGGCAGACATTATCACATGTTAAAAAAGTTTCGACAGAATATAAGTATATTGAAGAGTGAAATCCAAAATGGCTATTTTAAAATTTCAAGCAGTAACTCGATTTCATTTTTGACTTAATGGAAACAGTTGTGATTTTGTGTCAACCACAGGGTTTTCATATGCGATCAAGGTGATCTATCCTGGGTTTCAGCAAGGTGGCACAATATATTGTGGCATCGAAAATGTCTTCAGAGAAGGTTCACTGATTCATCAGTGTGGGGGTGAGGGAGGGACAGGCACTGGGTAGCACTGATATCTTTGTTTGGGTTTGCAAATAACAGCCACCAGGCGGAGATGGTAGGAATTGCCCAAAAATAGGCAAGGATATGGTTAAAACTGTCAGATGCGCCAGATTGTCAGATATGCTCGGAGATGTGTCTTTGTTGTCATGGGCTGTTATCTCAAAAAATAAATCTTATCCACCCTATCATATTAATCAATTAATATTTATGTTAAAAATATTGAAAATATTTAAATCCTAAGTACAAATATTCCGTATATAAAAGCAAAATTATTTCCTTGTTATTTTAGATAGATTAGAGAGACAAAACTGTGAATTTAGTTCGATCAGTCTACATATGAGACTTAGCTGTAAAAGATGATTCTAGCAGATGTTTCTTTGCTTTGACCTTAGGAATGATCTAGAACCACCAAAAAAATACCATAAAATTATTTTCAGGTAAAAATCATATAACAAATAGGTATTTCACTTGTTCCTATTTGCATTTGTTAAAAACATAACGCGTTCTACTTTCTAGGTATTTTTTTATCAATCCAGTCGAGTTTTTAGATAATCCGCAGTGTTTTAATTTATGTAGTAAAAGATTGTGATTCAGAGTGTCAAAAGCTTTTGATAAGTCCAAGAATATGCCAATAGGGGTATCACCATTATCCATAAAGGATAAAATTCTGTCTTCAAGTTGTAAAGATGCTATTTCAGTGGAATGGCCTTTACGGAATCCATATTGACCTTCAAAGAACAGGTTTCAGTTTTCAAAATAAGCATATAATTGTTGGTATATAACTGTTTCAAATATCTTTGTAAGAGATGGGAGAAGAGAAATAGGTCTGTAATTAGTCAACAGGATGGGATCTCCTTTTTTTAAATAACGGAATAACTTTCACAACTTTAGGTTTGTCTGGGAAAACACCAGTTTCCAACATTCGATTAATAATAATAGTTAATGGGTTTAATTAAAATATGGAATATGGATTTCATAATAATGCTAGATATAATAATAAAGAGCATGTGGCTCGCACCCCTTTTTTTCGTACAGCCTTCGCATACACATGTTGTCAAGGTCAGACCAGTGGTCTGACTGTCAGACCTGATGCGGCAAGATGGAGTAATATATACACACGTGAAGTTGTGGATCACGGTAGCAAATTACAAATTCAAGTGGTTGACAATTTTAATTAAATAACTTAGCACGAAAATAGTTATTGTGAGGAGACTATTAGAAAGTTATTATCATGATTGTAACAGCTGCAAACAAACGTGTCGCTAGGGGTCACTGTTTTTTTATTAAACATTAATATTTATCACCAGTTAACATACACGTAGCAGCTGGTGTATGTCACACAATAACGTTGATTTATATGATATACTCCATGATATGATTTTATCCATAATTATCCATAATTCCAAAAACTGTTGTCACTTTTTATTCGTATTTTGTTCAGATTAAAAAAAACACCACTGTTCATTTACTTCACAGCAATTGCCCAGTTGACATTGCGGTAATCTTGACCATTTTTAAACATGGAAATTATGCTTCTTGGAATACTATTTCAATGTCGACATGTGACAAGCCGGGATACTTTTTCGTTGTTCGTGAGTATGATGCCATGCTTGGTACAGGGTTCTGTATATATAGTGGCTGATATCAAATGTACGAGCACATACGTGTGTGTGTCTGGGGGGGGGGGGGGGGTACACTTTACAAACAGTAAATATCAGTTAATATATGTAGGAGACGCCTACACTACCTATACAGTCTAAGCAAATCTCATTAAATAGATCAATTCGTCAAGCACTAAGTAATATAATACCAGCACACGCTTATTTTTTTTAATAATATGGCTGTGGTACCCTAGCTAAGATTGAAATTAATGACTGACAGACCGATCAACTGACCGACCGACCAATCAACCGACCGACCGACCAACCAAACGACCAACTGACTGACTGACTGACTGACTGATGTGTCATTCAGATAAAAAAAAAACGCGAAAGAAGTTGATGCACAAATAATACAATGTAGTATCAAAAACACTTTGGACGAGAGTACTTTTTACAAGAAAAAGGTAAATATTTGCAATAACTATGGCATATATTATCGGTTAACAGTTGGCCAATCTTAATCGGTTGTTCCCTCCTCGTTATGTCATTTGTATACAAATAGAAATAAAATACAATGGCCTGTTAAAACAATATAGAAGAATAGCATTAGAAGAAAGCCATGCACTAGTAACGACATTATCATAATGGTTATATAAGGTCACTAAGAGGGCACTGTAGAGTAGGCAGAGAATTCCCTCTTAAATACGTCACTAATACTTGTCAAGTAATATGTTAAAACGACTCTAGTCGTGCTTAGCGGCGAAAGGGTAAAAACGACTCTAGTCGTGCTTAGCGGCGAAAGGGTAAAAGCGACTCTAGTCGTGCTTATCGGTGAAAGGGTAAAAACGACTCTAGTCGTGCTTAGCCGTGAAAGGGTAAAAACGACTCTAGTCGTGCTTATCGGTGAAAGGGTAAAAACGACTCTAGTCGTGCTTAGCGGTGAAAGGGTAAAAACGACTCTAGTCGTGCTTAGCGGTGAAAGGGTTAAAACGACTCTAGTCGTGCTTAGTGGCGAAAGGGTAAAAACTACTCTAGTCGTGCTCAGCGGCGAAAGGGTTAAAACGACTCTAGTCGTGCTTAGCGGCGAAAGGGTAAAAACGACTCTAGTCGTGCTTAGTGGCGAAAGGGTAAAAACGACTCTAGTCGTGCTAAGCGGCGGAAGGGTAAAAACGACTCTAGTCGTGCTTAGCGGTGAAAGGGCAAAAACGACTCTAGTCGTGCTTAGTGGCAAAAGGGTAAAAACGACTCTAGTCGTGCTTAGCGGCAATAGGGTTAAAACGACTCTAGTCGTGCTTAGCGGCGAAAGGGTAAAAACGACTCTAGTCGTGCTCAGCAGCGAAAGGGTAAAAACGACTCTAGTCGTGCTTAGCGGTGAAAGGGTTAAAACGACTCTAGTCGTGCTTAGTGGCGAAAGGGTAAAAACGACTCTAGTCGTGCTCAGCGGCGAAAGGGTTAAAACGACTCTAGTCGTGCTTAGCGGCGAAAGGGTAAAAACGACTCTAGTCGTGCTTAGTGGCGAAAGGGTAAAAACGACTCTTGTCGTGCTAAGCGGCGAAAGGGTAAAAACGACTCTAGTCGTGCTTAGTGGCGAAAGGGTAAAAACGACTCTAGTCGTGCTAAGCGGCGAAAGGGTAAAAACGACTCTAGTCGTGCTTAGCGGTGAAAGGGCAAAAACGACTCTAGTCGTGCTTAGCGGCAAAAGGGTAAAAACGACTCTAGTCATGCTTAGCGGCGAAAGGGTTAAAACGACTCTAGTCGTGCTTAGCGGTGAAAAGGCAAAAACGACTCTAGTCGTGCTTAGCGGCAAAAGGGTAAAAACGACTCTAGTCGTGCTTAGCGGCGAAACGGTTAAAACGACTCTAGTCGTGCTTAGCGGCGAAAGGGTAAAAACGACTCTAGTCGTGCTCAGCGGCGAAAGGGTAAAAACGACTATAGTCGTGCTTAGCGGCGAAAGGGTAAAAACGACTCTAGTCGTGCTTAGCGGAGAAAGTGTAAAAACGACTCTAGTCGTGCTTAGCGGCAAAAGGGTAAAAACGACTCTAGTCGTGTTTAGCGGCGAAAGGGTTAAAACGACTCCAGTCGTGCTTAGCGGCGAAAGGGTAAAAACGACTCTAGTCGTGCTTAGCGGCGAAAGATTAAAAATTTAGTGAATATTTATAATCGATTCAACTGATTTTACACATTTGCACCCACTTAAAGTTGTGGGTAGCGGTAGCGGGACACAACTTCAAGTGGGTGAAAATGTTAAAAGCGCGATTAAAGCCGTTTTTAATCTGTTATTATTTTCTGCTATTGGTAATGAAATATTTTTTTGAACATCAAGACTTGTAAATGTTTGGTTTCAAATTAAATGAATATGAGTAATTTTCACCCACCTGAAGTTGTGGATAGCGGTAGCGAGAAACAACATTGCTCTAGAGAAGTGACGATTTCACTATAGGCTGAGACTACCATAGATATCACGGCCGGATTTCGCGCCAGTGAGCCACACCAGAGTTGTTAATTATAAACGGCAGTGTATGATATACAATGGATATTATCTCACGCAAGCTTTTTTTACTTTCTTCCACAAGCTGAGATTGACGACCTGACTATAGTACTACGTGACGTCTCCACGGGTTATATCAGCCTCTGCTGGCGATGTGCGCTAATTAATCAGTCTAGCGCTTTAACCCTTAAAGCGCTGAAATACTTTCGCATAATCCATAAAAACCAAACGGATTCTTCAAATTTTAAATCATCACAAATGTCTTAGTTAGCTCATTTTCATGAGTTAGCTCTGTTTCATTTCAATACACATGTTATGGGTCTACGGTCATTATATATGTGTTTAATCTTAAAGTGTTGGTATCGACTGTAGACACCATAATCTGACGTCTACAGATATCGTACCCTTGGATATGAGATGGTGTATCTCTCACTTTACAAGGTGGCAGATACATCATTTCATATCCAAGGGGACGATATGTTGCCATACCTACAGTCCAGCAAGACAAACTAATGGTGTTTTTTGAGTGATCGTGTCTGACGGCGGACAATTAAAGCTTTCAGAGCGGGGACCAACTTTAGATGCTATAAGATGACGTCTATATATAGACGTCAGAATAATGACATTTGATGTCTAAAGTCGATACTTGTGTTCTTCAATATACATAAATATAGCCGGTATGGAGAGAGAGAGAGAGAGAGAGAGAGAGAGAGAGAGAGAGAGAGAGAGAGAGAGAGAGAGAGAGAGAGAGAGAGAGAGAGAGAGAGAGAGAGAGAGAGAGAGAGAGAGAGAGAGAGAGAGAGAGAGAGAGAGAGAGAGAGACGCGAAGATTGAGACGTGGTAGCGCGACACAACTTCGAATGGGTAAAAATGTAAACTTTTATAATGTGGCCCGAGAAGGATTAACAAAATATTGATCTGGCCATGGCTTGATTTGATGGGAGATTGATATCGTCATATGACAGACTGAGCCACTCTTCCATTGTAGGTGGTAGTTGTTGTAATATCGTCCTGTAACAGACTGAGCCACTCTTCAAATGTAGGTGGTAGTTATTGTGATATCGTCCTGTAACAGACTGAGCCACGCTTCCATTGTAGGTGGTAGTTATTGTGATATCGTCCTGTAACAGACTGAGCCACTCTTCAAATGTAGGAGGTAGTTAGTGTGATATCGTACTGTAGCAGACTGAGCCACTCTTCAAATGTAGGTGGTAGTTATTGTGATATCGTCCTGTAACAGACTGAGCCACTCTTCCAATGTAGGTGGTAGTTATTGTGATATCGTCCTGCAACAGACTGAGCCACTCTCCAAATGTAGGTGGTAGTTATTGTGATATCGTCCTGTAACAGACTGAGCCACTCTTCCATTGGTTGGTGGTAGTTGTTGTGATATCGTACTGTAACAGGCTGAGCCACTCTTCCATTGTGGGTGGTAGTTATTGTAATATCGTCCTGTAACAGGCTGAGTCACTCTTCCATTGTGGGTGGTAGTTATTGTAATATCGTCCCGTAACAGGCTGAGCCACTCTTCCATTGTAGGTGGTAGTTATTGTGATATCGTCCCGTAACAGGCTGAGCCACTCTTCCATTGTGGGTAGTAGTTATTGTAATATCGTCCCGTAACAGGCTGAGCCACTCTTCCATTGTAGGTGGTAGTTATTGTGATATCGTCCCGTAACAGGCTGAGCCACTCTTCCATTGTGGGTGGTAGTTATTGTAATATCGTCCTGTAACAGGCTGAGCCACTCTTCCATTGTGGGTGGTAGTTATTGTAATATCGTCCTGTAACAGGCTGAGTCACTCTTCCATTGTGGGTGGTAGTTATTGTGATATCGTCCTGTAACAGACTGAGTCACTCTTCCATTGTAGGTGGTAGTTATTGTGATATCGTCCCGTAACAGGCTGAGCCACTCTTCCATTGTAGGTGGTAGTTATTGTAATATCGTCCTGTAACAGGCTGAGCCACTCTTCCATTGTGGGTAGTAGTTATTGTAATATCGTCCCGTAACAGGCTGAGCCACTCTTCCATTGTAGGTGGTAGTTATTGTGATATCGTCCCGTAACAGGCTGAGCCACTCTTCCATTGTGGGTGGTAGTTATTGTAATATCGTCCTGTAACAGGCTGAGTCACTCTTCCATTGTAGGTGGTAGTTATTGTGATATCGTCCCGTAACAGGCTGAGCCACTCTTCCATTGTGGGTGGTAGTTATTGTAATATCGTCTTGTAACAGGCTGAGCCACTCTTCCATTGTGGGTGGTAGTTATTGTAATATCGTCCTGTAACAGGCTGAGTCACTCTTCCATTGTGGGTGGTAGTTATTGTAATATCGTCCTGTAACAGGGTGAGCCACGCTTCATTGTAGGTGGTAGTTATTGTGATATCGTCCTGTAACAGACTGAGCCACTCTTCCATGGTAGGTGGCACTTATTGTGATATCGTCCTGTAACAGACTTACATAAAGCTTACATAAAACTGCTGATTTTTGTGAAGTCACCTTATCATTAATAACAATGCATAGGCAAATAACTGATTGCTTAAACCTTAAACCGTTAAGTTATTTAATTTAACCCTTTAACCGCCGGTGCCGTCCATATTCGTTTTCTACAATTTTTATTATCACATTACATATCAGCTTTTAAACCTGTTAAAGATAAAAAGTGACATTAATCGGCAAGATTGGAAATTTGTTGACTTCTATTTTTTTCAAATCTGAATAATTTTCACTCACTTGAAGTTGTGGATCGCGTCAGCGAGGCACAACTTCAAGTGGGTTAAAATGCAAATTACACATTTGGCGGTTAAAGGGTTAAAGATAACTTTTAAAGCGTTTACGAATTTTGTCTGAAATCGCGATACGCAACAAGTACATAATCATGGTAGTTGTACACATAACAAAAATGCTATATAGAAATTAATCGAAATACAGTGACTGATCTATTAATTAAAAAAAACAGTTTGTAGAACATGCAATAATATACGTCGATGTATAATTAACAGTATTTTGCTTGAGTAGCTACGAATTGGGGTAATAAATCTCAGATTAGCCCCATCCCAGCAAATACGGGACGCTGCACCAATACTGGTTCATTGTGGATCCAGCATCGCATACGATTGTTTAGTATGGGATCGACAAAGACGTCAGAATCTGAAGTCGATCCCCGCACTAAAAGATAAAAAATATCTATGGTGTCCTTAGACCCATATCATAGGTATTCAAATGAAGCGGAAATAACTAACTAAAACATTTATGTTGATTTCAAATAAATAAGAATATTCAGTCTTCACGGTTAATACAGCAATACTTCAGAGTTGTAAGCGTTAATTTTGCCCATCATCTGCGAAATTGACCCAACAATAAAACAATGTGTTTCAATGTATGGTGTTTGTTTGATAGATATTATTGGGCTAGACATAAACGTAACAAGAGGTCAGTAATTGGGCAAATAGACCAAGCCGTTCATGAATTGAGACAGACGAGGGAGGAAGTACCGGCGTGACACAACCCCTGCCATCATCGAAAGCCTCGTAAGTAACGAGCGGATCATTGTTAAACAACAATATTTTTTTTACCAGAAAATGATTTTAGATTATATTTATGTAGCAGATTAAATATGTGTCTTTGACGGTATATATGTGTTGTGTAGTCATGCTGATGAGCATGTAAAATACAATATTGCTTTAAATGACATACAAGACAACACAGTGTGTCCCTGATTGAGTTGACAACTTATGGCATTACAAAGGTCAAAGAGTAGAGTAAAGGTCACCGCTATTAGTGAGGGTGGAATCATTCTACATACGAGGTGATCTCCTCTCTGACGTAATATTACCATAGTTTATCGAATAATATTTTACCTGCATTTTGACACAAACAGTAGGCCTAAGCAAGAACCACCACTGTTGTTTTAACATTTCACAGAATGTTCAGTTAGTCACATAATACGAATTGAGATATGTCTGATTTGCTAAATTGAAATATATTCGTCATTGCGTTAAAAAATTACTGCTTTAAATAAATAAAAAATATAAACAAACAACTCAGGAGTATAGTATTCTACCCCTACCAATGGTAGTTGTTCAGCCTGCCACATGACGATATCATTAAATCAGCATGATCAGATAATCACACCAGTAGTTCAGCAGTTATATAAATTAGGGGATAATATAGTACAATAGTTTGGCCACAATGCCGTACGATATGTCATTATTAATCTTCAAAGTTCGACATCTAAGGCACGATTTAGTTGTCTATTGAGTTCTTTATTAATTATATGTACATTTTCTCTGCAAGGCCATCACTAGCGGAATAATAGGGCATGACATGCTGAATACAATATCTATTCATGAAACCCTTCTACTAGGAGCCTGTGAAGGTAGTGGCGATATGCGATTTTTGATTAGTCAACATCGTGATTGTGAGCTATTTTGTAAGTGGAGTCAGTTTTGATGAAGCCTATCACTAGACAGCAGACAGTTTGTCAGAGACTGTAAACCTACGCCGCGTTATCTGGATCGGGATCCAGATTGTAATCCGGATAATCCCAAACTTTAATGGAATATTCCTTGGCCAGGTTCACAACGATAACTAAAACCAAATTCTAAATCCGGATCATTCCTGGATCCGAATCGTAAGCTGGATCATCCCCAGTTTTTATATATCGTCCCTTGACTCCAGACACATCTCATGTTTATTTCTTTGTGAGTAATCCTGCGGACTGACAGGCAGACATACAAACGAACAAACTGACAAGCAAACTAACAAAACAACACGACCGAACACCTTTGACTGAGGTGATAAGATGTTGCTTCACAAGCTTGATGTATTGTTGCCAAGTCTCATCTTCATCCATATTAACTCACGAACTTTCCTAAACCTGTTATTCTGATTTACCTCGTTTTGACTTATTCTATGAAAATGTCTTAAGTGTACAACTATATAGATATTTGCAGATTGTAATTGGTGGTTTAATCAGATTTGTCTGAGCAAAAGATTCACGAAGAAAGAAGGAAGTTGCAGCTAGACACACTCAGAAGTCACACGGCATTCAATAAAATCCAACAGTGTATTTTAATATACTGTTATCATGAAGTGATTATGGCACAAACACAATGATATAAATATATATTCTGAGATTGGGATGTATTTTGATCCGTAAGAATTGTTTCCAAATATGGATTGTTTATAAACCTGGATTGTTTTGATTGCCTTAGAGCGTACTACATAATACCCATCAATTACCATGCCTTGTGGGTCAGACATCAAACCTACAGTAAAGCAATGTTCACCTTGCCTCGCAGGGCTCACATTACATACATAGATCACCCTCAATCGCCAAGCTGTATTACGGAACCGATGCACCACAGGGCATATGTTCTTCAAACTCATTCCAGAGAAAATAACTTAATCCTCAGGCAACTGATGTCGAGTTTGGTGACATTTCTCTTTTTAATTGTTTTTTTAGCACTTGTGTAAGACACAGATGCAAATTTCTTAAAATTTAAATTAAATTTCTCAGAGGTTTATCATTCAATATAAAGAGGTTTTTTTTTTCATTATCAATGTTGCGCATTGGTCTTCATAACACCAGGTGGTTTTCAATCGCATTTGAAGATAAATGAAGAAAGAATTGCATCGGTGTTATCAGAGGTATTTCCAGTTCTCTAGATACATCATTGCTGTACGATGGGGTAATGCCGATATTATGTTTCCATTCCCTAAAGTACCATCATCTCTCATCTATTATTGATGAATAATTGGGCATTGTGTTGTCTCCATAAGAGTGGTTTCCCATCCGAAGGCTCTATACGGAAACACCGTTTTTGCTTGCACAATATAGTCCGTATTTTAATATTTATCCGTTTTCATTGACAAAGAATATAGATCTCAAATTTCCCTATGCAATATAACTAATTGACAGCAGTGTCAAAAATGTGTTTGATGGCTTGATATAATAGGCATATATATTACACGTTCACATACCTTTAAATTTACAATTTGTATATACTTTAAGTTGGGTCTCGCAACTGCGACACACAACTTCATATGGATTAAAATACTAATATCTATTCAATTAAGGTATTTCCTATTAATTAGCCATTGTTTCAATTTTTTTTAAACTATAATCCAATTTGATAGTGATATGCTCCACTGTAGATAACAGCAACATAATTATCTCATTGCGAAGTATACAAGTTGTTGGCCTTCTTTGAAATACAATACCGCTATATGGCTTTAAAATAAAATTATCCATTAACACGATTATTTTTACAAACTTTTTAATGATGGACGAATTTGAGTGCGTGTCCCCCCCCCCCCCAAACACACACATGCTTAGTGTTTAGATAGGTTTTTGTTGAGTGAGTTCTACCCCCACCCCCTCATGCTTAGTGTTCAGTTATGTCCTTGTGACCGTTTTACGGCACAGAAGTCCACGTGATATCACACCTGCGTACCACGCCGGTCTTATATTTTATCTGGATCAGGGCAGGTACATCCATTTCTATCTCTGCCTTGGCCTCACTGGCCATTTGTTCTGCATCATAAGCTTTTTATTGTCATGATTATAGCTGTCTGTTACTGCTGTGGGGTGGCGCATTGCAAACAAAAGCTACAGTTGCCGTGTAAAACTGACGTCATTTGTTGTAAAATATCAGCGCATGTTGCACTAGTTGCATACATATCACACATGAGAGACTTTGACCATGTTAACCATTACATAAATATTTCATGGAGATCAAAGGGTTTTTTTCAATTTGAAACCATCATAAATGTCTTATTTTGCTATTTTCGCTTCATTTGAATACCTATGTTATGGGTCTACGACCATTATGAAGATTTAATATTTAAATTCTTCCAGTGAGGGGACCGTCTTTATACCTCAGAATCGGACGTCTGCAGACGGTACAAAAACGGTCCCCGCACTGAAAGAGTTTAACCAGGGGAAAATGCGTTTGGCAAAACAAATCTGGAATTCCTAATACATAGTTAAATATGAGTATCATATCAGCTTACTTTTTGCACAAACGGGTTCCGTTTTCCCTTTTCCACAGGTACAGTTTATACATGTTATAGGCCCCCGTCACGCAAGCATATGTAATGTTGACGTTCCAGTGCGATTTGAAAACAAAGTATATAATTAATGCAAATATAAACTTAAACAGTAGGTTATCTTTTTTTCATTTTTACATAGTTTACAACGCCATTGAGTCTCAATATTGTTGATACATGCTGGCTCTATAGAAGTCATTATACTTAGTTCCATGAGTATCGGCAGGTGGCAGTGAGAGCCCCAGTTTCAGCACCTGTAGCATTTGTTTGACCCAAGTGCTGCGCCACCCCACATCAGTACCACAGTATGTAGTAGTTTTTACCACTGTTACTTACTCAACTTCTTATTATTTTATTTGGTTCGTCTTGACATCTTATCTCATAATAGATCGGGAACGGTACCTGAATTGATTGATTGATTGATTGATTGATTGATTGATTGATTGATTGATTGATTGATTGATTGATTGATTGATTGATTGATTGATTGATTGATTGATTGATTGATTGATTGATTGATTGATTGATTGATTGATTGATTGATTGATTGATTGATTGATTGATTGATTGATTGATTGATTGATTGATTGATTGATTGATTGATTGATTGATTGATTGATTGATTGATTGATTGATTGATTGATTGATTGATTGATTGATTGATTGATTGATTGATTGATTGATTGATTGATTGATTGATTGATTGATTGATTGATTGATTGATTGATTGATTGATTGATTGATTGATTGATTGATTGATTGATTGATTGATTGATTGATTGATTGATTGATTGATTGATTGATTGATTGATTGATTGATTGATTGATTGATTGATTGATTGATTGATTGATTGATTGATTGATTGATTGATTGATTGATTGATTGATTGATTGATTGATTGATTGATTGATTGATTGATTGCGGAAATAAGAACTGTCGCTGGGCATAAATTCTTTAAAAAATGTCACTACACATGATAATCATTACAATTGTGTATTTTTTAAAAAATGAACAATTTTCTTTAGCCATTGACTTTAACAGAATCACATTTAAAATCTGATTTGAAATATGGCTTCAAAATCTGACTTTGAAGTCGATCACCGCATTGAAAGGGTAAGCTATCTATAATGACCTTAGAGTCATGACATCAAAACATGAAGCAGAAAGAGCTAACTGAGACATTTACGATGATTTCAAGCTGAAAAAAAAACATTCGGTTTTCATAATTTATGTAAATATATGCGATCTCTTGACGTGTTTAATCTATACAGGTTTGTGACGCGTATATGTGATATCTGACAATCTACTCTCAAACAGATTAAAAACGACCACAGTCGCATTTTGCGCTCAAGGGGCTAACTTGCTCTATTATATACATGTGAAAAACATGACTGCATGTGGTTATTTTCAATCTGTTTTCTTAGCGGATTAAGTCAATGTTATTGGGGCGTTATTTGAAAACAATCAATTATTAACCCTTTGCCTCTCAATCCTAAGTGCATGCCATGATCCAGGAATCAAGGTTTCAATGTAATACAAATGTGCCTTCTCTTCAATGATGGCTGTAGCTGAGGATTTGCCAGGTTCATCAACAACATGTCGACATGGGGGAAATGGCAGGGGCGGCTCATTGCAAATATTTAAAATTATAGTCAGTCCGATGTCAATACAAGTTTAAAGTATCAGAAATTCATAAAAAATACATGTATGTAGCTCTAGACAAAACCGAACCCCCTTTCCCACCTTTTCCAAGACCATTTTATTGTTCCGAGTAGTTTTGAAGAGTATTAAAAACAAATAGGGCTACATTTCCCCACATGAGAAGCTTTGCGAAATACATAAACGAATGTGTAACAGCTCGGAAACACCTCGTGACATGTTTAAAGCTGCTTTCAAGATAATTGGCCCATGAAGTTAATACACCATCCCAATCCCTGTCACCTTATCTCCACAGCAGCAGATTTAAGAATGCACGCAACCAGGAGACCTAACCTAAGTGGACACTATCCCATTCTGTGAACCAGACGAAGGAAAATACACATTAAAGTACAAGATAATAAAATAAATACAATTTATGTAGTCTCAAATCAGTGGTTCATTTTTTTTATATCGCGTTTTTGTACATATCTCATTATATATCATATACATATCACGTATATCAGATTTGAGTCATCATGTTTGATATATTTATTTTAGCAATTTTAAAAAACCTGGTACTATTAATAGCACGCCTAATAGGTAAAACAAATATTATGTTAGAGCACATGCAGGACAATATGTTTAGCTCTCCATCTTTGTAACGCGTAAGTACAGTATAGCTGTATATTTATGTGTCTGACTTTCCAGTTGAAAACACGTAAAAAGGGTACAATATAATCATTAATTAAAGACTGTAATCAACTTTGGGTGCCGGAAACAAGTCGGGACAACCTTTACGAGGCCCACTTATACGATCACTCAGACGAATTACAATTATTATATATATGTGAATGAATGAAATCTTTTATAGCGCATGTATCCAGCCGGAGGCTGTTCAGAGTGCTGAACATCGAGAGTAACTTACCAAGGCCTTTTATCATTCAAATTCCAACTCAGTCTCCTGGGAGATATACTGCTGAGCTGCCAATGAGGCGCATCAAGCTATCTTTCATTCAAAGCAAATTCGCCTTATGTGCCAAGTACTCAACCATTGTGGATTTTCTGGGGTCTCGCCGGATGAAAACTGCGCCTACATCCATTGAGGTTCTTTTACGTCCAACTATAGGTCAGTCAGACGATCTCTAAGCCCCACGACACGACATCACTGCACGCATGTCCTATAGTGTATACAGTACTACTCTGTTACCCCGAGCCACACTACGCGGCGCGGCCGAGCCTCGTGTAGGCTCTGGTAGGCCCTATTGGCAAATGTTTGTGACTAGTTGCTATTTTTAGATGAAAATAGGGTAATCCCCGAATTCAGACATTTTTGAAAGGTCACTTTGCCGGATGTAGTGTTGCTTACAGTATTGTATTTCCCCTCTGACGCAGTTCTATGACTTGACCCAGAAAATTATTCGCCGGCCTGAATAACACAGGCATGAAGGTCACGTGACTAAGGAGCTAGGCCTCTTCCCGGTCATAAATGAAATTGGCCGAGCTCCTCAGGCAAATACCGCACCTGGTAGAACCAGGCGGTCACCCATCCAATTATGGACCGGGCCCGGCGTTGTTTAACTTCAGTGATGAGTCGATACAGATATAGTGTATACACATTATAGTATATACACATTATAAAGCCAACTGTTTGTCAGTATTAGGCGTAGTTATCATAGCGATTATTTTGCTTAAAATATTATTGTTAAAATACAGTTTATTTGTTAAACATACGCAGTAGATGATAAAATGTTTGATATAATGCACATATAATAAAGATAATTATAAATTACCTGTGATCTGTTTCCCACACCAAAACCTGAGATAAAATAGCTACAATATGAAGCCTTACCATACAAAAGGTCAGTTTGCTTAGAGTCACCATGTTGAATCCCTGTAGCCTCACACATAGATTGCCCACAAAGTCAAGGTTCAAGTTAATTAATTATCAGTAATACCATGGACATCGCTCCACAACCCTGTGTGACAAAGTGTCTCCAGAGAACTGGAGATGGCGTCTCCAAAGTGGCTGCTGACTCATCAAATTGTCAGTTCAAACGACAAAATATAAAAGTCAAAAGGTGTAAGTAATTTTCAGACACTAGGGACTAATCTAATGTTTGTTCAGTCTGTAAAGCGCCAAATTAAATAATTTGAACTTTCACCCACTTGAATTTGTGTCTCGCTGGTGAAAATTAACCATATTTTTTTAAGTTAAGACCAGACGTTTGCAACTCTTGGTGTTTAAATATTCATTTCGTCTCAAAATAACGGTGATTTAATGAAATGGATTAACTGGTGTAGGGCCAGCAACAGTTGTGTAAACCAATGCATTTAAACTTTCCACAAAAAACAAGTTCGTTGAGATCGTTCTTATTAGACACTCATTCCATACCTGTTACATGCACAGCAAACAATAATAATTAATGAGCCCAGCGTCAATAGGTAATTACACATTGATACTATTGAAAAACATTGTCATTTATTACAAAGATCCTAACATCAATCCGAATAGTGTAAAAAATAAAAACGTATTGGAATATTAATAATATTTTTTGTATCTCAAATAAGCATTCTTTGTTGCGACCCGTCAAAATATTCTTAATAATGGCGTAATTTGCCATCAGCGTTTTTATCGATGAATGTGGGAACGAGAAACGGACACAAATCATAAAAATGAGACAGACCTGAAAACAAGACGAGCATGTACATAAACATGGTAAATAGCAAAGCTGTGTAACGCCTGGCAAGGACTACTATTAGAGTTATGTTAAAAATATATCACAATTAAATATAAAAAAGAAACAACGAAAAACTAGTATCCCTGTTAAACTCACTAAACTAGCTAAATGCAGAGAAGAAAATATCAACGGCAAAGATCCAGAAAAGTAATTAACATATTCATATGTGAATAACACGTAGAGCGGAATAGAACGCGATTGTGACTGATCTATGCAGAATGAGTGCAATGTCGTATTCGCATCGGATGACTTCGTGCATTATTTATATTGCATATTATGCCTACCACAACTGCACCTTCTATGCATTTGAACAGATTTGGGGCACTGTATATTCACAACCATGACGCCAAATTTCCGTCTCTCTCATGATTCAAACCGGGACCACAAACCCAGCAAACATGAGTGACTGAACCATTGTTGATCCAATGTTGGTTCACCGTCTACGACGCTGGCTCAACAATAAACCAACAATGGGTGAATAAATCATTTTTTGTCTGCCTTATGTATGACCAAAAAGAGACATTATACACGGGAAACAGCATCTCAATCTTCCAAGTACCACAACATATCTGTCGTATGTGTATGTATAAGAAACAAGAGACTAAGGTGAAAATCAGTCAACCACTGTAAACAACAGGATGCCAACTCACAAAACCGTGTTATAACAAATCTTGTGAGTTAGCACGTTGTTGTCTGAGAATATGGCTACGTATGATAACATAAGATATATTTAAAATCTCATAAGTGTTTACACTTGAGAACGATAATGGTGACTTGTTTTTTAATAGTTTTTCAATTATGTTTTTTAGTCTAAAAAATCTTTTATGGATATTTTCTAGACGATGCAAATTAACGTGGTATAATATTTACGTGTAACTTTTTCAACATGTTTCTAAAATGTTTTGTATTACCTGGGTTTCATATTATGTAAGCTATGGTATTATGCTTTCCCACAATAACCAGTATCTAATAATCTGTAGTTTATATTCCCCGTTTAGTGGGTATCCTCCTAATTCACCACATATGCCAACTTTTTCACTTTGGGTGACTATGGGAATATCGCTGCGAGGAAGCCATTGACATGATCGCTTAGTCACGAGAGACACACTCAGAAATATACTTATCATTAAATTTTAGTTGTCTCCGAACAAGACTCAAACTCTGAACCTCAGGCACTGCAATCAATATTTTTGAGGATTGACTTTGGGGATCGACTTTGTGGATCGCAATAGTCATAGTGATCTACACTCACGTTTTAAACCTAGCATGGCATATTAGCCCTCAAAGCCATCACCACGATAATAGTCGTGCTTACATCGTTTTATTGGCTGATTAAAAAAAGTGAGAAATGAATTAGTGCATAAGCAAGATTTTAAAATGCATGGTTTAAAATTAAGCAATCATGTCAATATGGCTAATAAGCTTGTTAATTGTTTATATAGCTGTTGGCGGCCATATTAAATGCTTGGACTGATATTAAAAAATACAGGAGTAATTTTCAGCCACTTCAAGTTGTGGATCGCTGTATGTGTCGCTGTAGCGAAACATAACTTCAAGTTGGTGACATTATCCAGATACTAAAACCATGACCTGCAGACATGACAGCGCTACATTTCTATTCAGCACGCCATGATCTCCCCAGAACATGACACGCGACAGCCACTTCAGGGCGACTCCTGAGATAATGCAGGGATAACGGGCGGCATCCTCAAGACGTGACCCGAGATAACTATAGCCTAGGACACAATTATCTGTGGAGCATGTTAACTAGGGTTATTTGATCAAAATCTTAGGACGTCTTTGAAAAAAGGGGGTTTCGATTGAAAAAGTAAAAAAACAGACATAAATATGGGGGATTGATACTCTAAATGGATCAGTAGTTGTCATCCTAAATTTATCAGGGTAGTGCCTCACGTTGAGGCACTACCAAGTATATTTTGAGAGTGAAATACCGATATTTTGGCTATTTATTTTTATAAAAAGGAGGTCATGACTCAACAGACTCGCGTCGCCCTCTGGATCCACCACTGTCATTCATTTATTTGTGTAGCTTTCATGTTTTCTCCTGTATTAAAAAATAGATGTGATAACAAACATAGTAGAGGCGCATGCCACTGGGCCGATCCTGTATGGGTACAGAACACGAAACTGAAGGTGACAGCCATAGATTACGCCCAATCAAAAACGTGGGACATTTCTTTGGAGGGTTATATCTAAGACTTGGCCTCGATTAATCAAGTGTAACATAGGTTGATTGGAATCAGTAACATTCCAACTGCATGATCGCATGCTCGGCACATTTCCCGCAACGCCAGTAAAAAGTTTTGAACATGTTTCGGACCTTGTAGTCTAGATCGCTATCAGTCCCTGCCATGGTAAAAAACATTGATTTCCCCCTGTATAGCAAACACAGAAATCCACGGCCCACGCATTTAAGATTTATACTCGTCCATGGCCTATGTCTGCCAGGAACTCCGTACTGAAAGTGGTAATCAGGGGTTGAGCGCACCAAACAGTCGCAAATGTGAATCGTGTAATGTCAACGACTGACGAGGTAAGTCTGTCGTACGTGTGACGTTCCGGCGTGACATGTACGTCGGAACTGATACGCGGTGTGCACTAAGGCTGTTGTTTACGATTTTCACAACTTGGCACTTACGACTTTTATACGACCGAAAGTATTATATAACACTGACAAAATGAATATACCCGCAGATTCGGGCCGACTGCTGTCAACCCAGTGTTATTTTATTGTTGGTCCACCGTCTGCAACGATGAGTCAACGTCAGTGTTTTCAGGTAAGCTTACCGTATATTGCGTTGGACATCCGCGTGTGCACCAAGCAAGACTTATGACAGATGTTTGAAGAATTCAGCGAAGCTCTCTTCTGCTTGTTTTATTTAAGAAATTTCGAATATATATCTGTCATTAATCTCTTATATTCATGATATTAACGCAATTATCACATTATAAAACATCTCTTAAGAAAATAACATTTAAAAAAGAAAGGTCGCATATCGGCAAAATTCTGTGATGGATTCATAGAGTAGGGATGATAATGATGGCAATGATAATAAACGCGGACATTTTGTGGTTCAAGTGTGTGTATGTGTTTCTTTCCTTGTGAATACAGTGTAACTATAAATTTACATTTCATCACCGTCAAGCGGTAGGATTTTTAAACCTTTATGAAAAGAAAATATTTCTATTAATGATCTGGAAAAAAATGCACTTTAAAGAGCCATTAGAATACTTAGTAATGCAATTCTATGTTGCTACGTTTTTTACAACCCATTTAAACCACCTTCTCAGCAGTCACAAATTTACGGCTCATTTGGGACTCGAATTCGACACGTGTGTGTTTGCGCCTAATTGGTGCACCAGTCGTATATCTGCGATGTAGTTGGTGCACACGACGTTTGCTTTACGATCCATTTAAGAGCAACGTTTCGTTTGCGACTGTTTGGTGCACGCGGCCCCTGGACGCGAGTAGCTGGTTCTACTGGACAACTGACAAAATGTGAAAGGGGCACCGACAATGGCATTGTTAAAGTATTATTAGGCGCAAATGATGATACTCCATCTTCTTGTCAATGACAGATCACATACATTGCACTGGCTCAATTTTAAACCCTGACAACGATTACATATTGTTAGGTAAACCATGGATTTGAAATCATCATAAATGGCTTTTTATTTAGCTCTTTCTGTTTCATTTGCATACCTATGTTACCGGTCTACGCCACAATTTTTTTTAACTCTTTAGGTTCGGTGACCATTTTTATACGTCAGAATCTGACGTCTGCAGACGTCAGATTCTGACGTATAAAGACGGCCCCCGCGCTGAAAGGGTTGACTGCCGGTCACGATTATATTTGTGTTTTTTTAGGTTAGCACATTAAATACCAATAGAAAGTTTTTCAAAATGTTAATTATAAAACGTGACAGCAATTAGCAAGGATTCAAAATCGTTGACCTCCATTTTGTCTAATCGGGATAATCTACACTCACTTGAAGTTGTGAATCGCTTCAGCGAGACACAACTTTTAGTGAATGCAAATTGCAGTTGAATAACTTGGGGGCCAAGGGTTAAAATACAGATTACATACTAGTGATACATAGTCTGCCTGGATCGCCGACACAATACCCCGGCAAACACGATGCATTAACCCATTGTTGGCATAGCGCTGGCACACCATTTGAGACGTCGTCCCAGCAATAAACTAACATTGAGGCCATTGGGCTGTGGTCAAGCTTAGAAAAGAAAAAGAAAAGAGAAGATGAGATGATCTTGTTGTGGCTTTGATGGGATTGATGGGATTGGTGTTAACAAGTGAAGTAAGCACTTCATCAACGCCAATGGCCGCCAGTTACTTCATCAAGTTCATGCTGGTATAAAAGAGCAATTATTCACTGACCAAGCTGACTGTGGCACTATGTGACCTAAATGAAATGTCATCTGGAACTGTATAAATATTGGAACGGAGAAATACAATTATTCATATTATTTAAGTATTTTATTCAAATAATTTTAGCGCGCCTTTTTTAAGGTTGACTTTTGCAATTGAAGTTCGTTGTCGTGAGCCTCGACGTAAATGTTTATTTCGGTCATTATTGAACTTGTCCGAGAACTGGTTATTAGACACCTCCACCCTCATGAATTCATCAACTAAGAAACGTTATGCTTTGGTCGTGTGTGTGCGCTCCTACCTGTTTACGTACGTAACATATGTTCATGGGTGTGAGTTTTGGTCAAACGCAGGCCTAATTGGGGCTAGATGATCCGTGTTGCGGGGATAGATCCATTCTGGACAATGATAAATGGGATATGCGTCTCAGTGAAGGCCATGTGTTTGCCTTCTCACAATTAGCGGATGTTATAGGTCAAGGACACTCCATCACTGATTTAAAAGGCAGTCGTCAGAACATTCACCTGGTGTTGGGAATGACAAAATAAGCAAGTACACAAAAGCAAGGTCCATATAGATTCCTTGATGTAAGTAAGTAAACTTATTCCATTGTCTGCCATTGTTCATTAGTGAACAGTTGAAAAAGACGTACAAATATACTACAATTTATTAGTAACTACCATTCAGTCTCGGTCATTAAATGTATTATTAACAATTCCGAAGCTTTGTAGAACAATTACGTTTATTAGGACTATTATCTTTATTGTTTATTGTTTGATGTTTTTCATTCATTTGCAACCGACAATGCTCAAGTAATGTAAGTTTTATTGAATAAATGTTCACGCCCTGTGAATATAATAAATTTAACCTGTTTCTAGCACTTGAAAAAATGTATTATTTCCCTAGAAATGTATACCCGAGATGACTTAATTTTACAATTCCGAGTAATTTGTATTCACGTGAAGTTGTGGATCTCGGTAGCGAGACACAAATGCAAGTTAGTGAAAATTTAAATTAAATAGCTCAAAAGCTTCACGTTTAAAAAGCGAGAAGAACTGAAAGGTTCAGTGGCACTTGCAAACAGGAAACATTGTTAGCAAATTTCCGTTAGACAAATTGTGCAGCTGTCTTAAGGCAGATATTAATGAAGGTAATTGTTTTTTTTGTGTCGTCCGTTGCCATGCGGGGCGCAAGCTTGTTGAGTATGATGGACTTTGACACCTCCCTGCTTTCACGGGGAACAAACGATCCGATTCGCTGTTAAGTCCGACAATACAGACACCCTGATAGGCACTACAAGGTCATCATTTGTTGTGACAGATAGTTCAAGATCAGCATTGTTAATTAATTCATCAAGGTCAGTGATTTTTTTATTTCACCAGCAAAAATAAAGGTTGCGAAGGTCATCGTCAATTATTATCAGTGAATTTATGATAAATGTGTAAATTATAAACAAAACAATACTACGAAATAATGTAGTATCAAGTCGACAATAAGATAAAACAACACATATGCATATACATCCTAGTCATATACCGTCTGGCAAAAAAATCAAGAGAAAAATAGAAACAATGAACATATTATTGCAATCCCCGAATTGACGATAAATCTGTATATAAGAAAACAAAACGAGGATATGAAACAAAATGAAATGAATCGGGCTTTAAGCCGCCTTTGTGCACTGGGCCAGGAGAACCTCTTGAGGATGGTGAGATGATTGAGATGACACTGTCCTCCAGACACAGGATTCGAAATTCGAGCCCTGGCCGTCTGAGGCCGAGCACGCTACCCCTCTGTCACTGAGGCTCTCCACAATACTGACTTTCACACGTGGATTGAGAAAAAACATTTTTTGTTACTTTCAAACCGCCGAGACCGGGAACCGAACCCCGAACTCTGGCGTGAAAGGCAGCGGTGCTAACCACTATCCTAGGATAGGATATGACACAATGCAGTGCCAGGTAGAAAATAGGACAAAAATACACATACGAATTCTAGTCACACATCATCTGGCCAAAACATGCAATAAGTATTATTTTGAAAGTATAATGCATCACAAGAGAAATATAGAACATCAACTCAGGATCCATGCTAAACTAACCTCACTAATGTATTGATAATCAAAGACAACATATTATACTGATTTAAAAATTCAATGATATAGAGTCCAATGCGACATACTTGTGACTATTGCATTAAGTCGTTTTTGTACTTTTAATTCATATATGGACAAAGGGGAACTGCAAGTCGAGAACACGATAGGACTTGTGCATTCGTTATAGTTTACAGTATTATATAAACAGAACTTGCATATTCCACGACTTTATGCAATAAGGATCACTCGCAGGCAACATACTCACACTCATTGTGGCACCAATTGAGCCGCAAATAGTGACCTCTTCATATCAGTGTCACAATGATAACATGATGACCTGAAATGTTGAGCAGTGAGTCAATATCATGCTTACTCTGATATCGTCTTCATGTCAAATAATGTGGTAACAAATCTATGGCATTTTGATGTAATACATAGCTAAAAATATTAGCTGTGATATGTTGCCAACATTAAAGTGATATAATTTACATATCACATCATGACATAACTGACACGATGTCAGATTAGAATCACAAATTGCTATCAAGTTGAGCTGTGATATTTTGTCCCAGTCCCAGTGACATCATACATATCTGACATGCTGATGTTAATTTGACACTGTCCTTGTGTTATCACACGCCACTCCGATTTTGATATTTCATATGTTGAAATCATCATTGCCATCGCACAAAATGACATAATTGCGACAATGTCACAATGACCTCAGACATAGCTATCACTATGCGTTGTGATATTTTGACACAGTCAGAGCGACATCATACATATCTCATGAAAGGATGCCAGTTTGACAATGTCATTGTGATATCACATGATGCTCTCATTTTGTGTTGGGATATTTTGACACCATCACAGTGATATCATCCCCATCTCACAAAATGACATCATTGCGACAATGACACTATGACATCATAAAAATTACTTCATTGAATGTTACTTACCTGGTTTCACATTATTTGTGAATATATTATAATATATTATGATATCTTTTTCAAAATAATTATTGTTTTCCACTTTGTGTGATTATGTACAAGTGCGTTGGGACTCAAGTGAAAAAAAGTGATGAAACGATTTATTAACCTGGGAATAAACATGCTAGTCTATATTGTCTAAATTCTCCTTTTGTTTTAGCAATATTGGCTTCAAAACAGTATTTATATCTATGGGGGAAACTATTCCAAAATTAAAATGTTTTTTTTCGAAGCATGACCAGATAATTTTACTGGCATTTTATTTCGATCGAAACTTTTTTATCTAGACTTAGTAGGACAAGGGTTCGCGTCATCTTCTACAAAATAATAACTATTCTGTGAAACGCAGTGACGTCACCAGGTAAAAATAAGGTTATATAACATACCCTCCCCCATGCTTCATTCTGCAAAACGCAGTGACGGTGAAAACAAGTTTATATAAGAACCCTCTCCCATACTTCATTGTATTACCCAGCTCGGTGAAAAGAAAGAAGGTCGAGGTCATTGAGTTTTGCAGAATTATGATAATACACATCCTGTTGACTACACAGATCGCTCCATTAAGACGCTGACAGATGACACCCTTTAGACGCTGACAGATCACACCCTTAAGACTCTGACAGATCGCACCCTTAAGACGCTGACAGATCGCACCCTTAAGACGCCAAAAAGAGATTGGATATCGGAAAATGGGTAATATGAGTCAAAGTTCACATTCCAATCATCCCATAACCAAGACTAGAATGCACATCAATCTGCCCGACTGGCCATCCCCTTTGTCAAATTGAAAAAGACAAGCTCTTTTTAACGTTTGTCACGCTAGGCCCGTATATATATATATCTAGCAAGTAAAAAAAGATTGTTACAATCTATTTAACAACTTAGGCGAGAGGCACGAGTAAACTCGTTTTAATTTATTTGATTAGCAGGTTAAGGCACAGTTATTAGACACAAAATAAATGTATAACTAAACAAATGTGACTAATTTTCAAGCACTTGAAGTTTTCGGTCGCGGTTTACATACAATGACTGAGTGGGCGAAGTTTTATAAGGGATCACATAGTTTGTGATAGATTCTCAGTTAATAAAATAATTAAATCTCAAACATATATTTTTTTTATAAATAAATAATAGTTATGAATAGAAAGGAATTGTGACTTTTTAAGTAACAATGATGTTTGTGCTAGGTTGTGTGACTTTCCTTGGCGACTATTTTAAATTTTGTTGGGTTATTTTTATTATGACAGATTGATTGGAATGTTGCTTGGATTTTTGGCACCTACTTTGATTAGGAATTTTAGACTTCAGACTTCGAACTTTCAGAGATCAAAAGTCCCAACTGAGCTTAAATACTTTTAAATATATATTTGTTTGCTTGTCAAATTAAATCGTATTCAAGGTGCCCAGTACGCACATTAACCACATAGTGATCCATCAAATCTTGAATAAATCCGGAAGAACAACGGTGAATTATTTTTATGCTACAGCATAGAACTTCAATACCTAAGGATCATTGTTGCAAGGTTTGATGGCGATTGGATATAAACTCAGGCAGGGAGACATAGCACTTTAAAATGTGTGCTCAGAGATCCAAACAAAACTCCATATGCTTAGGCATAGCCCAAACATAATCAGAGCGAGCTTGATATCCTTTGCGCTGCTATTTTGCCTGTCAATTATTATAAGGGATCCTTTATGTATAACTTAACAAATGTGAGTAATTTTCACGCACTTGAAGCTGTGTGTCGCGGCAGCGAGACAATCATAACTTCAAGTAGGTGAAAAATTACATACGATGACTGGGCGAGAAAAGTGTGATTGGATCAAAAAGTCAGGTCAACAGCAATAGAGTTCAACATTAGCAGTTGTAGTTGTGATGGCGTGACACTCAAGTGTATATCATGAACTAATAAAGGATATACGTATGTGAAGAATTATTTAAAGTCTACCTCTACATTCCGATCAATCATGAGTTATATTCATAAACAGACGTTCCACGCTTACCAAACGAGCTAGTAAATAAAGATCCCATATCGTAGTTGATTGCCGATAAATCCCCAGTCGGTAATTAACACAAGCTATCTTTCATTCAAAGCAAATTCGCCTTATGTGCCAAGTACTCATCCATTGTAGATTTTCTTGGGTCTTGCCGGATGAAAACTGCACCTACATCCATTAAGGTACTTTTCCGTCCAACTCTAGGTCAGTCAGACGACCCATCTGATTTACATGGTTCGCTGAGCCCCACGACACGACATCACTGCACGCATGTCCTATAGTGTATACTATGAAAGCTCAAAAGGGACATTATCTCCTTCTTGTGTGATTTAGATGTATGCCCCTCGCCACACAGTCGTTCGTCCTCGCCACACCGTCGTTCGCCCTCGCCATGTGCCGTTCGTCCTCGCCACACGGTCGTTCGTCCTCGCCACACCGTCGTTCGTCCTCGCCACACCATCGTTCGTCCTCGCCACACCGTCGTTCGTCCTCGCCACACGGTCGTTCGTCCTCGCCACACCGTCGTTCGTCCTCGTCACACCACCGTTCGTTCTCGCCAGAGTAATGTTCTCCCCTACCCGGCCCAATGTTTGCCCCTGCCAGGGCCAACGTTCGTCCTTGCCAGAGTAATGTTTTCCCCTGCCTGGTCCAATGTTCTCCCCCTGCCTGAGTCATGTTCTCCCCTGCCCCTGCCAGGCCAAATGTTTGTCACAGCCAGGCGCTGTTGATATCCTATAGCGGGGGCGAGCAACGTCCAGCGGGGGCGAACGTAAAGGGCGATAATGAAGGTAGGTTCGCGGTCAAATTATCTCTCATTTTTAGACCGCGTTCAATAAACACACGTGCTGCAGATTATCTTTATTAATATCAACAGAGTCCGCTATTTTATTACTTTCATTCTACGGTCTAACTGACATTAGGCCTAAGCTTGGCCTCGGTGAGTATAAAATGTGTCATTGTTATGATATCATGAGTAGGAGTTATTAATTAATTATATATAGGCCCTATATATATATATATATAAATTGTTTGCGTTTTCCTCGTCTCAGAATAACCATGAGTAACCATGAATGACCATGAATAACATAGGCATGATAGGGGCCTACCAGCCTACCTATTGTCTGTAGGCCCTATTGGCCTAGACTCTGGGCCTATACCATGTTTTTTACAGCGCTTAAATTTATAACAAAGACCATAGGCCTACACATCAATTACGCAAAGATCTAGCCCTACCATTAAAATGTACATTTTTAATTTCAACTAAAAAATAGGCCTACGTTATTTACTTCAGTCTGAGCATTCGTGCCGCTAATCTCTTGGCAATTACAGACTAAAATATAATATAACTTTTTTATATTGACGATTTTTCTGAAAAAAGACGCCTACATTTCATAATTATTCGAGCATAGACGTTTAATAGAGTAAATAGCCTAGTTATTGCTAAGAAATAAGGGATCACAAATTTCGTGATTCATAAGAACGGAATGGTGTGAAGTGCTTTTAACATCATTGTTACTATGCACCTACATCTTGATACCAAAATGAATTTATAAAACTTCATAAACGCATAGCATTATTTCACGATATTATCTATCTATATCAATCAATTAAGTTGTGAGCGTCAAAGCGTGCACAGTTTAGCAGCGTTACGTCATCAAAGTGGCCTCCCCCACACACATAAGTCAATTTACCATCGTTTGCTAAATGCTGGTACTGCATCGTAGACGGTGTGCCAGCAATAAACCAACATTGACTACGTTGACTATCCTATTGTATATCGGAATAAGACAAAGGGACTTATAATCAGAAAATATTCAAAATTCATGAGAACCCATAATGACCCGATCACCCCACCCTCTCGTCATCATCTGTACATCATTTATTTCATCACTGTTTTCGTAAAGCCACCTAAATGCCCATTTGTGCCTAAAAAAGATGTTAAACCTATTTTACTGGTACTTAAATCGAGATAAAGTATAAAACTACAGGTTATTTAGCCATTCAATCCGCTTGATCAGTGTGAGTAGGCAGTTTATCACAGCTCTAAGTGTTTTTTTAAATAAGAAATTAAGGCCTATATATAATTAATTAATAACTCCTACTCATATTATCATACCAATGACACATTGGCTTAGGCCTAATGTCAGTTAGACCGTAGAATGAAAGTAATAAATCAGCGGACTCTGTTGATATTAATAAAGATAATCTGCAACACGTGTGTTTATTGAAGGCGGTCTAAAAATGAGAGATAATTTGACCGCGAACCTACCTTCATTATCGCCCTTTACGTTCGCCCCCGCTGGACGTCGCTCGCCCCCGCTATAAGATATCAACAGCGCCTGGCTGTGACAAACATTTGGCCTGGCAGGGGCAGGGGAGAACATGACTCAGGCAGGGGAGAACATTGGACCAGGCAGGGGAAAACATTACTCTGGCAAGGACGAACGTTGGCCCTGGCAGGGGCAAACATTGGGCCAGGTAGAGGAGAACATTACTCTGGCGAGGACGAACGGTGGTGTGGCGAGGACGAACGACGGTGTGGCGAGGACGAACGACCGTGTGGCGAGGACGAGCGACTGTGTGGCGAGGACGAACGACGGTGTGGCGAGGATGAACGACGGTGTGGCGAGGACGAACGACCGTGTGGCGAGGACGAACGACTGTGTGGCAAGGACGAACGACCGTGTGGCGAGGACGAACGACTGTGTGGCGAGGACGAACGACGGTGTGGCGAGGACGAACGACGGTGTGGCGAGGACGAACGACCGTGTGGCGAGGACGAACGACTGTGTGGCGAGGACGAACGACCGTGTGGCGAGGACGAACGACTGTGTGGCGAGGGCGTACATCTAAAGCACACAAGAAGGAGATAATGTCCCTTTTGAGCTTTCATAGTATACAGTACTACTCTGGTACCCCGAGCCACACTACGCGGCGTGGCCGAGCCTCGTGTAGGCTCTGGTAGGCCCTATTGGCAAATGTTTGTGACTAGTTGCTATTTTTAGATGAAAATAGGGTAATCCCCGAATTCGGACATTTTTGAGAGGTCACTTTGCCGGAAGTAGTGTTGTTTACAGTATTGTATTTCCCCTCTGACGCTGTTCTATGACTTGACCCAGAAAATTATTCGCCGGCCTAAATAACACAGGCATGAAGGTCACGTGACTAAGGAGCTTGGCCTCTTTCCGGTCATAAATGAAATTGGCCGAGCTCGTCAGGCAAATACAGCACCTGGTAGAACCAGGCGGTCACCCATCCAATTATGGACCGGGCCCGGCGTTGTTTAACTTCAGTGATGAGTCAATACAGATATAGTATATACACATTAAAGTATATACCAGAGTTGGGGTCAATTCCTTTTTATCAATTCCAAATTCTATTCAAATTCCTTTTTATCCATTCCTGAGTCAATTCCAATTCCTTTGGTGTTAAGAAAAATCAATTCCAATTCAATTCCAATTCCTAAAAAGTCAATTCCACCCAAAAATGAGACTTTTAATACAAATAGAACAGCTGTATAATAACTTGACATGAAAAAAATAATAACACCTGATATAAAATAAAATACATTTTATTTATTATCTTGTAAACATATTTAAACATGTTACACTTACTAGACTTTAGTATTAGTAGGGTGGAGTACATCTTTAATACCTGATGTAGGAGTTGTACTCGTGTGGACGCGGATGTGAGCGCGTTATTTCTATAGACTAACTGTTACTCCACAATTGCCATCAACACGGTAGTGTAATTAACACAATGGCTTGCGACAAGCCGTGCTACTTAAAACTCTGAGAGGTCTGACCCTGTGGTGGCTACGGCGTGTCGACCCACACCTCACTCAAATAAACTCGTATTAAAAATAAAGCAACGTAGGATCTATTGTTGTATTTCAATTGATGCAATTATTCACATTATTTATTTTCTGATTATTCTATTTTTAAATATGTAATTCTAGCGTGTGACGATTAAATATACCCTAAGAAAATATATCAGGATAACCTCTAGGGCACAAAAGGCATATTAGCGAAGTAATCAAAGGGTCAATTAGAGCGCTTGGCTACGTTGCATAACATCCTTCCTACTAACACTGGATGTTATCCCAATTCTGCCTTAATGCTGCCCCACCGTCTTCAGCGCTTTTCCAATGTTAAATCAGCATTGGCTCAACGTCTGTTGGAAACGCATTTCTTTTGCTCTACTAGCTCTAGGGACAAGCGATAGTTATGTTCTAAGCCATTCATTCACCTAAGTCTAATCATGACTCGTGATTGTTTTATAAACTAAAGACGTCTAAATGACAAAAAATATAAAAAATACGAGAACTAAAATTATGCACTTGAGACAAGCATTACTTTTAAAAAACAAAATGTTAAAAAATGCTGTTAAGTGACACAAAAGTGGTAGTTAAACAGTGTGATCATGCTTGCGCGAATACATGTATATGAGGAAAACATTCATAAAATAATAGTACAAATATTTCCAGAACTTTAAGCCAGCAAACACGAAACATTGACCCAATGTTAATATAATGTTGGCTCGTCGCTTGCGATGATGGCCCAACATTAAATCAACGCCGGCTCGGCGTCTCATTTTGCTGATAATTCAGCCACTCCATGGTTATCCTCTAAAACTATATACACAGTAGGTGTTGACGCTAGTTGAGTTGTCATGAGTCGCACTTTTCGGCAAAACTGTTACCGGGCTGGTTACACCAGTTCGCGGGAGTAAATCAAACTTGGTGTGTACAAGTAACAACAAGTAACAAGTATATACGCACACACCAATCTCTGATTGTTAGATTGAATTGCTCCAACTTAGCAGAAGCAATCTTGTGACAAATATTGTTTGGATTACCCATTACAGTCTTATTTAATCTTCATGGTCATTAGTCATTTAAATGAGTATTTTTACATAACATAAATAAAAGTTTTTAACATAATTTAGGCACTAGGCCAATATAAGTTTATTATTATTATTGTTATTATTATTATTATTATTAATAATCACATATACACATATCAATCAACATAGATCAGGTAAAATTCTACTTCAATGACAAAAGTGATGATCACTCATGCGTTTAATAGCGCTTAAAAAATAAACATGGATAAAAAAAAGTCAATTCCTTTATCAATTCCGGGCATATTTTGTCGATTCCAATTCAATTCCAATTCCTTTTTTTTCAATTCCAATTCCTAGTCCAATTCCTGGAATTGTGTCAGGAATTGAGTTTAATTCCCATTCAAATCCGGAATTGACTCTAACTCTGGTATATACACATTATTAAGACAACTGTTCGTCAGTATTAGGCGTAGTTATCATAGAGATGATTTCGCTTAAAATACAGTTTATTTGTTAAATATACGCTGTAGATGATAACATGTGAGATATAATACACATATAATAAAGATAACTATAAATCACCTGTGATCTGTTTCCCACATGAAAACCTGAGATAAAATAGCTACAATATGAAGCCTTACCATACAAAAGGTCAGTTTGCTTAGAGTCACCATGTTGAATCCCTGTAGCCCCACACATAGATTGCCCACAAAGTCAAGGTTCAAGTTAATTAATTATCAGTAATACCATGGACATCGCTCCACAACCCTGTGTGACAAAGTGTCTCCAGAGAACTGGAGATGGCGTCTCCAAAGTGGCTGCTAACTCATCAAATTGTCAGTTCAAACGACAAAGTATAAAAGTCAAGAGGTGTAAGTAATTCTCAGACACTAGGGTCTAATCTAATGTTTGTTCAGCCCGTAAAGCGCCAAATTAATTAATTTGAACTTTCACCCACTCGAAGTTGTGTCTTGCGGGTGAAAATTAGCCATATTTGTTTAATTTCAGACCAGACGTTTGAAACTCGTGGTGTTTAAATATTCATTTCGTCCCAAAATAACGGTGATTTAATGAAATGGAATAACTGGTGTAGGGCCAGCAACAGATGTGTAAACCAATGCATTTAAACTTACCACAAAAAACAAGTTCGTTGAGATCGTTCTTATTAGACACTCATTCCATACCTGTTACATGCACAGCAAACAATAATAATTAATGAGCCCAGCGTCAATAGGTAATTACACATTGATACTATTGAAAAACATTGTCATTGATTACAAAGATCCTAACATCAATCCGAATAGTTTAAAAAATAAAAACGTATTGGAATATTAATAATATTCTTTAGTATCTCAAATAAACATTATTTGTTGCGATCCATCAAAATATTCTGAACAATGGCGTAATTTGCCATCAGCGTTTTTATCGATGAATGTGGGAACGAGAAACGGACACAAATCATAAAAATGAGACAGACATGAAAATAAGACGAACATGTACATAAACATGGTAAATAGCAAAGCTGTGTACCGTCTGACAAGTAATACAATAAGAGTTATATTGAAAATACATCACAATTTAAAAAATAAAAAGAAACAGCGAAAAAACAAGAACCCTGCTAACCGCACTAAACTAGCTAAACGCAGAGATGAAGATATCGATGGCAAAGATCCAGAAAAGTAATTAACATATTTATATGTGAATAACACACGTAGAGCGGTATAGAGCGCGATTGCGACTGAGATATCCAGAGTGAGTGCAATGTCGTATTCGCCTCGGATGACTTCGTGCATTATTTATATTGCATAGTATGCCTACCACAACTGCACATGCTATGCATTTGAACATATTTGGGGCACTGTATATTCACAACCATGATGCCAAATTTCCGTCTCTCTCATGATTCAAACCGGGACCACAAACCCAGCAAACATGAGTGACTGAACCATTGTTGATCCAATGTTGGTTCACCGTCTACGACGCTGGCTCAACAATAAACCAACAATGGGTGAATAAATCATTTTTATCTGCCTTATGTATGACCAAAGATAGACATTATACACGGGAAACAGCATCACAATCTTCCAAGTACCACAACATTTTTGTCTTATGTGTATGTATAAGAAACAAGAGACTAAGGTGAAAATCAGTCAAACGCTGTAAACAACAGGACGCAAACTCACAAAACCGTGTTGTAACAAATATTGTGATTTAGCACGTTGTTGTCTGAGAATATGGATACGTATGATAACATAAAATATATTTAAAATCTAATAAGTGTTTACATTTGAGAATGATAATGGTGACTTGTTTTTTAATACTTTTTCAATTATGTTATTTTATGGATATCTTCTAGACCATGCAAAGTAATGTGGTAAAATATTTACGTGTAACTTTTTCAACATGTTTCTAAAATGTTTTGTATCACCTGGGTTTTATATTATGTAAGCTATGGTATTATGCTTTCCCACAATAACTAGTATCTAATAATCTGTAGTTTATATTCCCCGTTTAGTGGGTATCCTACTAATTCACCACACATGCAAACTTTTTCACTTTGGGTTACTATGGGAATATCGCTGCGAGGAAGCCATTAACATGATCGCTTAGTCACGAGAGACACACTCAGAAATATATTTATCATTAAATTGTAGTTGTCTCCGAACAAGACTCAAACTCTGAACCTCAGGCACTGCAATCAATATTTTTGGGGATTGACTTTGGGGATTGACTGTGGATCACAATAGTCATGGTGATCTACACTCACGTTTTAACACTAGCATGGCATATTAGCCCTCAAAGCCATCACCACGATAATATTCGTGCTTACATCGTTTTATTAGCTGATTAAAAAAAGTGAAAAATGAATTAGTGCCTAAGCAAGATTTGAAAATACAACAATCATGTCAATATGGCTAATAAGCATGTTAATTGTTTATATAGCTGTTGGCGGCCATATTAAATGCTTGGACTGATATTAAAAAATACAGGAGTAATTTTCAGCCATTTCAAGTTGTGGATCGCTGTATGGGTCGCTGTAGCGAGACATAACTTCAAGTTGGTGACATTATCCAGATACTAAAACCATGACCTGCAGACATGACAGCGCTACATTTCTATTCAGCACGCCATGATCTCCCCAGAACATGACACGCGACAACCACTTCAGGGCGACTCCTGAGATAATGCGGGGATAACGGGCGGCATCCTCAAGACGTGACCGGAGATAACTATAGCCTAGGACACAATTATCTGTAGAGCATGTTAACTAGGGTTATTTGATCAAAATCTTATGACGTCTTTGAAAAAGGGGGTTTCGATTGAAAAATTAAAAAACAGACATAAATATGGGGGATTGATACTCTAAATGGATCAGTAGTTGTCATCCTAAATTTATCAGGGTAGTGCATCACGTTGAGGCACTACCAAGAACCACCACTGTCATTCATATATTTGTGTAGCTTTCATTTTTTCTCCTGCATTAAAAATAGATGTGATAACAAACATAGTAGAGGCGCATGCCACTGGGCCGATCCTGTATGGGTACAGAACACGAAACTGAACGTGACAGCCATAGAATACGCCCGATCAAAAACGTGGGACATTTCTTTGGAGGGTTATATCTAAGACTTGGCCTCGATTAATCAAGTGTAACATAGGTTGATTGGAATCAGTAACATTCCAACTGCATGATCGCATGCTCGGCACATTTCCCGCAACGCCAGTAAAAAGTTTTGAACATGTTTCGGACCTTGTAGTCTAGATCGCTATCAGTCCCTGCCATGGTAAAAAAACATTGATTTCCCCCTGTATAGCAAACACAGTAATCCACGGCCCACACATTTAAGATTTATACTCGTCCATGGCCTATGTCTGCTAGGAACTCCGTACTGAAAGTGGTAATCAGGGGCTGAGTGCACCAAACAGTCGCAAATGTGAATCGTGTAATGTCAACGACTGACGTGGTAAGTCTGTCGTACGTGTGACGTTCCGACGTGACATGTACGTCGGAACTGATACGCGGTGTGCACTAAGGCTGTTGTTTACGATTTTCACAACTTGGCACTTACGACTTTTATACGACCGAAAGTATTATATAACACTGACAAAATGAATATACCCGCAGATTCGGGCCGACTGCTGTCAACCCAGTGTTATTTTATTGTTGGTCCACCGTCTGCAACGATGAGTCAACGTCAGTGTTTTCAGGTAAGCTTACCGTATATTGCGTCGGACATCCGCGTGTGCACCAAGCAAGACTTATGACAGATGTTTGAAGAAATCAGCGAAGCTGTCTTCTGCTTGTTTTATTTAAGAAATTTCGAATATATCTGTCATTAATCTCTTATATTCATGATATTAACACAATTATCAGATTATAAAACATCTCTTAAGAAAATAACATTTAAAAAAGAAAGGTCGCATATCGGCAAAATTCTGTGATGGATTCATAGAGTAGGGATGATAATGATGGCAGTGATAATAAACGCCGACATTTTGTGGTTCAAGTGTGTGTATGTGTTTCCTTCTTTGTGAATACAATGTAACTATAAATTTACATTTCATCACCGTCAAACGGCAGGATTTTTACAATGTTTACACCTTTATGAAAAGAAAATATTTCTAATAATGATCTGGAAAAAAGTGCACTTTAAAGAGCCATTAGATTACTTAGTAATGCAATTCCAAGTTGCTACGTTTTTTACAACCTATTTAAACCACCTTCTCAGCAGTCACAAATTTACGGCTCATTTGGGACTCAAATTCCACACGTGTGTGTTTGCGCCTAATTGGTGCACCAGTCGTATATTTGCGATGTAGTTGGTGCAAACGACGTTTGCTTTACGATCCATTTAAGAGAAACGTTTTGTTTGCGACTGTTTGGTGCATGCGGCCCTTGGACGCGAATAGCTGGTTCTACTGGACAACTGACAAAATGTGAAAGGGGCACCGACAATGGCATTGTTAAAGTATTATTAGGCGCTGATGATGATACTCCACCTTCTTGTCAATGACAGATCACATGCATTGCACTGGCTTAATTTTAAACCCTGACAACGATTACAAATTGTTGTGTAAACCATGGATTTGAAATCATCATAAATGGCTTTTTATTTAGCTCTGTCTGTTTTATTTGCATACCTATGTTACCGGTCTACGGCCACAATATTTTTAAAACTCTTTAGGTTCGGGGACCTATTTTATACATCAGAATCTGACGTCTGCAGACGTCAGATTCTGACGTATAAAGACGGCCCCGCACTGAGAGGGTTGACTGCTGGTCACGATTATTATTTTTTTTTTTTATCACATTAAATATCATTGAATAGCTGTTCAATATGTTAATTATAAAACGTGACAGCAATTAGCAAGGATTCAAAATCGTTGACCTCCATTTTGTCTAATCGGGATAATCTACACTCACTTGAAGTTGTGAATCGCTTCAGCGAGACACAACTTTTAGTGAGTGTAAATTGCAGTTGAATAACTTGGGGGCCAAGGGTTAAAATACTGACATTGAGGCCATTGGGCTGTGGTCAAGCTTAGAAAAAAAGGAAAGAGAAGATGAGATGTTCCTGTTGTGGATTGATGGTATTGGTGTTAACAAGTGAAATAATCACTTCATCAACGCCAATGGCCGTCAGTTACTTCATCAAGTTCATGCTGGTATAAAAGAGCAATTAATCACTGACCAAGCTGACTGTGGCACTATGTGACCTACATGAAATATCATCTGGAACTGTATAAATATTGGAATGGAGAAATACAATTATTCATATTATTTAGGTATTTTATTCGAATAATTTTAGCGCGCCTTTTTTAAGGTTGACTTTTGCAATTGAAGTTCGTTGTCGTGAGCCTGGACGTAAATGTTTATTTCGGTCATTATTGAACTTGTCCGAGAACTGGTTATTAGACACCTCCACCCTCATGAATTCATCAACTAAGAAACGTTATGCTTTGGTCGTGTGTGTGCGCTCCTGCCTGTTTACGTACGTAACATATGTTCATGGGTGTGAGTTTTGGTCAAACGCAGGCCTAATTGGGGCTAGATGATCTGTGTTGCTGGGATCGATCCATTCTGGACAATGATAAATGGGATACGCGTCTCAGTGAAGGCCATGTGTTTGCCTTCTCACAATTAGCGGATGTTATAGGTCAAGGACACTCCATCACTGATTTAAAAGGCAGTTGTCAGAACATTCACCTGGTGTTGGGAATGACAAAATAGGCAAGTACACGAAAGCAAGGTCCATATAGATTCCTTGATGTAAGTAAGTAAACTTATTCCATCGTCTGCCATTGTTCATTAGTGAACAGTTGAAAAAGACGTACAAATATACCACAATTTATTAGTAACTACCATTCATTCTCGGTCATTAAATGTATTATTAACAATTCCGAAGCTTTGTAGAACAATTACGTTTATTATGACTATTATCTTTATTGTTTATTGTTTGATGTTTTTCATTCATTTGCAATTTACAATGCTCAAGTAATGTAAGTTTTATTGAATAAATGTTCACGCCCGGTGAATATAATAAATTTAACCTGTTTCTAGCACTCGAAAATGTATTATTTCCGAATAAATGTATACCCGAGATGACTTAATTTTACAATTCCGAGTAATTTTTATTCACCTGATGTTGTGGATCCCGGTAGCGATACACAAATGCAAGTTAGTGAAAATTTAAATTAAATAGCTCAAAAGTTTCACGTTTAAAAAGCGAGAAGAACTGAAAGGTTCAGTGGCAATTGCAAACAGGGAACATTGTTAGCAAATTTCCGTTAGACAAATTGTGCAGCTGTCTTAAGGCAGATATTAATGAAGGTAATTGTTTTTTTGTGTCGTCCGTTGCCATGTGGGGCGCCAGCTTGTTGAGTATAATGGACTTTGACACCTCCCTGCTTTCACGGGGAACAAACGATCCGATTCGCTGTTAAGTCCGACAATACAGACACCCTGATAGGCACTACAAGGTCATCATGTGTTGTGACAGATAGTTCAAGGTCAGCATTGTTAATTAATTTATCAAGGTCAGTGATTTTTTCATTTTAACTATTTTACCAGTAAAAATAAATGTTGCGAAGGTCATCGTCAATTATTATCAGTGACTTTATGATAAATGTGTAAGTAAGTAAGTAAGTAAGTGAGTAAAATATCTTTCTTACATCATTTTTCGGCCAGTATGGCCATTTAAATGACAATTCAGACTAAAATAATATGATATCTTGAACAGAAAAAGTGATAAGGTAAAAAGACGAAACTGATGTCCAGTATGTCCGCACTAAGGCATTGAGATCAAAACGACTGATGATAACATGATGCGTATTGAATATATATACACTCTTAAGAACCTTAAACAGCGCAAGCGCCGATACACAATATAAATTAACACAAAAAGATGACAAAAACATTTCTAATTGAAAGTCCCAAAACAGTGTCATTGTCAAAACAAATATATAATATATACTATAATACTATATACTATAATAAAAAAAGGTAAACCCATTTAGACATAAATATGAATGACATAAACAATGAACAGAGAAACCATTAAGTAAGTAAGTAAAATGTCTTTTTTACTTCACTTTTCGGCCAGTATGGCCAGAGAAATCATTAAACCACAAAAAATTCTCAAAAATCAAAGACTTACAGTGCCCCCACAGTTGGTAATAAGGTCCGTGATATTGAAGAACATCACAGAGCGATCACGAACCGTGAGGACACCGTAAGTCACCACAGGCTAATTGTACGGCAATGGCTTCTCTATGACATGCTGCATTATCCGCCAGGATGCCACAGAGAAACCATTAAAACAATGAAGTGAAAAAATAATTATATGGCAAAGTTTTTTTTCGGACATCCCGTCCATCACCAGGATGCCAAAGAGAAACCACTGCAAACACAGAAAAACAAATCATAGAGGAATTATGAGTAGACCTACAATGCCCTCACAGCTGGGAATCGGGTCTGTCATCGAGAGTTAGCACGACAGAGCGATCGCAATATCAATGTCTATGGTCTCTCTCTGACATCGATGCCAAAGAGAAACCATTAATATATACTTCAAACAATTCCGTATATGCACAAAGTGTGTGCTGGACGATCAATCCGGGGGCAACATCCCAGAGCAATCACCCAGCACAGATCAAAGAACCCACTGTACAATGAAAAAATATATAAAATATATAGATATGAATATATAAAGAATATATAAAGAACTTGAGCTGAAAACTATTCGAAAATAAACATAACAACCTCAATGAAAAACCCTGAACCACCGGAAAGCAAACCCAAAAATTTCACGTCACAAAAAATAGAAAAACCTGGTTCGATGAAAGGCAAAAGGCAAAAACGTTTGGGTGTGCTTGGCCTTCTAAGAAGTTGCCCAGGGGGGACCACGCGGAGGTGACACCCCCCCCCCCCCGATAAATGTGTAAATTATAAACAAAACAATACTAGGAAACAATGTAGTATCAAGTCGACAATAAGATAAAACAACACATATGCATATACATCCTAGTCATATACCGTCTGGCAAAAAAATCAAAAGAAAAATAGAAACAATGAACATATTATTGCAATCCCCGAATTGATGATAAATCTGTATATAATAAAACAAAACGAGGATATGAAACAAAATGAAATGAATCGGGCTTTAGGCCACCTTTGTGCACTGGGCCAGGATAACCTCTTGAGGATGGTGAGATGATTGAGATGACACTGTCCTCCTAGCACAGGATTCGAAATTCGAGCCCTGACGGTCTGAGGCCGAGCACGCTACCTCTCGGTCACTGAGGCTCTCCACAATACTGACTTTCACACGTGGATTGGGAAGAAACATTTTTTGTTTCTTTCAAACCGCCGACACCGGGAACCGAACCCCGAACTCTGGCGTGAAAGGCAGCGGTGCTAACCACTACCCTAGGATAGGATATGAAACAATGCAGTACCAGGTAGAAAATATAAAAGTATAATGCATCACAAGAGAAATATAGAACAACAACTCAGGATCCATGCTAAACTAACCTCACTAATGCATTGATAATCAAAGACAACATATTATACTGATTAAAAAATGCAATGATATAGAGACCAATGCGCCATACTTGTGACTTTTGCATTAAGTCGTTTTTGTACTTTTAATTCATATATGGACAAAGGGGAGCTGCAAGTCGAGAACACGATAGGACTTGTGCATTCGTTATTGTTTACAGTATTATATAAACAGAATTTGCATATTCCACGCCTTTATGCAATAAGGATCACTCGCAGGCAACATACTCACACGCATTGTGGCACCAATTGAACCGCAAAAAGTGACCTCTTCTTATCAGAGTCACAATGATAACACGATGACCTGAAATGTTGAGCAGTGAGTCAATATCATGCTTACTGTGATATCGTCTTCATGTCAAATAATGTGGTAACAAATCTATGGCATTTTGATGTCATACATAGCTAAAAATATTAGCTGTGATATGTTGCCAAAATTAAAGTGATATAATTTACATATCACATCATGACATAACTGACACGATGTCAGATTAGCATCACAAATTGCTATCAAGTTGAGCTGTGATATTTTGTCCCAGTTCCAGTGACATCATACATATCTCACATGCTGATGTTAATTTGACACTGTCCTTGTGTTATCACACGCCACTCCGATTTTGAGATTTGATATTTTGACACCATCATCGCCATCGCACAAAATGACATTTTTGCGACAATGTCACAATGACCTCAGACATAGCTATCACTGTGAGCTGTGATATTTTGACACAGTCACTGCGGCATTATACATATCTCATGAAAGGATGCCAGTTTGACAATGTCATTGTGATATCACATGATGCTCTCATTTTGTGTTGTGATATGTTGACACCATCACAGTGATATCATCCCCATCTCACAAAATGACATCATTGCGACAATGACACTATGACATCACAAATCATATTTCATTCAATCTTACTTACCTAGTTTCACAATATTTGTGAATATATTATGATATATTATGATATTATTTTCAAAATAATGATTGTTTCTCACTTTGTGTGATTATGTATTAGTGCGTTGGGAATCAAGACATGAAGTTTGGTAAAAAAAATGATGTAACGATTTATTGACCTGGGAATACACATGCTAGTCTGCATTGTCTAAATTCTTTCTTTGTGCTAGCAATGTTGGCTTCAAAACAGTATTTATATCTATGAGAATAACTATTCCAAAATTAAATTGTTCTTTTTCGAAGCATAAACAGATACATCACATGTAATACGTGTGCTTTTTCAATTTTACTGGCATTTTATTTCGATCGAACTTTTTTACCTAGACTTAGTATGACAAGGGTTCGCGTCTTTTTCTACAAAATAATAACTATTATGGTAATACTCACCCTGTTGACTACACACGCTGACAGATCACACCCTTTAGACACTGACAGATCACACCCATAAGATTAAGAGACTAACCATTGTTTGTCACTTTGTATAATTATGGATTGGTGTGCTGGGACGTTACATACGAAGTTTGAAAACATGCGATTGAACGATGTATTGGTTTGGGTATATATAAGCAACTTTTCCATCACATAAATGTATTTTTTTTTGTTGCGATTACGCTTCTGATATGCTCGCGGGTTGGGGTGTGGTCAACAAATATAAAACACACATAATTTTCTTTAGACGTCAGAATCTGACGTCTATAGACGTCCAATTCTGACGTCTAAAGTCTATCCCCGCGCTGTAAGGGTTAACTTTGATGAACATTATTTTAAAGTATATTTATAAAGTGATAGAAATAGAGTGAAAACGTTTCATAATAATTGTATTGTATTTCCCAGGCGTTGTCATTTAAGAAGAAGCTATAACAGACAATGTTTTTTGCCAAAAGAGATTTGATATCGGAAAATGGGTAATATGAGTCAAAGTTCACATTCCAATCATCCCATAACCAAGGCTAGAATGCACATCAATCTGCAATAGACAATAGACAATAGACAATAGTTTATTAAACTCGGGCCATACATGGCTTGGAGTATGCAATAGGAGTACATACATGTACAATAGTCAATATTAAAGGTAATAATACATAGTAATAAAATAAAATATTTAAATACATAGAGAAACATAATGCAGAAAATAATGTGAGGTAGTGAGGTACAATGATTGAATGTAACATAATGATTTTTTTCAAATACCATATATATGTCTATATACATGTATATATGTATAAATATATATATATATATATATATATAATATAGGTTTGATCAAAAATACATTATTTAATAAAAAGAACAGCATGAAATATTAAGTGATATACAGTGATATTTCAGATATTTAGCTAATTCATTAGAAATGTTAGAGGATGTGTCCGACATGATATTTTTAAATTTTATATGGTTAGGATTATTTTGACAGTAAGACAGTAAGAAAGTTTATTTTGACAGTAAGAAAGTTTGCCGTATATCAATAAGGGTATTACATGCGAGTAGAAAGTGGGATTCATCACAAATTTTATCAGAATTACAAAATTCACATGTTCTGATGTTAATTTGACACTGTCCTTGTGTTATCACACGCCACTTCGATCTGAGATTTGATATTTTGACACCATCATCGCCATCGCACAAAATGACATTATTGCGACAATGTCACAATGACCTCAGACATAGCTATCACTGTGAGCTGTGATATTTTGACACAGTCACAGCGACATTATACATATCTCGTGAAAGGATGCCAGTTTGGCAATGTCATTGTGATATCACATGATGCTCTCATTTTGTGCTGTGATATGTTGACACCATCACAGTGATATCATCCCCATCTCACAAAATAACATCATTGCGACAATGACACTATGACATCACAAATCATATTTCATTCAATATTACTTACCTAGTTTCACATTATTTGTGAATATATTATGATATAATATGATATTATTTTCAAAATAATGATGTTTCTCACTTTGTGTGATTATGTATTAGTGCGTTGGGATTCAAGACATGAAGTTTGGTAAAAAATTGCTGTAACGATTTATTGACCTGGGAATACACATGCTAGTCTGCATTGTCTAAATTCTTCGTTTGTGCTAGCAATGTTGGCTTCAAAACAGTATTTATATCTATGAGAATAACTATTCCAAAACTAAATTGTTCTTTTTCGAAGCATGAGCAGATACATCACATGTAATACGTGTGCTTTTTCAATTTTACTGGCATTTTATTTTGATCGAAACTTTTTTACCTAGACTTAGTATGACAAGGGTTTGCGTCTTCTTCTACAAAATAATAACTATTATGGTAATACACACCCTGTTGACTACATACGCTGACAGATCACACCCTTAAGACGCTGACAGATCAAAGCCATAAGATTATGAGACTAACCATTGTTTGTCACTTTATATAATTATGGATTGGTGTACTGGGACGTTACATACGAAGTTTGAAAACATGCGATTGAACGATGTATTGGTTTGGGTATATATAAGCAGCTTTTCTATCACATAAATGTATTTTTTGTTGTTGCGATTACGCTTCTGATATGCTCGCGGGTTGGGGTGTGGTCAACAAATATAAAACACACATAATTTTCTTTAGACGTCGAAATCTGACGTCTATAGACGTCCAATTCTGACGTCTAAAGTCTATCCCCGCGCTGTAAGGGTTAACGCTGTAAGAGTTAAGGATGGGTCGATATCGCAGATGAAGGTCCAGCCTTAATCCATCATAGTGATGCTACAGGCGATCAGACTTTGTGTCATGAGCGATGATCCCAACTTGTAATAAATAGCTATCTTGTAAACTCGGGATTATGCGTCAATGATGTTGGGCCAGCGTCGCAAACGGCGGCCAAATATTATATCTATACAATCATGGTTGGACTTATTTACACCTGTTATCTTGACCTCTTTTGTCAAGATCACAATTAGGAATAATAATTTACCGAAGAAACAGGAGTCGTTGCCCGAACTAATGTTGACATAACTCCATTTAAAGGAGTAGGCCTACACACAGCGGGACACACCTGTACCCAGAAGGCACCACTCTGATTACAGAGATAGAGGCAACTGTGGTACAACTAAAACCAGAAACATACATAGAGTTTTATATAGCTTTAATGTTGACAAAACCCCATTTAGTGTAAAGGGTCTCATGTCAGCCGTGTGAGGTCAATATGTATAATAAATCATCTGATGATGATCCGATCTAACACCTAAAGCCTGACATTATCAAATATAAATTGTTTCACACTTGAAGTTGTGTATCGCTACCATTTGGATGTAGCTGCTTTCAGTAAAGGAGAAACGTTACATATAAATTGTGATCAATTGTAATACAATCTCTTCTTGAGGCTCTAAGTCATGACGTCGACAGGATGATATGTTATTATTTACACATAAGGCTACAGCACCACCGATTGTATCACCAAACGTAGCATGCCTTTCTCGTCTATACACACAATAATTTGGGTGGATGAGCTCACTATTATTCACCTTGCTGTTTATAGATATAATATTTGGCCGCTGTCTGCGACGCTGGCCCAACATCATTGACGCATAATCCCGAGTTTACAAGATAGCTATTTATTACAAGTTGGGATCATCGCTCATGACACAAAGTCTGATCGCCTGTAGCATCACTATGATGGATTAAGGCTGGACCTTCATCTGCGATATCGACACATCCTCAACTCTTACAGGGCTGAAATATTGCTGTATAAACTATGAAGACCAAAGGTTTTGTCCAGTTTAAACCATCATAAATGTATTATTCAGCACTGTATGCTTCATCCGAATACCTATGTTATATGTCCACGGTCATTAGTTATATGTTTACTCTTACAGTGCGGGGAGCGACTTTAGACAAAATAATATGACGTACAGACGTCAGATTCTGACGATTAAAGTTTGTCCCAGCGCTGTAGGGGGTTAAAGCACCGTAGTAGAGTTAGGCACACATCATTATATATCCGGGGGGGGGGGGGGATTTTTCTTCGTTGCAATCAATTGTTTTTGATCCAATCACACTTTTCTCGCCAAGTCATCGTATGTGATTTTTCACCCACTTGAAGTTGTGTCTCGCGCTACTGCGACACACAGCTTCAAATGCGTGAAAATTAGTCACATGTGTTTAATTATACATTTATTTTGTGTCTAATAACTGTGCCTTAACCTGCTAATTAAATAAATTAAAACGAGTTTACTCGTGCCTCTCGCCTAAGTAGCTAAATAGATTGTAAACAATCCTATTTTTTTACTTGCTAGATATATATACGGGCCTAGCGTGACAAACGTTACAATATGCTTGTCTTTTTCAGGCTGACAAAGGGGATGGCCAGTTGGGCAGATTGATGTGCATTCTAGTCTTGGTTATGGGATGATTGGAATGTGAACTTTGACTCATATTACCCATTTTCCGATATCCAATCTCTTTTGGCAAAAAAAATTGTTATCACTCATTCTTAAATGACAACGCCTGGGAAATACAATACAACCATTATAAAACGTGGTCACTCTATTTCTAGGACTTTATAAATATACTTTAAAATAAAGTTCATCAAAGTTAACCCTTACAGCGCGGGGATCGACTTTAGACGTCAGAATTGGACGTCTATAGACGTCAGATTCCGACGTCTAAAGAAAATTATGTTTTATATTTGTTGACCACACCCCAACCCGCGAGCATATCAGAAGCGTAATCGCAACAGCAAAAAAATACATTTATGTGATGGAAAAGTTGCTTATATATACCCAAACCAATACATCGTTCAATCGCATTTTTCCAAACTTCGTATGTAACGTCCCAGTACACCAATCCATAATTATACAAAGTGACAAACAATGGTTAGTCTCATAATCTTATGGGTGTGATCTGTCAGTGTCTAAAGGGTGCGATCTGTCAGCGTGTGTAGTCAACAGGGTGTGTATTACCATAATAGTTATTATTTTGTAGAAGAAGACGCGAACCCTTGACATACTAAGTCTAGGTAAAAAAGTTTCGATCGAAATAAAATGCCAGTAAAATTAAAGAAGCACACGTATTACATGTGATATATCTGTTCATGCTTCAAAAAACAACAATTTAATTTTGGAATAGTTTTCCTCATAGATATAAATACTGTTTTGAAGACAACATTGCTAACACAAATGAAGAATTTAGACAATGCAGACTAGCATGTGTATTCCCAGGTCAATAAATCGTTACATCAATTTTTTACCAAACTTCATGTCTTGAATCCTAACGCACTAATACATAATCACACAAAGTGAGAAACAATCATTATTTTGAAAATAATATCATATTATATCATAATATATTCACAAATAATGTGAAACTAGGTAAGTAATATTGAATGAAATATGATTTGTGATGTCATAGTGTCATTGTCGCAATGATGTTATTTTGTGAGATGGGGATGATATCACTGTGATGGTGTCAACATATCACAACACAAAATGAGAGCATCATGTGATATCACAATGACATTGCCAAACTGGCATCCTTTCATGAGATATGTGTGATGTCGCTGTGACTGTGTCAAAATATCACAGCTCATAGTGATAGCTATATGTGACATTGTCGCAATAATTTTTTGCGATGGCGATGATGGTGTCAAAATATCAAATCTCAAAATCGGAGTGGCGTGTGATAACACAAGGACAGTGTCAAATTGACATCATCATGTCAGATATGTATTATGTCACTGGGACTGGGACAAAATATCACAGCTCAACTTGATAGCAATTTGTGATGCTAATCTGACATCGTGTCAATTATGTCATGATGTGATATGTAGATTATATCACTGTAATGTTGGCAACATATCACAGCTAATATTTTTAGCTATGTATGACATCAAAATGCCATAGATTTGTTACCTCAATATTCGACATGAAGACGATGGCACAGTAAGCATGATATTGACTCACTGCTCAACATTTCAGGTCATCGTGGTATCATTGTGACTCCGATATGAAGAGGTCACTTTTTGCGGTTCAATTGGTGCCACAATAAGCATGATGAGTGTGAGTATGTTGCCTGGGAGTGATCCTTATTGCATAAAGTCTTGGAATATGCAAGTTATGTTTATATAATACTGTAAACTATAACGAATGCACAAGTCCTATCGTGTTCTCGACTTGCAGTTCCCCTTTGTCCAAATATAAATTCAAAGTACAAAAAACGACTTAATGCATTAGTCACAAGTATGTCGCATAGGGCTCTATATCATTGCATTTTTAAATCAGTATAATATGTTGTCTTTGATTATCAATGCATTAGTGAGGTTAGTTTAGCATGGATCCTGAGTTGTTGTTCTATATTTCTCTTGTGATGCATTATACTTTCAAAATAATACTTATTGCATGTTTTGGCCAGATGATGTGTGACTAGAATTCGTATGTGTATTTTCGTCCTATTTTCTACCTGGTACTGCATTGTTTCATATCCTACCCTAGGGTAGTGGTTAGCACCGCTGCCTTTCACGCCAGAGTTCGGGGTTCGGTTCCCGGTCTCGGCGGTTTGAAAGAAACAAAAAATGTTTCTTCCCCATCCACGTGTGAAAGTATTGTGGAGGGCCTCAGTGACCGAGAGGTAGCGTGCTCGGCCTTAGACCGCCAGGGCTCGAATTTTGAATCCTGTGTCTGGAGGACAGTGTCATCTCAATCATCTCACCATCCTCAAGAGGTTCTCCTGGCCCAGTGCACAAAGGTGGCCTAAAGCCCGATTCATTTCATTTTGTTTCATATCCTCGTTTTGTTTTCTTATATACAGATTTATCATCAATTCGGGGATTGCAATAATATGTTCATTGTTTCTATTTTTCTCTTGATTTTTTTGCCAGACGGTATATGACTAGGATGTATATGCATATGTGTTGTTTTATCTTATTGTCGACTTGATACTACATTGTTTTGTAGTATTGTTTTGTTTCTAATTTACACATTTATCATAAATTCACTGATAATAATTGACGATGACCTTCGCAACATTTATTTTTGCTGGTAAAATAGTTAAAATAAAAAAATCACTGACCTTGATAAATTAATTAAGAATGCTGACCTTGAACTATCTGTCACAACATATGATGACCTTGTAGTGCCTATCAGTATTGTCGGACTTAACAGCGAATCGGATCGTTTGTTCCCCGTGAAAGCAGGGAGGTGTCAAAGTCCATTATACTGAACAAGCTGGCGCCCCACATGGCAACGGACGACACAAAAGAACAATTACCTTCATTAATATCTGCCTTAAGACAGCTGCACAATTCGTCTAACGGAAATTTGCTAACAATGTTCCCTGTTTGCAAATGCCACTGAACCTTTCAGTTCTTCTCGCTTTTTAAACGTGAAGGTTTTGAGCGATTTAATTTAAATTTTCACTAACTTGCATTTGTGTCTCGCTACCGAGATCCACAACTTCAAGTGAATTAAAACTACTCGGAATTGTAAAATTAAGTCATCTCGGGTATACATTTCTACGGAAATAATACATTTTTAAGTGCTAGAAACAGGTTAAATTTATTATATTCACAGGGCGTGAACATTTATTAAATAAAACTTACATTACTTGAGCATTGTAAGTTGCAAATGAATAAAAAACATCAAACAATAAACAATAAAGATAATAGTCCTAATAAACGTAATTGTTCTACAAAGCTTCGGAATTGTTAATAATACATTTAATAACCAAGAACGAATGGTAGTTACTAATGAATTGTGGTATATTTGTACGTCTTTTTCAACTATTCTTTAATGAACAATGACAGACAGTGGAATAAGTTTACTTACTTACATCAAGGAATCTATACGGACCTTGCTTTCGTGTACTTGCTTATTTTGTCATTTCCAACACCAGGTGAATGCTCCGACGACTGCCTTTTAAATCAGTGATGGAGTGTCCTTGACCTATAACATCCGCTAATTAGGCCTGCGTTTAGACCAAAACTCACACCCATGAATATATGTTACGTACGTAAACAGGCAGGAGCGCACACACACGACTAAAGCATAACGTTTCTTAGTTGATCAGTTCATGAGGGTGGAGTTGTCTAATAACCGGTTCTCGGACAAGTTCAATAATGACCGAAATAAAAATTTACGTCGAGGCTCACGACAACGAGCTTCAATTGCAAAAGTAAACCTTAAAAAAAGGCGCGCTAAAATTATTCTAAGAAAATACCTAAATAATATGAATAATTGTATTTCTCCGTTCCAATTTTTATACAGTTCCAGATGACATTTCATGTAGGTCACATAGTGCCACAGTCAGCTTGGTCAGTGAATAATTGCTCTTTTATACCAGCATGAACTTGATGGAGTAACTGGCGGCCATTGGCGTTGATGAAGTGATTATTTCACTTGTTAACACCAATCCCATCAATCCCATCAAAGCCACAACAAGATCATCTCATCTTCTCTTTTCTTTTTCTTTTCTAAGCTTGAACACAGCCCAATGGCCCAATGTTAGTTTATTGCTGGGACGACGTCTCAAATGGTGTGCCAGCTTTATGCCAACATTGGGTTAATGCATCGTGTTTGCCGGGGTATTGTGTCGGCGACCCAGGCAGACTATGTATCACTAGTAAGTAATCTGTATTTTAACCCTTGGCCCCCAAGTTATTCAACTGCAATTTACATTCACTAAAAGTCGTGTCTTGCTGAAGCGATTCACAACTTCAAGTGAGTGTAGATTATCCCGATTTGACAAAATGGAGGTCAACGATTTTGAATCCTTGCTAATTGCTGTCACGTTTTATAATTAACATATTGAAAAACTATTTAATGGTATTTAATGTGATAACAAAAAAAACACAAAAATAATCGTGACCGGCAGTCAACCCTCTTAGCGCGGGGCCGTTTTTATACGTCAGAATCTGACATCTGCAGACGTCAGATTCTGACGTATAAAATAGGTCCCCGAGCCTAAAGAGTTTTAAAAATATTGGGGCCGTAGACCGGTAACATAGGTATGCAAATGAAACAGAAAGAGCTAAATAAAAAGCCATTTATGTTGATTTCAAATCCATGGTTTACACAACAATTTGTAATCGTTGTCAGGGTTTAAAATTGAGCCAGTGCAATGTATGTGATCTCTCATTGACAAGAAGATGGAGTATCATCATCTGCGCTTATAATACTTTAACAATGCCATTGTCGATGCCCCTTTCACAATTTGTCAGTTGCCCAGTAGAACCAGCTACTCGCGTCCAGGGGCCGCGTGCACCAAACAGTCGCAAACGAAACGTTGCTCTTAAATGGATCGTAAAGCAAACGTCGTGTGCACCAACTACATCGCAAATATACGACTGGTGCACCAAATAGGCGCAAACACACACGTGTCGAATTTGAGTCGCAAATGAGCCGTAAATTTGCGACTGCTGAGAAGGTGGTTTAAATGGGGCATAAAAAACGTAGCAACTTGCAATTGCATAACTAAATAATCAAATGGCTCTATAAAGTGCATTTTTTTCCAGATCATCAATATAAATATTTTCTTGTCATAAAGGTGTAAACATTGTAAAAATCCTACAGTTTGACGGTGATGAATTGTACATTTTTAATTACATTGTATTCACAAGAAAAGAAACACATACACACACTTGAACCACAAAATGTCGGCGTTTATTATCATTGCCATCATTATCATTCCTACTCTATGAATCCATCACAGAATTTTGCCGATATGCGACCTTTGTTTTTTTTAAGAGATGTTCTATAATCTGATAATTGTGCTAATATCATGAATATAAAAGATTAATGACAGATATATTTGAAATTACCTAAAAAAAACAAGCAGAAGACAGCTTCGCTGATTTCTTCAAACATCTGTCATAAGTCTTGCTTGGTGTACACGCGGATGTCCGAAATATACGGTAAGCTTACCTGAAAACACGAGACGGTTGCCCGATATTGTTTCAATGTTGAGATAGCACTGCCTATGGTTGCCCACTGACGTTGACTCATCGTTGCAGACAGTGGACCAACAATAAAATAACACTGGGTTGACAGCAGTCGCCCGAATCTGCGGGTATATTTATTTTGTCAGTGTTATATAATACTTTCGGTCGTATAAAAGTCGTAAGTGCAAAGTTGCGAAAATCGTAAGCAACAGCCTTAGTGCACACCGCGTATCAGTTCCGACGTACATGTCACGTCGGAACGTCCCACGTACGACAGACTTACCACGTCAGCCGTTGACATTGCACGATTCACATTTGCGACTGTTTGGTGCACTCAGCCCCTGATTACCACTTTCAGTACGGAGTTCCTAGCAGACATAGGCCATGGACGAGCATAAATCTTAAATGCGTGGGCCGTGGATTACTGTGTTTGCTATACAGGGGGAAATCAATGTATTTTTAACATGGCAGGGACTGATAGCTATCTAGACTACAAGGTCCTAAACATGTTCATAACTATTTAATGGTGTTGCAGGAAATGTGCTGAACATGATATTACGCAGCTGAAGTGCTACTGATTCTATTAAAACTTTGTTTCACCTGATTAATCGAGGCTAAGTCATAAATATGACCGTCCAAAGAAATGTCCCACGTTTTTAATTGGGTGTAATCTTTGGCTGACACCTTCAGTTTCGTGTTCTGCTTCAGCCACGTTGAGGCTCAACAGACACATGTATTCACAGAGAAGAGCTGCTGGTGGGGCGTGATGTACCCATCCAGGGGCCGCGTGCACCAAACAGGCGCAAATGTGAATCGTACAATGTCAACGACTGACGTGGTAAGTCCGTCGTACGTGTGACGTTCTGACGCGACATGTCAGGTGGAGTCGGTACGCGGTGTGCACTAAGGCTGTTGTTTACGATTTTTACAACGTGGCACTTACAACTTTAATACGATCTAAAGTATTATATAACACTGACAAAATGAATATACCCGCAGCTTTGGGAAAGATGTAGGCCGTCTGATGTCAACCCAGTGTTATTTTATCGTTGGCCAACCGTCTGCAACGATGATTCAACGTTGGTGGGCAGCCATATACAGTGTTATCCAAACATTGAAACAATATCGGGTAACTACCTCGTGTTTGCAGGTAAGCTGACCGTACATTGCGTTGGACATCCGCGTGTGCACCAAGCAAGACTTATGACGGCTGTCTGAAGAAATCAGCGAAGCTGTCTTCTGCTTGTTTTATTCGAATATATTTGTCATTCAATCTCTTATATTCATGATATTAATTGAATTTGTGTGCTTGAAGTATCCGGGGTATTCTAGTAACGGCAAATCCCAGTTTTAGCCTGCATAATTAGAGAACATTTCTAAAAAAAAAATTGCAGAAAAGAAACAAGGTCGCATATCCGCAAAATTCTGTGAGGGATTCATAGAGTAGGAATCAGAACGATGGCAATGATAATAAACGCCGACATTTCGTGGTTCAAGTGTGTGTGTTTTCCTTGTGAATAATTATTAATTTACATTTCATCTCCGTCAAACTGTAGGGTTTTTACAATGAATTTAAAAACCTTATGAAAAGAAAATATTTCTATTAATGCTCTGGAAAAAATGCACTTTAAAGAGCCATTAGAGTATTTAGTAATGCAAATCCAGGTTGCTACGTTTGTTTACGATCCATTTAAACCACCTTTTCAGCAGTCACAAATTTACAGCTCATTTGCGACTCAAATTCGACACGTGTGTGTTTGCGACTATTTGTTGCAGCAGTCGTATATTTGCGATGTAGTTGGTGCACACGACGTTTGCTTTACGATCCATTTACGAGCAACGTTTCGTTTGCGACTGTTTGGCTCACGCGACCCCTGGATTGGCCCAGTGGCATGCGCCTGTACTATGTTTGCTATCAAATCTATTTTTTAATGCAGGAGAAAAAAATGAAAGCTACACAAATATATGAATGACAGTGGTGGATCCAGAGGGCGACGCGAGTCTGTTGGGTCATGACCTCTTGTTTATAAAAATAAATAGCCAAAAAAAGCAGTACCCTGATAAATTTAGAATGACAAATACCGATCCATTTAGAGTGTCAATTCCCCCTTTTTTAATCGAAACCCCCTTTTTTCATAGATGTCATAATACCGAGATTTGGATAAGTAACCCTAGTTAACATGCTCTACAGATAATTGTGTCCTAGACTATAGTTATCTCGCGTCACGCCTCGAGGATACCGTCCGTTATCCACGCATTATCTCAGGAGTCGCCCTGAAGTGGCTGTCACGTTTTCTGTTCTGGGGAGATCAGGGCGTGCTGAATAGAAATGTGGCGCTGTCATGTCACCAGGTCATGCTTTTAGTATCTGGATAATGTCATCAACTTGAAGTTATGTCTCGCTACAGCGACCCATACAGCGATCCACAACTTGAAGTGGCTGAAAACTACTCCTATATTTTTTAATATCAGTCCAAGCATTCAATATGGCCGCCAACAGCTATATAAACAATTAACATGCTTATTAGCCATATTGACATGATTGTTTAATTTTAAACCATGCATTTTCAAATCTTGCTTTGGCACTAATTCATTTCTCACTTTTTTTAATCACCTAATAAAACGATGTAAGCACGACTATTGTCGTGGTTATGGCTTTGAGGGCTAATATGCCATGCTAGGTTTAAAACGTGAGTGTAGATCACCATGACTATTGCGATCCACAAAGTAAATCCCAGAAATATTGATTGCAGTGCCTGAGGTTCAGTGTTTGAGTCTTGTTCGGAGACAACTACAATTTAATGATAAGTATATTTCTGAGTGTGTCTCTCGTGACTAAGCGATCATGTTAATGGCTTCCTCGCAGCGATATTCCCATAGTCACCCAAAGTGAAAAAGTTGGCATATGTGGTGAATTAGGAGGATACCCACTAAACGGGGAATATAAACTACAGATTATTAGATACTGGTTATTGTGGGAAAGCATAATACCATAGCTTACATAATATGAAACCCAGGTAATACAAAACATTTTAGAAACATGTTGAAAAAGTTACACGAAAATATTATACCACATTAATTTGCATCGTCTAGAAAAAATCCATAAAATATTTTTTAGACTAAAAAACATAATTGAAAAACTAATAAAAAACAAGTCACCATTATCGTTCTCAAATGTAAACACTTATGACATTTTAAATATATCTTATGTTATCATACGTAGCCATATTCTCAGACAACAACGTGCTAACTCACAAGACAGGTTATAACACGGTTTTGTGAGTTTGCGTCTTGTTGTTTTCTGTGTTTGACCGATTTTCACCTTAGTCTCTTGTTTCACCAGACAGACGATGTATAATCTGAATAAATAATGTTACCGTTCATATTAACTAGTGCTGCTGGGAAATCCATGCTAAATAAAACAGCAGTACCGCACCGAAAGAATAAAATATTTATAACGTCCATAACATAGATATTCAAATGCAGCGGAAAGAGCTAACTGATACATTTGTGATGATTTCAATTCAAATTGAAAAAAAACTTAGCTCTCTTGTTTTTCATGCAAAGAGTTCAGCGCCTTAAGGGTGAAGTGACACGTGACTGCTGCCAATACGCGGAAATATAGGTAGGCGCAAATATATATTGTGTATAATTAATTAAAATAATTAAAATATTTGTAATGGTCGTAGACCCATAACATACACATTCAAATGAATCAGAAAGAACTAACTAAGAATTTTTTTATAGTTTCAAATGAAAAAATTCAGATTAAAACAACAGATCGAGTCGACTTAGCACATTGTTATTCTCGTGAAAAGGAGCACATATCAGCATAATATCTGTCCAACATAGGACCAATTCGACTTGACACATTGTTATTCTGGTGTTATATGCTTATTGGCTCTTGTTTCTGGGACAAAAACGGTGCAAGTGCACTTAGCGCATTGTTATTCTGAGACTTGTGGAGACAACACAGGGGAAATGGCTGGACTTAGCTCATTGTTGATCTAGGAACAATATCTGCATATTCTGTGTGTTCCTGGAGGTATAATGAGCTAAGTCAACTTGGTGTCTTGTTCATCCTAATTTTGCTTCTGTAAATCGTTTTGGAAGGTAAAAAAATACTCTGATAACTTCACTTGATCTACTGTCAAATTCCAATCGCTGTGTGTTTCATCAGTATAAGTTCAAGTCTACATGCTGATAAGTGGTCTAAGCAAAAATATAAACACAATTTCGCTGTAAAGTCGACTTGACCCACTATTGTTTTAGACCATCGATAAGCTAATGGATGAAGTTCTGACGCTAAAGGATCAATGAAGCGTCATTTCGGACTAGGCCTGTGGTAACCTCCCGAGTCCTGATAGAACTGAGACGGACAGAGAGCCTTTCCCTGGGGACGATCACTCTCTGTGACATCTCTGGCTCTGTTCCTCTCACAGGGGGTGGCGAGTGACCTCTGTCTTTGTGCTTGATTAATTCTGGACGCAACAACAGCCCATGCTGATTTCCATGTAGATTTTTGTGCTTCGGTCCAGTGTTTCTGACAAACAGCATTTTCCATACAAGGATTAAGATGCAGACGTTTTCACTAACTCACTTTACGTGGAACTAAATGAAATAAAATGAATGGGGTTTTAGTCCAGCTTTGTGCACATAGAGGCTAAACTAGGTCATTACGTGGAACTGCTGATGTTTATGAAGTCACAGTATCGTAATACATTGCATAGGCAAATGCTGCTTTCCTCAATCATAAACCGTCAAGCTATATAATTTAAAGATAACATTTTGCCTGAGATCGCGATATGCAACAAATACATAATCATGGTAGTTCTACCCATAACAAAAATGCTTTGAAGAAATTAATCGAAGTACAGAGAATTATATATTAATTAAAAAAACACTTTGTAGAACATAAAATAGTATACGTCGTAATATACATAACAGTCTATTGCTTCAGTAGTTACGAATTGGGGTGATCAATCTCAGATTCGCCCCATCCCAGCAAATAAGAGACGATGCACCAATATTGGTTCAATGTTAGTCAACCAACTGTTGGTTGTCTGAAGTCTATCTCGGCACAAAAAGATAAAAAATATTTATAATGGCCTTTGAACAACACAGGTATTTAAATAAAGTAGAAATACATGAATGTGTGGAGCAGCATCTTATTACCTCCGCCAAATGAGGCTATGTGTTTGGTTGTGTTGTTTTGTGTGTTTCTCTGTCTGCCTGCCTGTTCGCAGGATTACTTACAAAGTAATGAACGGATTTGCATGAGGCATGTCGGGGGTCAAGAAACAATCTAATAAAATTTGTGATGATCCAGATTACGATCCGGATCCAAGAATTATTCGGTTTTAGAATTTTGTTTTAGTTTATAGTTGTGTCTCGGGCCAAGAATTAATTATTTATTTGATTTAGGGATGATCCGGATAATGATCTGGATCCGGATACTTATCGCGCGGCGGAGGTTTACAGTCTCTGACTAACTGTCTGCTGTCTAGTTGCTAATAGTATCGATGATGATGACAAGCACAGGGCAGTAGTATTAAGTGCAGTGAGGGAGAGGGACATGACACAATTATTTATTGTAAAGCTGTAATTGTCAATCTGACTAATCCCAGTTTTTCTCGGATTTTTGATTTTTTTTTTTAAATTGACAACACCCCTAACGCAATGACAACAATATTGCAATTGATCAAAGAAACAGATATATCCCAAAATGTATAATTTGATTAGCTAAACATTCTGTAACATTTTATATAGTTAGAACATTTATTGAGCACGTATATATTTATATATATATAGTGTTAAACAAGTTAAAACAACAGCGGTGGAGTGTTCTTGTTTACTGCTTGTGTGAAAATGCAGGTAAATAATAATAATCGTTGTTAAACTATGGTAATATTTCGTCGGAGTGGAGAACGCCTTGTATATGGAATGATCCCACTCTCTCCAATGGCGGTGATCTTTACTCTACGCTTTGACCTTTGTGATGCCATATGTTGTCAACTCAATCAAGAGACACGCTGTGTTGTCTGGCATGTCATGTAAAACAAGATTGTATCCTACATGCTCATCAACATGATTACACAATGCATACATAACAACCAGGCCATCTATTTATTCTTCAATTAAAAAAAAAAATTCTACACGCTTCCCTGATAGATGTAATTCAAAATCATTTTCTGGTGAAAATAAAAAAAATATTGTTACTTCACAATGAGCCTTTCGTTACTTACTGGGCGTTCCACGATGGCAGGGCCTATGTCGGACAGGTACTTCCTCCCTCATCTGTCTCAATTCATCAATGGCTTGAGTTTATTTCTCAAATTACTGACCTCTAGTTATGTTGACGACTAGGCCCATGATATATAGGCCTAGCAAACAAACACCAGATGCTTAAGCAGCATAATGTTTTTGTCAGGTCAATGTCGCAGATGATGGGCAAACATAACCCTTACAACGCCGAAGCATTAGCAGTAAAGGTTAAAGTGAAGGTGTTTTTATTTGAAACACACATAAATGTTTTAGTTATTTATTTCTACTTCATTTAAATACCTGTGTTGTTCAAAGGCTATTAAAAATATTTTTTATCTTTTTGTGCCGAGATAGACTTCAGACAACCGTCTGCGTTGGCTGACCAATATTGGTACATCGTCCCGTATTTGCTGGGATGGGGCTAATCTGAGATTGATTACCCCAATTCGTAACTACTGAAGCAATAGACTGTTATGTATATTACGACGTATACTATTTTATGTTCTACAAAGTGTTTTGTTTTAATTAATATATAATTCTCTTTATTTCGATTAATTTCTTCAAAGCATTTTTGTTATGGGTAGAACTACCATGATTATGTATTTGTTGCATATCGCGATCTCAGGCAAAATGCGTTACCCCTTTTTCAGCTAAGTTGTCTTTAAATTATATAACTTGACGGTTTATGATTTCAGCAAGCAGCATTTGCCTAGCATCGTATTACGATACGGTGACTTCATCAACATCAGCAGTTCCACGTAATGGCCTAGTTTAGCCTCTATGTGCACAAAGCTGGACTAAAACCCCATTTATTTTATTTCATTCAGCTCCACGTAAAGTGAGTTAGTGAAAACGTCTGCATCCTAATGCTTGTATGGAAAATGCTCTTTGTCAGAAACACTGAACCGAAGCACAGAAATCTACATGGAAATCAGCATGGACTGTTGTTGCGTCCAGAATTAATCAAGCTCAAAGACAGAGGTCACTCGCCACCCGCTGTGAGAAGAACAGAGCCAGAGATGTCACAGAGAGTGATCGTCCCCAGGGAAAGGCTCTCTGTCCGTCTCAGCTCTATCAGGACTCGGGAGGCTCACACAGGCCAAGATGACATGTATGTCAAAGTTCAATGCAGCAAGAGTGGCACTCCGTTCACGTGAAAAAAATGAGGAAGCTTCACGTGGGTTAAAATTTAAATTAAATAACATAGCTGTTGAACGACTTACAAAACACGACACTTGTAGGATGTTAGTCTTGAAAGCTCACATATTTTATCAAAGATTATGAGTGAACATAAAAAACGACAAAGATCTTATTGTCTGATATTATTCAATCAATCAATCAATCAATCAATCAATCAATCAATCAATCAATCAATCAATCAATCAATCAATCAATCAATCAATCAATCAATCAATCAATCAATCAATCAATCAATCAATCAATCAATCAATCAATCAATCAATCAATCAATCAATCAATCAATCAATCAATCAATCAATCAATCAATCAATCAATCAATCAATTAATCAATTAATCAATCAATCAATCAATCAATCAATCAATCAATCAATCGATCAATCAATCAATCAATCAATCAATCAATCAATCAATCAATCAATCAATCTATCAATCAATCAATTAACCAAACAAACAAACAAACGATCAATTCAAGTACTTTAACAGCATGGCAATCATCACAGAGGCAGATGTTTCGTGTAATAATCACCTGCAGATCCAGCGTTGTCTGCGTCTGTGTGCCTTATCTACGGTACTATGTCCGCGGCTGTGTGCCCAATCTACGATGTCCGTGTCTGTAGGACTGATTTATCATTTCCTCGTCTGTGTGCCTGATCTACGGTACTATGTCCGCGTCTGTGTGCCCAATCTACGATGTCCGTGTCTGTAGGACTGATTTATCATTTCCTCGCCTGTGTGCCTGATCTACGATGTTTGCGTCTGTGTGCCCAATCTACGATGTCCGTGTTTGTAGGACTGATTTATCATTTCCTCGTCTGTGTGCCTGATCTACGATGTCCGCGTCTGTGTGCCCAATCTACGATGTCCGTGTTTGTAGGACTGATTTATCATTTCCTCGTCTGTGTGCCTGATCTACGGTACTATGTCCGCGTCTGTGTGCCCAATCTACGATGTCCGTGTTTGTAGGACTGATTTATCATTTCCTCGCCTGTGTGCCTGATCTACGATGTTTGCGTCTGTGTGCCCAATCTACGATGTCCGTGTCTGTAGGACTGATTTATCATTTCCTCGCCTGTGTGCCTGATCTACGGTACTATGTCCGCGTATGTGTGCCCAATCTACGATGTCCGTGTCTGTAGGACTGATTTATCATTTCCTCGCCTGTGTGCCTGATCTACGATGTCCGCGTCTGTGTGCCCAATCTACGATGTCCGTGTCTGTAGGACTGATTTATCATTTCCTCGCCTGTGTGCCTGATCTACGATGTTCGCGTCTGTGTGCCCAATCTACGATGTCCGTGTCTGTAGGACTGATTTATCATTTCCTCGTCTGTGTGCCTGATCTACGATGTCCGCGTCTGTGTGCCCAATCTACGATGTCCGTGTCTGTAGGACTGATTTATCATTTCCTCGCCTGTGTGCCTGATCTACGATGTTCGCGTCTGTGTGCCCAATCTACGATGTCCGTGTTTGTAGGACTAATTTATCATTTCCTCGTCTGTGTGCCTGATCTACGATGTCCGCGTCTGTGTGCCCAATCTACGATGTCCGTGTCTGTAGGACTGATTTATCATTTCCTCGCCTGTGTGCCTGATCTACGGTACTATGTCCGCGTATGTGTGCCCAATCTACGATGTCCGTGTCTGTAGGACTGATTTATCATTTCCTCGCCTGTGTGCCTGATCTACGATGTCCGCGTCTGTGTGCCCAATCTACGATGTCCGTGTCTGTAGGACTGATTTATCATTTCCTCGCCTGTGTGCCTGATCTACGATGTCCGCGTCTGTGTGCCCAATCTACGATGTCCGTGTCTGTAGGACTGATTTATCATTTCCTCGTCTGTGTGCCTGATCTACGATGTCAGCGTCTGTGTGCCCAATCTACGATGTCCGTGTCTGTAGGACTGATCTATTATTTCCTCGTCTGTGTGCCTGATCTACGATGTCAGCGTCTGTGTGCCCAATCTACGATGTCCGTGTTTGTAGGACTGATCTATTATTTCCTCGTCTGTGTGCCTGATCTACGATGTCCACTTATGTGTACTTGGTCTAGGATGCCCTCGTCTGTGTGCCTAATTTACGATGTCTCTGTCTGAGTGCCTAATGTACAACTTACGCGTCTGTGTACTTGATCCACAATGTCCGCGTATGTGTACTTGATCTACGATGACCGCATCTGTCAGCCTGAACTCCGATATTCGCGTCTGAGTGCCTGATCTACGATTAGCCAAGATGTCAAGACGATCAAAAAATAAATGTTTATTGGCTGTTTAAAGATAATATGACATGATATTCTGCACTCTGGTCACGATGAAAAGTACATAATAGCACTTCAGGTGTGCTCAGATGACAACAAGATCAATGGGTTTGGTGTTTACTGCAACATAGAAAAAAATAAACGTCTGTGTAAACAAGATTAAATATAGTGTGTAACAAAAGTGAAAACTAAACGTAGTCTTCGTTATATCAACGCTGGGGTCCCACTACCACCTGAATAATCAAGATGCTCTAGAAAACTATATACAATTGAAAAAAAATATATATATTTAATTTTGTATTTGCACTTGTTCTATACATTGTTTTTTAAACGCTCTGGGACAGTATTACAAATGCTGGTGTGACAGAGGCCTATAGCATGTATGCGTTGAAACTGTATTTATATTAGTGAAAAAGAGGAAAACAGACGCCTACTTACATTGCAAGAGAGTAAGCTGAAATGATTCCTATATTTGACGTATTAGGAAGTGCAGACTTGTTTTGCCACACACATTTCCCTCTGAGTAAACCCTGTTAGTCTTTATACGTAAAAATCTGACGTCTGCAGACGTCTGATTCTGACGGATGAAGACGGTCCCAGCACTGAAAGTATTATAATCTTTATAATGGTCGTAGACTCATGAAATATGTATTAAAAAAACAGCTAACTAAGATATTTATGATGGCTTTAAACTGAAAAAACATTGACAGCAGCGCTGTAAGGGTTAACATGGTGAAAATCTCTTATATATATATGTGATATGCATTGTATTTATGAGCTGATATTTTACAAAACAGTGACGTCAGTTTACCTGTAGCACGTGTTTGACCCAAGTGCTGCACAACCCCACAGCAGTAACACACAGGGATAATCATGTCAAAAAAGAGCTTCTGATGCAGAACAAATGACCAATGAAGCCAAGGGAGAATATAAATGGATGAACCTGCCCTGAGCCAGATAAAATATAAGACCCGCGTGGTGTGTGATCTCACGTGGATTTCTGTGCCGTAAAAACTGTCACAAGGATACATCTGAACACTAACCGGGGGGGGGGGGGGGGGCTCACTCCACTTCGTAAAATAGAAATATTTTTTGTGTTAAAGGATAATTTTTATTTTGAAATCATATAACGGTATAGCATTTAAAAGAGCGTGTTTACTTCGCAATGAAATTAATATTTGTTTGCTATTTACACTAAAACATTTTCTTTTTGGCTAAAACATGAAGTTTTCTTAAATACGGATGTGAATTATTTACCTGACACATTTACCTGACACAAAAATCATAAAAAGACTGGTTAATAAATAGACAATACCTCAATTGAACACACATTAGTATTTTTAACCAATTGAAGTTGTGTGACGCGGTTGTAAAACACAACTTCAAGTGGATGCAAATTGTCAATTTAAAAGTGACCGTGAGCGTGTAATATAAGGGTCTAGTATATATTATTAAAGTTTGCCTTAAAAAAACACAATTTAATAGTATTTAACATATACTGAAGACGTGACATCAAACATATTTTGACACTGTTGACAATCAGTTATTTTGCAAAGGGAATTTTCAAATGTATATACCTTATCAACGAAAACAAATAAATAATATAATACGGGCTATATCCTGTAACCAAAAATGATGTTTCCTTATAGAGCCTTCGGATGGGAAACCACTCTTATGGAAACAACTAAATTCCCAATTATTCATCAATAATAGATGAGCGATGGTGATACTTTAGGGGATAGAAACATAATGTAGGTTTTATCCATCGTACAGCCAGCAATGATGTAGAGAACACAAATTAACCCTAATAACACCCAAGAAATTTCTTTTTTTACCTTTAAATGCGTTTGAAACCAAACTGGTTTTATGAAGACAAGTGCACAAGAATCTCAAATGAAAAGTCAAAACCTATTTATATTGAATGATTGACCTCTAGAGCTCTGAGCAAGGATGGATAAACGTCGACATCAGTTACCTGAGGGTTAAGCTGCTGTATCGGGAATGAGTTTAAAGAATATATGCCCTGTGGTGCATCAGCTCCACAATTGAGCTTGGAGATTGAGGGTGATCTATGTGTGTTATGTGAGCCCTGCGAGGCAAGGTGAACATTACTTTACTGTAGGTTTGATGTCTGGCCCACAAGGCATGGTAATTGTGGGGTATTATGTAGTACGCCCTAAGGCAATCAAAACAATCCAGGTTTATAAACAATCCAGGTTTAGAAACATTTTTTACAGTTTAATATCAATCCAAAACTCAAAATGTATATTTAAATGATTGTGTTTGCAGCATACCTACTTCTTAATTACAGTATATTAACCTATACATATGAATTGTATTAAAATGCCATGTGACATCCGGGTGTGTCTGCATGTAACTTACTTCTTTCTTCGTGAATCCTTTGCCTGACGACAAATCTGAAAAAAATTTACAATCCGCAAATATGTTGGTATATATTTATACACTTATGACATTTTAATAGAAAATTCAAAACGAAGTAAACGAAGTTTAGCTTAGCTGTTAAACAAAGGTAAAATAACAAGCTGAGGAAACGTTCGTGAGGTGTGTCTGGGGTCAAGAAACAATCTATTAAAAACGAGGGATGATATAGATTACGATCCCGATCCAGGAAATGCGGATTCACAATTTTGTTTCAGTTTATAGTTGTGTCCCTGGCCAAGGAATAATCCACTCAATTTTGGGATGATCCGGATTACGATCTGGATCCAGGTCCCGATGTTTACAGTCTCTGACTGTCAGCTGTCTGCTGTCTAGTAATAGGCTTCATCAAAATCAAACTCCACTTAAAAAAGAGCTCACTAGCATGCGAGCGACCGATCAAGAATTACATATCGCCACTAACTTCACCAGCGCCTGGTAGAATGATTTCATGAATATATATTGTAGTCAGCATGTCATGCCCTGTTATTCAGCTAGCAATGGCCTTGCAGAGAAAGTGTACATAAAATTAATAAAGGACTCAATAAACAACTAGATCGTGCCTTAGATGTCAAACTTCGAAGAGTATTAATGATATATCGTGCGACATTGTGGTGAAAGTATTGTATTATATTACCCCCACCCCAACTTATCCAACTGCTGAATTACTGGTGTGATTGTCTGATTGGCTGATATCGTCATCTGAACAACTACCATTGGTCGGTGTAGAATACACTACTCCTGAGTTGCTTGTTTCTATTTTTCATGTATTTTAAAGCTGTATTTTTTAAGGCTATGACAAATATATTTCAATTTAGCAAATCAGACATATCCCAAATTGTAATATGTGACTACCTAAACATTCTGTGACATTTTATATAGCTAGATTTGAAACTTGAAACCGTATTTATATACAGTGTTAAACATGTTAGAACAACAGCGGTGGAGTGTTCTTGCTTACTACTTGTGTCAAAATGCAGGTAAAAAATAATCTTCGATAAACTATGGTAATATTACGTCAGAGTGGAGAACGCCTCGTATATAGAATGATCCCGCTCTCACTAATAGCGGTGACCTTTAATCTTCTTTTTTAACCTTTATAATGTCATAAGTTGTCAGCTCAATCAAGGGACACGCTGTGTTGTCTGGCATGTCATGTAAAACAATATTGTATTCTACATATTCATCAACATGATTACACAACACATATATAATGTCTAGGACATATATTTAATCTTCAAATAAAAACAACACGCTACACGATTCCTCGCCATACATACATATTATCCAAAAACTTGTTCTTTTAAAAATAAAAATAATGTTACTTAAAAATCAGCCATTGGTTATTTCATGGCCTTCCATGATGGCAGGGCTTGTGTCACGCCGTTACTTCCTCCCTCATCTGTCTCAATTCACGAACGGCTTGGGTCTTTTTTGCCCAATTACTGACCTCTAGTTATGTTTACGTCTAGGCCCATAATATATCAAACAACTAAGTACTTAAGCAACATTGTGTTATTATCGGGTCAATGGCGCAGATGGTGGTCAAAACTAAAAGTTTTTTATTTGAAATCAACATAAATGATTTAGTTATATATTTCCGCTTCATTTGAATACCTATGTTATGGGTCTAAGGCCAATATAAATAGATTTATTTTTTAGTGCGGGAACCGTCTTCAGACGTTAGAATCTGACGTCCATGGACGTCAGATTCTCATGTCTAAAGTCGATCCCCGCTCTGAAAGTGCCAAATGCTGCACAATCGGTTGCGTTGGTGGACCAACATTGAACCAGTATTGGTGCAGCGACCCGCATTTGCTGGGATGGGGCTAATCTGAGATTGATAACCCCAATTCCTGACTACTAAAACAATAAACTGTTATGTATATTACGACGTATATACTCTTATATTCTACCAAGGATACTAGAACCCTTGATTCTACAAACAGGTCTTTTTCATTGAGAAAAGTATTGTAATAATTTGTAATTTATGAGTCACCATAGAACAGTGATTTGTATTTCGGTAATTTCAAAGCATTTTTGTTATGTTAAGTTACTTAGTGAAGACGTCTGTGTATGAAAGCTTGTATGTACAATGAAAGTTGTCAGAGACACTGAACCGAAGCACAGAAATCTACATGGAAATCAGCATGGACTGTTGTTGCGTCCAGCATTAATCAAGCTCAAAGACAGATGTCACTCGCCACCCGCTGTGAGAGGAGCAGAGCCAGAGGTGTTACAGAGAGTGAGTGCCCCCCAGGGAATGGCTCTCTGTCAGTCTCAGTTCTATCAGGAATCAAAAGGTTCAAACAGGTCAAGGTGACATGTATAGCAAAGTCCAAAGTAGCAAGAATGGCATTCAGTTCACGTGAGAAAACTAACAAAAAAACACAAGTTAGTTTGTGTTTGATAAAGCATGAACTACCAACACCAAAATGCTGAAATTGTCATAAGCAACAAACTTATATTAGCTTGTAATTTGAGAGTGAACATAGGTTTGCGTTGGTATTGGTAAATATAAACTTGTGCCATGTAATATAAGTATAGACACGTATATAATCTGATAATGCAATGGTTTTGTGGTGTGAATGTGCAGATTGATGACGCCTGAAACGATGGTACAATTATTCAGCATGACTGATCTCAGATAGGAGGTGAGGAATATTACTATTTTGTTATCTTGATAAACACTGGTACATACACATCTAAACTTTACAGCGCGGTGACCGACTTTAGACGTCAGCATCTGACGTCTATGGTCGTCAGATTCTAACGTCTATAGTCGATTCCCATACATAAAGTGTCTGAAAGTTTAACATTTATTTATAGTAGTCGTAGACACATAACATAGGAATTCAAATGAATCAGAAATAACTAACTAAGACAGAAATGATGTTTTCAAATTGAAAAAAAACATTAAATGCGCTGGACTATTTTTCATATGAAACTAAAGAACAAATTTTGTTCTTTAGTTTTATATGAAAAATAGTCCAGCGCCTTAAAGGGGTAAACTGGTGTTAGCTATTATCACAAAGATGATATGCTTACTGATGATATGCTTACTGGCCTAATGTTGGGCTACCGTCAGATAAGGTGAACCTGCATTAACCCTGTAATGGTCAAATGTATTGTGCTTACTTGCACATGTTTTATTCATGAAACAAATATATTACCAGAGCAGTTGAAGGAGGCTGACCCCTTCGTTTCATGCTTAGAATCAAAGGGAAGGCTAAAGTAGAATTTTCAATGACCCCAGGCTACCATTACTATAGTGATATATAATCACTTACTTCTAGAGTTAACAGTTACTGGCGATTTTCGCAACAATACTATTTTTAAAAAACATAATAATATGGTGTTTTAGAAATATTTTTCCGAGTATGGAATCAAAATATTGCCATACTATAATATCAATGGCATATGGGTCATTAAATACTTTGTATTCGTAACGGTAAACCACATGTTACATTTTTTTACTAAAAAAATGAAGTCTGCTTGTAGCAAATAATGACATGAGTCTAGCATTAGGTTATGGTTTTATGTTTTTCTTTGTGAAAATAAATACATGTAGGGGCCCACATTTTTTTTAAAATAATTTGACAACGATTGATCCATCAGAGAATCAACCACTCATCATGCTTATAATATAATAATATAATAATAATATTACGAACAAATAGTTTTCTCGTGTCATAAGGGTCTTTACGCTGGCCGGGTGTCAATAACAATATGTTCCTTTCAAACACACATCTGGAGAACGAGATAAAAAACGAGACCAATAACTACCACCTACAAAGGCAAGGGCGGCTCAGCCTGTCAGAGGACAATTATAACAATAATTACCACCTACAATGGAGGAGTGGTTCAACCTGTCAGAGGACGATATCACAATAACTACCACCTACAATGGAAGAGTGGTTCAACCTGTCAGAGGACGATATCACAATAACTACCACCTACAATTAAGAGTGGCTCAGTCTCTCATAGGACGATATCACAATAACTACCACCTACAATGGAATTGTAACTATCCGTTCCAAATTTCCGAATAAAGTACAGAATATTCCACAAGTGCAAAAACCAGAAATTAGATCTAAAATGAACATTTTTTGAACGTGCGTATTTTTTGAGCTCATCGTCAAAATCATGTGATCTGGATCCCATTCCTACAAGCTTGTTTAAAAATTATCTTGTCATATTAATAACTCCCATCACTGACATAATAAACATTTCAATGGAAACTAGTACATTACCTCAAAATTTCAAAGAAGCTCATGTAAGACCACTACTAAAAAAAATATATCTTCCTAAAAACAAGCTTCAAAATTACAAAACTTTACCCAGCTTAAGTTTCATTTCCAACATCTTAGAAAAGATAGTAGCCAATAGGCTGCAAGCTCATATAAAAAATAACCATCTATCTAATCCATTACAATCGGCCTACAGGAAACATCATTCTACGGAATCGGCTCTACTGAAAGTACATAACGATATCATTGTTAGTATGGACAAGGGTAAAGTTACGGCTCTAACCTTGCTTGACCTGTCGGCCGCTGTCGACATCATTGACCATGCTACATTAACATATAGACGTTCTGATTGATATCGAATATCTGGCCTGGCTCAAATTTGGTTTCCTTTTATTTGCAAAATAGGCACCAGTCCGTAAAAAATAAAGACACTTTTTCAGAATAAGTCACACTCTCATATGGAGCTCCACGGGGCTCTGTGCTAGGACCAGTGCTTTTTACTTTATACACTACACCACTCAGCGCTATTATTACTAGTTTTGACATAAACCACCATCTTTATGCCGATGCTATTCAAATTTACATGTCTCTATCAGTTTCAAACGCGAAGGAATCTCTTGAGAAGTTGCAACATTGTTTAATGGGTGTGTCGGCCTGGGTGACAGGATCTAAGCTGAAGCTTAATCCTAGCAAGACATAATTTCTTCTTATTGGGACCAAACTTCAACGAGAAATAATTTCCCATGCTTACTTCTAGGTCAAGACACAAATCCATCTACATCTGCTAAAAATGTTGGTGTACTATTCGACAGTAGCCTGAATTTCCGAAAACACAAATCTTGTAGGGCATGCTTCTATCATATCCGTGACCTACGTCGAACTCGAAAAAGTCTGTCCTCATATCTTACCAAACAAATTGCAGTGGCACTCGTTAGTAGTAAGTTAGATTATTGTAACTCACTTTCTCACAATATGCCAGCAAAGGATATCGCTAGATTACAACGCGTTCAAAAATGCCTTGCAAGAGTGGTAACCAAGGCCCCACGATTTGGTCGTTCCTTTCCAATTCTAAAACGATTACATTGGCTTCCTCTGAAGTTCGCATTCATTTTAAAATCTGCGCAATAACTTTCCGAACCCTAAAAGAAAACCAACCTGCATATCTGGCTGATTTACTTGCTCGGCCGAAATACTCGAAATATCTACGTTCCGCTAATTCGAATAGATTTGTTGTTCCTCGTATAAAGACTAAGACTGGGTCAAGAGCTTTCTCTATATCTGGTCCAGCCTTATGGACCGCCTGTGCCAATACGTAATGCCAAAACAATCTTAACATTCCTGAAATTACTTAAATCTCACCTGTTTGACCTGGCTTTTGCACCCTAGTCCCTCAGCAGCCCGGCTCCCTGTTGACAAGCCTGGGTTGGCCCCGATTATGACACATGATCACGCTAAGGATGTGTGCGCCTCTGAGCTCGGTCCGCTGAGGATATAGGCGCTATCATAGTAGATATAGTTTTATTGATTGATTGGAAGAGTCCCTCAGTCTGTCATAGGATGATATCACAATAACTACCACCTACAATGGAAGAGTGGCTCAGCCTCTAACAGGACGATTTCCCAATAACTACAGCCTACAGATGGAAGAGTGGCGCAGCCTGCCACATGACTTTATAATAATAACTACCACCTACAGTGGAAGAGCGGTTCAGCCTGTTACAGGGCGATATTACAAGAACTACCACCTACAATGGAAGAGTGGCTAAGCCTGTTACAGGACGATAGCAAACTCCCACAAAATCAAGCGATGACAAATAACTATTATGTTAATTCTTTAAGTGCTACATTATACAATCCCCCCCCCCCATTTCAAGTCGTTTCTCACTACCACGTCTCAATGTGTTATTTGTGTTATGTGTGTTATGTGTCTACGTCTGTTATAGATGTGCAATTATTTTAGTGCGGTGTCAAGTTAGAGGTCAAACGTCATAATCTGACGTCTATAGACGTCATCTTATGGCATCTAAAGTTGGTCCCTGCGCTGAAAGCTTTTAATTTTGTCCGCCGTCAGACACACTGGCTCCAAACACACCATTAGTTCGTCTTCCTGGACTGTAAGTATGCCTACATATCGTCCCCTTGGATAGGAAATGATGTATCTGCCCCTTTGTAAAGTGGCAGATCTTATATCCGTCAGATCTTATATCCGTCTTATATCCAAGGTAACGATATAATGATGAAACTATGTTTATAGTGCTTTTTAATCGGTGGCCTTCAAACTGTAATTTTTAATGTAAATATCAATATACTGGGTACTGTCACATTTTCTATGTAATTAGGCGAAACTGTCTTTGAAAGTATGTCTCATGTCCATCAGTATCGAACAAAGGGTACGAGACAATGATTGTCATCATAAGCACCTGAAGGAACGTTTGATTTATCAGCACTTACAGTGATGGCATCGACTTTAGTCGTCCAAGTCTGACGTCTGTATACGTCAGTTTCTGGTGTCTACAGTCGATTCCAGCACTGTAAGAGTAAACATATATATATATATATATATATATATATTCAAATGAATCAGAAAGAGCTAGCTAAGACATTTACGATGATTTCAAATTGAAAGAAACCGCTTGGCCTTCATAATTTATACGAAATATTTCAGCGCTTTAAGGGTTAAAGCGCTAGACTGATTAATTAGCGCACAACGCCAGCAGAGGCTGAGATAACCCGTGGAGACGTCACGTAGTACTATAGTCAGGTCGTCAATCTCAGCTTGTGGAAAAAGGCAAAAAAGCTTGCCTGGGATAATATCCATTGTATATCATACACTGCCATTCGTAATTCCCAACTCTGGTGTGGCTCACAGGCGTGAAAACTGGCCATGATTGCCATAGTGGTCTTGTCACTTCTCTACAGCAATGTGAGAATAACCAACATATTTTATTTGACATTTTAGATACTGACCAGCTAACACCGGGTCTCAGTTTTCCCCGATGTTTTTTTATTTCAATATAATCGTGCATGTAAATGCCCTAGTTAAAATAAATGAGTTATTATCACCCATTTGATACTGCGGGTCGCGGTTGTGAGACAGAACATCAAGTGGGTGAAATTTTAAGTCTGAAAATTGTGTATGTTAGAATGAACATACAAACTTAATTACAATTACTGTTGTCGCCAGTAAAAGGCAAATGTAAAGATAAAGGTACATATTCTTATATCAAGTCTTAAGACCTATTATCCGACTTTTAAATTGTACCCCCTAGTCACTGGACCTGTTCATTCCTGTGCCATTTTAACTCCACGGAGAGCATACAGTCCTGCAGCCATTTCGCCGAATCGAACATATTGTACACATTGGTATATCGGTCCTACCGGCTATTCATTTTCACCTGGGTCAAGTAAATAATTTGAGGTCAAAGTGCCTCGTCCAAGAACGAAACAATGTCCCAAGATTGAGAGGGAAGAAACATTTCTCTGAAAATTCTGTTCCAAGCTGGGCTCGATTCTGCACGACAGGCAACGACATCGCCCTATCACCCTCCCCCAATTCCACAGACCAAGAGATGTGTTATTACGTTTACATCATCTTATTTAAAATATAAACTTTAAATTAGCAAAATTAGTCATTAAACGAGAACTGTGTGTTTATTACAGGAAACTAATGTAATCGTCCTTATATGAATGTAAAGCTGTTATTAAGTCACGAGAGTCAGAATTATTCATTTCTAATGAGTGAAAAATTACGGAAGCCAAGGATGTAATATTTATTAAACCCTTACAGTGCGGTGATCGACTTAGTCGTCAGAATCTGACGTCTGTGGATGTCAGGACGTCGATCCCCGCACTGTAAGAATATAGATATTTATAATGGCCGTTACGCCCATAACATAAGTATTCAAATGACGCAGAAAGAGCAAACTAAGAAATTATTGATGATTTCAAATCGAAAAAAATCTTTGGTCTTTATGATCTTAACACAAATAATTCAGCGCTTTAACCCTTTCAAGCCTGAATTTACCATTGTCATCTTTGTCCACCACGATCCGCGAATTGCTGTCGCAATTGTAGTGGATGAACATGATTTGAGGTGGGTGACAAATTATTGAAAATTGCCATGTGTTGGTATCGGTTTCATGGAAATTTTCATTCTAAAACCCCTAGTTGCATGGAAATTAAGTGTGATTTCAGGGATGTAAAATGATGCTTTATTGCATCGTGACGGCTAAAAGGGTTAAGGGTCAGACTTTTATTTGTGGATCATTCTATTTGTGACGACACATCACAGTGGATCATTCTATTTGTTGCGACACACCGCCAGTGGATCATTCAATTTGTGACGACACACCACTAGTGGATTATTCTATATATGGCGACACATCGCCAGTGAATCATTCTATTAATGGCGACACACCGCTAGTGGATCATTCTAATTGTGAAGACACACCACTAGTGGATCATTCTATTTATGGCGACAAATGGCCAGTGGATCATTCTATTTATGGCGACACACCGCACGTGAATCATTATATTTGTAGCCACACACCGCCAGTGGATCATTCTATTTGTGACGACACACCGCTAGTGGATCATTCTATTTGTGGCGACACACCGCCAGTGGATCATTCTATTTATGGTGACACATCGCCAGTGGATCATTCTATTTGTGACGCCACACCGCTTGTGGATCATTCTATTTATGGCGACACACCGCCAGTGGATCATTATATTTGTGGCGACATATTGCTAGTGGATCATTCTATTTGTGGTGACACATCGCTAGTGGATCATTCTATTCGTTGCGACACATCGCCAGTAGATCATTTTATTTATGGTGACGCACCGCCAGTGGATCATTTTATTTGTGGCGATACCTCACTAGTAAATCATTCCATTTGTGGCGACACACGAATAGTTGATAATTCCATTTGTGGTGAAACAGCACAGTGGATCATTTTATTTGTGGCGACACATCGCCAGTTGATCATTCTCTGTATCTGTATCTGTATATTAAATGGCAGTACGCTATTTGTGACGACACATCGCTACTGAGTGATTTTATTTGTGGCAACAAATCGCCAGTGAATCATTTTTTTTTGTGACACATCGCCAGTGTATCATTCTTTTTATGGCGACACATCGCCAGTGAATCATTCTATTTGTGGCGAAACACTGCTATCCGGATCATTCTATTTGTTGCGACACATCGGCAGTGAATTATTCTATTTGTGACGACACATCGTTACTGGATCATTTTATTTGTGGCGACACATCGCCAGTTGATCCTTATATCTGTGACGACACACAGCTACTGGATCTTCTTATTTGTGGCGACACATCGCCAGTGGATCATTTTATTTGTGGCGATACATTGCTAGTGGATCATTATATTTGTGACGTGCACTGCTAGTAGATGACTTTATTTGTGGCGACACATCGCCAGTGTATGACTGTATTTGCGACGACACACCGTTGGTGGATCATTCTATTTGTGACTACATACCGCAGTGGATCATTATATTTGTGATGAAACATCGTTAGTGAATCATTCTATTTGTGAGGACACACCACAGTGGATCATTCTATTTGTGACTACATACCGCAGTGGATTTTTTCTTTGTGGCGACACATCGCTAGTGGATAATTCTAATTTTGGCGAAACATCGGAGTGGATCGTTATATTTGTGGCGACACGTCGCAGTGGATCATTCTCTATTTGACGACACACTGCTAGTGGATTATTCTATTTGTGGCGACACATCGCTACCAGATCATTGTATTTGTGTCGGCACATCGCAGTGGATCATTCTATTTTTGACGACACACTGCTAGTGTATCATTCTATTTGTGGCGACACTTTGCCAGTGGATCATTATAATTGTGGCGACACACTGTCATTGGATCATTTTGTTTGTGGCGCACATCGCTAGTGGATCATTTTATTTGTGGCGACACCGGTGTATGATTGTGTTTGTGACGACACATCGCTACTGGATAATTTTATTTGTGGCGACACCGGTGGATAATTTTATTTGTGGCGACACATCTCCAGTGAATCATTCTACTTGTGATGACAAAGCGTTAGTGGATCATTCTATTTATGGCGACACACCGCTAGTGTATCATTCTATTTGTTACAACACACTGCAAGTGGATCATTTTATTTGTGGCGACACCTCGTTAGTAGATCATTCTATTTGTGGCGACAAACCGCTACTGGATCATTTTATTTGTGGTGACACACCGCAAGTGGATCATTCTATTTTGGGCGAAACATCGTAGTGGATCATTCTATTTATGGCGACACTTTGCTAGTGGATCATTCAATTTTTGGCGAAACACCGCTAGTGAATCATTCTATTCGTGACAACCCATCGCTAGTGGATTTTTCTATTTGTGGCGATACATCGGCAGTGGATCATTTTATTTGTGACAACACATTGCTAGTGTATCGTTCTATTTGTGACGACTTACCGCCAGCGAATATATATATATATATATATATATATTCCATATAATATGTATTGTAAGGGAAAACATATTATGTTATTATTAGAACAAAATACAAATACACGCAAAAGTGTATCCAGTGATCACACAATTACCAATTTGTTTCTAAGTAATATATCATTGTAAAGATTTGAGCCAAATACAATTTTTTGGTAAACCTAGATTATTTTCCCCCAAAGTCTTCGACGAATTGCCTTAGATTGACGGAACTCGATGCCACAGCCACCTTCGCCAAACGTCTACTGACGACATGATCTGATAATATATATATAAAGCTACAATTCTTCATGACCACCTTACCTTTATAGCCGACTGGCGACGAGGTATTTTGTTCCTAGACACCACGACGTTCACCTGTTGTTTGTCTTCAAACACACGGATGTGTCTATGTTACGTTGATTAAAACTGTGGCATTCAACATGCAACACCTGATCGTAATATTTCAGGTGATATGTCAGGTTAGAATAATATTCTTAAAATTGTTAATATCATAAATGATATTAATGATCACCGCCTCTGTTTTTAAAATGCGTCGTGTTTTATTTCAAGCCATTAGTGACATTACTGTTATTGTGGTTGCATATCTGCTTATAGGTCTGCCACCGGCATTGATACACTTTTTAACTTACAAATGCCCATTACAATGCATTGTTAGCTTTTCAAGTTTAAACTTAAATGATGTATCCGCTTAGTATCGAAATGCACACTATCAAATCAGAGAATAATACCAAAGTATCGGAAATGTCAGACTAATTATATCTCAAAACACTGTTCACAATAAACCAGCTGATTAGTTGGATGAAACATATATATATTTATATTTTTTTTTACTTCAAATAAACGTTATATGCGAAAATGAAAATTACATGCTTATGCAATGCCGGCCATAGACGTGCGTTGGTCCACGTCTGGGACGGGGTAAATGGACACAGGGTTACATCATTATTAACGTCCATCTTATCTACCAGTAATAGACGATACTGCCACAAAGTTTACAAAAACGGCATAAATACTGACTCACTCGCTCACTACATTCTGTCACTTCACTACACTCGATGTTCTCGCTACACTCACAACACTCACTACAATTACTCACTACACTCACCTTACTCACTTGCTACGCTCACTTCATCCACTCACTCACTCACTCACTCACTCACTCACTCACTCACTCACTCACTCACTCACTCACTCACTCACTCACTCACTCACTCACTCACTCACTCACTCACTCACTCACTCACTCACTCACTCACTCACTCACTCACTCACTCACTCACTCACTCACTCACTCACTCACTCACTCACTCACTCACTCACTCACTCACTCACTCACTCACTCACTCACTCACTCACTCACTCACTCACTCACTCACTCACTCACTCACTCACTCACTCACTCACTCACTCACTCACTCACTCACTCACTCACTCACTCACTCACTCACTCACTCACTCACTCACTCACTCACTCACTCACTCACTCACTCACTCACTCACTCACTCACTCACTCACTCACTCACTCACTCACTCACTCACTCACTCACTCACTCACTCACTCACTCACTCACTCACTCACTCACTCACTCACTCACTCACTCACTCACTCACTCACTCACTCACTCACTCACTCACTCACTCACTCACTCACTCACTCACTCACTCACTCACTCACTCACTCACTCACTCACTCACTCACTCACTCACTCACTCACTCACTCACTCACTCACTCACTCACTCACTCACTCACTCACTCACTCACTCACTCACTCACTCACTCACTCACTCACTCACTCACTCACTCACTCACTCACTCACTCACTCACTCACTCACTCACTCACTCACTCACTCACTCACTCACTCACTCACTCACTCACTCACTCACTCACCCACTCACTCACTCACTCACGAGAAAGTGAAATTCATCTTCTATAACACATACATGTATCCTATCACAAAATAGCCTATTTTCTAAGTTAATGGCATTGTGTGTACCTTCGTCAATAGCTAATTTATGATATGAACATCTGAAACGAGCCAGACTAGATATTCAATTCCAATTTGCCATTATTATATATATCTCTCGAGTTCCAATTCCAAATTAAAGTGTGGTATATTGCTAATTAATGCTATTACCTTTGTCTTGTGTTCATTTTTCCAAGTAATAATTTGTCAACTTTGAATAAAATATCTCCAGAAAAACTGATTCATCCCTCCCCCCTTGCCCATGCTGAATCCAAACAAAATTAAATCTGGGATAAAAATATCACATCATTTGCCCATGTTTTACTCCCATTTTAATCTAAATTTTTCAACATCTAGTAACAAGCTTTTATCATTCTTTGATCAGGAAGCTTTGACAACTTTAACCAGTATTTGACGCCTCATTTGCTAATGTATGGCAAGTGGACTTCGTTCCAATTCACTAAGTACAGCAACAACTGTTGTGCTTCGAACACCCAGCAAACGTTTTCAAAATTTTAAATGAACACGCTGGACAACTCTACAATCGCTACGACCCCAAATCTCTGATCCATCAAGTAATATTGGCAGCACCATTTTATCAAATAATGTTAAGGAAATGTTTATGGTAGTCTCCCAAGCCTGCATGTATAATTATATAAGCTGTACAAAGGTTTATTTGCGCGACTTTAAACAGTATAGCACATGGTACTGTGTGAACCAGATGGTCATTGAGGGCATTCGATTATAGTATGGATAATTACTACTTCTTATTATATGTTGTGACAAGATTACTAATCAGGTGAAATTGATGTAAGACAACACTCACTGTAAGTTATAATCTTAGCTATATTGTTCGATATTATGACACATAATTTTAATTAGTTAAGCGGAGAGAAAAATATATCTGCTGACCAGAAACAGGATAGGACAGGAAAGAGATTGAGTTTTATAGGGCACTAAATTATTAAAGTATCAGAAAACTACCAAACAACGAATACTTTTTGGGAACAGTAACCTACTAGTGAATTTATCAATATATATATATTATAGTTCTTCTTATTAGATCACCTGCTATGTGGCAATAAACGTCTAAGAGGCCATTGAGGTCATTCGATAAAAGTAGGGATAATCACTACTTCTTGTTTTACTTTGTCGCCATCTTATTAATCAGCAGAAAATGATGTATTAAAATATTCATTGCATATTTCTAATATCAGCTGCATTATTTATGTTGGGATGTTTCTTCACTGGTATGACATTAAATCATTTTAATTAGATACTCTGAAAGCAATAAATATCTGCATTCAGGTTTGCCAGTCTCTGGGTTTATTTCAAAATATTGCAATGCTAATAATACGGACACCAACAAAGAGGGTAATAATAGTCACTCCATACTGCAAATCATATGAAACAGGACAGGACATGTAATATACCGGGTTATACAGTATGTGTATGCGGTGCCATTGTAGCTGGGCATTGTAAATTATTAAAGTTTTAGAAATAACCAAACAGTAACTACTGTTGGAAACAAAAGCCTACTAGTTTTTTTTTAATATATATTATGATACATATAGTTCTTCTTATTAGATTATCATTATATGACAACAAACGTCTAAGAGGTCTCTAGTAGCAATTATCGAACCAACATTGGGTCAACGTACTACATGATGGATCACATATTTTGCTCATCTGCAAAGCCGAAAGGCAGTATATGCTTTCTTCTGAAGTAAGCAGATACTGCCTTTTGGCTTTGCAGAGCTTTTTTATAGGATTAAGATTCTGTCGTGACCGGAACTCGTCGTATTACAGTACTTGCGGGCGGTAGTCCATTACCGTTCTGTCTTTAGTTTGTTTATGCAGGAAACACGGATATCCAGCACAAACTGGCACACCACAAGATGTCCATTAGCGCTGCCATGTGTGATGTAAACAGATTTATATAATGCGATCCATCTACTTATCACTATATTCTGTGAAACTCAAAAGCCATTACCTTCAATGTTTTCATCGAGCTAGCTAATAGCTGATGTCACCCCCAATAGTCTTGGAAACACATAAATTATCTGGGAGACATGAAAAATCTCATTCCGCTAAAAGTCTATAAAGACCGCGTGTTAAGTTCAAATGATCAAATTGTAATCCAGACTTGGCATGACAATATTTATAACAATAATGTGACCTTAGAAAGTGATGATGAGTTCTATGATAATGCAATTGACCACAAGTGCGCTTTGGAGAATAAGATGAGTTCATCTGGTTATATTAGTAATGAATTGAATAATAATCCCACAGCATTTTAGAAAGTAGTTAACTGCATTATTCGTTGGAAACATGGTAAAACACCTGGAGTCAATTTAATCCCAAATGAAATTCTAAAAACGTACGCTGTAGATATCTTACTGCACAGATATTTCACATTATGTTTTGACTTTGGTTGTACTACGTCAATATGGCCGAAATCAATAATTGCACCTATTCCTAAAAGTAAGGTTTAAACCATGTATGGTATGTACATATTACAGATATGTAAATTCCAACGTTACACTGATTTAAACACAAACAAATCATCAGTCAGGAGGAACTGTGAAAGACTGGCAGGATGTGAAAGACCACTTCTTAAAATAGTTGTATATAGTAACACTTTTGATAACGCGAACAGTATTCACGGTATTTGTATTTCACAGACAATTACATTTTTAAAAAATCGGGTGATACAAGATCTATTTTAAAGAAAAAAGAGTGTTTTCTTATCTTTATTATCAAGGTCATGAATCATTTATGTGTAAACTATGACACATCATTATTGTTCATGCAGTGCTAATCCATCATACTACTACGGTGTTTTCTTTACCCCGGACATTTGAACAGGTATGCACATAATATCAGGTTGAAGGGTTAAATTATGACTTAGTATTTAATGAGAAAAACATTCTGGTATTCCCGCTGAAGGCTAGAATCAGTATCAGTGTTGACACACAAGCAGACGAATTATAGGGAGTTAGTGGTGAAGCACATTTAATTTCTGAGCTTAAGGATAACTTGAACTTAAGAGGAATCAGCGTTAAGGCATATAATGGTGATCTGGTGAGTTTCATTTGACATTTCAACCCTTTCACCGCGGGGTCAGATTCTGACGTCTAATGTCGGTCCCCGCACTGAAAGAGTAAAATATTTATAGTTGTCGTACTCTCTTCACATAGGTATGCAAATAAAAAGCGAAAATAGCTAACTAAGTTATTTATGATTATTTCAAATTAAAAGAAAAACGTTGGGCACTATGGTTTACATGTATATACAACAGGTGTGTCAATTGCATAATAAATTACACTTCGTCGTTCATCTACTTTTGACTAAAATTGTTAAATGGGTAGCTTATTTGGAGGAGGTATAAGCGTAAAAATAAGAATGTTTCGAAACAAATATACATTGCAAAATAACTAATAAAGCTCATATGAATAATATTAATATTTATAAAACATTCAGCCGTAAACAGTCCAATATCTCCGTAAGCAAATCTTATGAAATGATGAAAATAAATAATCGCTTGTTTGGGTTTCTTCTCGAGGCAGGTTCAACACGACATTTGTCGAATGGTTATACGTTAGTTTATTCAATAGATGATATTTTGGCCGACGTTTAGAAAACAACACATATTGGTTATAAAAAAGATATTGACAAATGTAAGCGTAAGTAAGTTTCACACAGATCAAGCAATTTTATTTAACTTTTCCACCGCGGGTACTGTCTTTAGACATCATAATCTGACGTCTAAAGTCAATCCTCGCACTGCAAGAAGTCAACAAATTATATATAATTGTCGTAGACCCCATAACCTATGTATTCAAATAAAACTGAACAACCCAACTAATACATTTTTTGCTTATTTGAAATAGAAAAAACGTTTTGGTCTCCATGGCTTATGTTAAATCTTTTGCGAGTGGTGACAAAACACAGAAGTTAACTAGTAAGGCAGTCAGTCAGAGACAGCGCGAGCCGAATCGTACTCTGTCCATCCCCAAAGTTGAATGGATTGTTCCTTGGTCCGAGAAACACAGAGACTGACTGACTGACTGACTGACTGACTGACTGACTGACTGACTGACAAACCAACTTCACCGAACAATAACATCCTTTGAGGACATAAAGATGTTATGGAACGTTTTTTACATGATAAAGGTGCTGAAAATGATATATCTGTTTTTGCCTTTTATGTGGTAACAGCAAATTCTTTAAAATATTATGCAAAATAATGTATTACAAGTTTAAGAAAAGGACTGCTATAGACTGATCTTTAATGATATCACACTTGCTTATTAAATCAACTATTATATCACATCTTTGTAAAATATGTTAAATGAATTTTACAATAATAATAATTCCAAATAAAAGAATGAATACTAATAACCAATTTCTGATTTAAAAAAATATTAACTAGCAAAGGAGTTCCAGAACTCGAAGGCCCGGCTTTAGCCTGTATGAGTGCTATAGACAAACACTCAGCTATATTTTTTGTAAAGATAACTGTATCGGTCTTCCTCATAGGCAAGAATCTTAAATGTCCAGGATGTAAATAAGAAATCCCCGAAAGGACGAAGAAGAAGTTAAAATATATATATTCAGAGTTTAATTATTCCACCACCATCGCCGGTTCTGGCCAACATCCATTCCATACTTGCCAGTGAATAGTGCTGCGCGACATGATGTAGGCCTACCCATCCAATTTATGTTCAATGGTGGGCCAGAGTCGCAGCCCATTGCTGGTTCAATGCCGGATAATTGTGTACGAGGCTGGTTCAACACCACTCCAACACTGACCAAACACATGATTCTTCTACACTAGCGTCTACAGCAGCAATTGTCTTTGCGACAATTGCTATAGAGGTGACAATTTCATCCCATGTGGCCAAAAATGCCATCACCCAGATACATTGGCCAAATTGTGAATAGTGTTGGGCCAACAATATTCCAACCAAAACCATGATCTACGTTCGAAATATCTTTCTCCGTTTGATAGCCCACCAAATGTAAAAATATTCCAATTGCTGCTACGTAGTGTGGATGAAAGTTTAATTAATAGTTTGTGTACATATTTAAATCAGGCATTCAAACGCAGGAAACAATACAGCGATGAAATATAATTATAACTTCTTAACATTGCATTGTTGAATTAATTGTATTTTGTATTTTTGTACGGGCTGATGGCCTATCAAATAAACTTTTTGTATTCGTATTCGCAAATTATTCCGGTTATCTGAACAAGTACTGATCTGGTGTTAAAACATGGCATGGTTGCCCAGCATTGAGCCAGCACCAGATCCCCATCTTGCATTTGTCAGGTTAGGTTTCCACATGGAGCATTCACACCTCGCTGAAAGTTTTCCACGCCAGCCATTGTGTTCATCGACCCATCATCTGCGTTCTCATCAATCAAAGCGAGTAATCATTCTGTTGTCTGGTTCAATGAATTGTATTATTCGTTACCGCTTTTCATCTAACAAAAGACTCGAAGTTTTTTTCAGCTACACATAATGTAATATTTTTCCCCATGACATCATAATGGTGAATTAATCATGTGTATGCAGCTGTGAGGAAATAATACAATGGATATTCATGTGGTTTGTTTTATTTCAAAGTCGACGGTTGCGTGTTCAGCGTGCATCAGAAATACTTCACGAATATTTTTAATTGCTCAATATACAAAACCATTGCAAATCCCTAAAATAAACTATATATGGCGCACATGGTAGGGGAGTGATGGCAATATGAATAGCGCACTGCAGTAAGCTGGCTGCACGACTGTATGATCTCAGGGGAGTTGAAATGGTACACAAATGGACTACTCTGACCACTCACAAGGGGGTAAGATGTTTAAAAATGTCGTATAGTAGGTGCTCAGACTTGATATCACACAACAAACCTGCACATTTACTGTAGCTACAGTAGCAACATACTTTGTTTTTAAAACACGGAGGTATTGACTTGAAAACAACGATAACGCCAGAAATGACAGATAAAACCATAAATGTCGAGGAGCTACGGATTGTTTACTAGATTGTTCATTAAATTTACTAGAGCCTTTTGTGACATCGCTGCAATGAAGTATTGAGAGTACATTAAATTTAAATATCAAAGATTTAATATTTGTTTTTAATAAAACCCCAGGGATATATTAACCATCAGAGCGTAGAGCTTACAAGTCGTATGGCAAATTTTCCGACCTGAGCCTTTACTGGGAATATTACATACCTGGCGCAAACATAATTAATTTGATTTAAAGCTAAGAATAACGTCAGATTCAAATAAGGGCAGATTTAAATACATGAAAACTGTGGATTTATTGTTCATTAGGGGGAGGGGGGCACCATTCAATTAAGAAGCTCTAATACGTAGTTTAATCAAGGATATATGAGTATGGCATGTATCTTTCGGTCAATAACCCGATATATTTACAATTATATTCCATTGTGTTCGCGTTGTCATTGTCGTTAAAGGGACTGGCCCAGGCTAAAATCATCAAAAAATCGGTGATTTTATTTCGGGTTCTTAATATGACCATATGATGTAAGCATGTACATAGACTAGAACTGCAAATTTTTATAACTTTTGTGCTGCGCATTCACCAGTTAGGCTAGATATAGAGACGAAATTCCTGATTTGTAAATATTGACAACCATGTCAAAAATTAAGAAATGCGGGAATTTCGTCTCTATATCTAGTCTAACTGGTAAGTGCGCAGCACAAAAATTATGAAAATTTGCAGTTCTAGTCTATGTACATGTTTACATCATATGGTCATATTAAGACCCCGAAATAAAAACACCGATTTTTTTATGATTTTAGCCTGGGCCAGTCCCTTTAATCATGATCATATAATAAGAGGCTGCTGGGTGGGAACAACTAGCAAAGGCTCCAATAAATGTTTAGTTTCTACACCAGGTGTACATCTACTATTTATACTCTAGTGATTATATTACTAATATTATGCAGTATGTACCTTATGTACATATTACATATGTTATTTGATATGTTATCAAACAGTTATTAATATGGTTTCTAGTAAACTGAATGAACTGATTGAATTGAATATAAGGGTGTGCATTCTAATTATTGTAAATTAAGTCTCAGCAACATAAGCCGTGTTTCGCTACTGCGACACAAAACTTAAAGTACTCATATGTTTTTACTTGGAGACAAAACATTTGCAAAGCATGCTGTTTAAAGACTGAATTGATCAACAACCAATATAGTAGAGCTTAGCGACTAAAATGTTTTATAACAATAAAGTAGAATACTATGGCTTGAATAACACGTACAATGATAGCGTGATTCGCCTGAGTCATTAGAATAATGGCAACCTGCAATTTCAAGATTTTGGTTGATGACCGATTTGTTTTTTTTATGTGTATAAAATAAAAGTTTGATATTCTGTCTGATATTTATTAAATTATTGCTGGTTTAGACAGAACACGCTTATATTACCAAGTTAGATGGCTGTGAGGCCCTCGCTAAGATTAAAAATAGCCGCTGTCGTGAGGGCCACAAGACATAATAACTGACTGACTGACTGACTGACTGACTGACTGACTGACTGACTGACTGACTGACTGACTGACTGACGGACGGACGGACGGACGGACGGACCGACCAACCAACCGACCGATCGACCGACCGACCGACCGACCGACCGACCGACCGACCGACCGACGAGGCTGGTTCAACACCACTCCAACACTGACCAAACACATGATTCTTCTACACTAGCGTCTACAGCAGCAATTGTCTTTGCGACAATTGCTATAGAGGTGACAATTTCATCCCATGTGGCCAAAAATGCCATCACCCAGATACATTGGCCAAATTGTGAATAGTGTTGGGCCAACAATATTCCAACCAAAACCATGATCTACGTTCGAAATACCTTTCTCCGTTTGATAGCCCACCAAATGTAAAAATATTCCAATTGCTGCTACGTAGTGTGGATGAAAGTTTAATTAATAGTTTGTGTACATATTTAAATCAGGCATTCAAACGCAGGAAACAATACAGCGATGAAATATAATTATAACTTCTTAACATTGCATTGTTGAATTAATTGTATTTTGTATTTTTGTACGGGCTGATGGCCTATCAAATAAACTTTTTGTATTCGTATTCGCAAATTATTCCGGTTATCTGAACAAGTACTGATCTAGTGTTAAAACATGGCATGGTTGCCCAGCATTGAGCCAGCACCAGATCCCCATCTTGCATTTGTCAGGTTAGGTTTCCACATGGAGCATTCACACCTCGCTGAAAGTTTTCCACGCCAGCCATTGTGTTCATCGACCCATCATCTACGTTCTCATCAATCAAAGCGAGTAATCATTCTGTTGTCTGGTTCAATGAATTGTATTATTCGTTACCGCTTTTCATCTAACAAAAGACTCGAAGTTTTTTTCAGCTACACATAATGTAATATTTTTCCCCATGACATCATAATGGTGAATTAATCATGTGTATGCAGCTGTGAGGAAATAATACAATGGATATTCATGTGGTTTGTTTTATTTCAAAGTCGACGGTTGCGTGTTCAGCGTGCATCAGAAATACTTCACGAATATTTTTAATTGCTCAATATACAAAACCATTGCAAATCCCTAAAATAAACTATATATGGCGCACATGGTAGGGGAGTGATGGCAATATGAATAGCGCACTGCAGTAAGCTGGCTGCACGACTGTATGATCTCAGGGGAGTTGAAATGGTACACAAATGGACTACTCTGACCACTCACAAGGGGGTAAGATGTTTAAAAATGTCGTATAGTAGGTGCTCAGACTTGATATCACACAACAAACCTGCACATTTACTGTAGCTACAGTAGCAACATACTTTGTTTTTAAAACACGGAGGTATTGACTTGAAAACAACGATAACGCCAGAAATGACAGATAAAACCATAAATGTCGAGGAGCTACGGATTGTTTACTAGATTGTTCATTAAATTTACTGGAGCCTTTTGTGACATCGCTGCAATGAAGTATTGAGAGTACATTAAATTTAAATATCAAAGATTTAATATTTGTTTTTAATAAAACCCCAGGGATATATTAACCATCAGAGCGTAGAGCTTACAAGTCGTATGGCAAATTTTCCGACCTGAGCCTTTACTGGGAATATTACATACCTGGCGCAAACATAATTAATGTGATTTAAAGCTAAGAATAACGTCAGATTCAAATAAGGGCAGATTTAAATACATGAAAACTGTGGATTTATTGTTCATTAGGGGGAGGGGGGCACCATTCAATTAAGAAGCTCTAATACGTAGTTTAATCAAGGATATATGAGTATGGCATGTATCTTTCGGTCAATAACCCGATATATTTACAATTATATTCCATTGTGTTCGCGTTGTCATTGTCGTTAAAGGCACTGGCCCAGGCTAAAATCATCAAAAAATCGGTGATTTTATTTCGGGTTCTTAATATGACCATATGATGTAAGCATGTACATAGACTAGAACTGCAAATTTTTATAATTTTTGTGCTGCGCATTCACCAGTTAGGCTAGATATACAGACGAAATTCCTGATTTGTAATTATTGACAACCATGTCAAAAATTAAGAAATGCGGGAATTTCGTCTCTATATCTAGTCTAACTGGTAAGTGCGCAGCACAAAAATTATGAAAATTTGCAGTTCTAGTCTATGTACATGTTTACATCATATGGTCATATTAAGACCCCGAAATAAAATCACCGATTTTTTTATGATTTTAGCCTGGGCCAGTCCCTTTAATCATGATCATATAATAAGAGGCTGCTGGGTGGGAACAACTAGCAAAGGCTCCAATAAATGTTTAGTTTCTACACCAGGTGTACATCTACTATTTATACTCTAGTGATTATATTACTAATATTATGCAGTATGTACCTTATGTACATATTACATATGTTATTTGATATGTTATCAAACTGTTATTAATATGGTTTCTAGTAAACTGAATGAACTGATTGAATTGAATATAAGGGTGTGCATTCTAATTATTGTAAATTAAGTCTCAGCAACATAAGCCGTGTTTCGCTACTGCGACACAAAACTTAAAGTACTCATATGTTTTTACTTGGAGACAAAACATTTGCAAAGCATGCTGTTTAAAGACTGAATTGATCAACAACCAATATAGTAGAGCTTAGCGACTAAAATGTTTTATAACAATAAAGTAGAATACTATGGCTTGAATAACACGTACATTGATAGCGTGATTCGCCTGAGTCATTAGAATAATGGCAACCTGCAATTTCAAGATTTTGGTTGATGACCGATTTGTTTTTTTTATGTGTATAAAATAAAAGTTTGATATTCTGTCTGATATTTATTAAATTATTGCTGGTTTAGACAGAACACGCTTATATTACCAAGTTAGATGGCTGTGAGGCCCTCGCTAAGATTAAAAATAGCCGCTGTCGTGAGGGCCACAAGACATAATAACTGACTGACTGACTGACTGACTGACTGACTGACTGACGGACGGACGACCGACGAGGCTGGTTCAACACCACTCCAACACTGACCAAACACATGATTCTTCTACACTAGCGTCTACAGCAGCAATTGTCTTTGCGACAATTGCTATAGAGGTGACAATTTCATCCCATGTGGCCAAAAATGCCATCACCCAGATACATTGGCCAAATTGTGAATAGTGTTGGGCCAACAATATTCCAACCAAAACCATGATCTACGTTCGAAATACCTTTCTCCGTTTGATAGCCCACCAAATGTAAAAATATTCCAATTGCTGCTACGTAGTGTGGATGAAAGTTTAATTAATAGTTTGTGTACATATTTAAATCAGGCATTCAAACGCAGGAAACAATACAGCGATGAAATATAATTATAACTTCTTAACATTGCATTGTTGAATTAATTGTATTTTGTATTTTTGTACGGGCTGATGGCCTATCAAATAAACTTTTTGTATTCGTATTCGCAAATTATTCCGGTTATCTGAACAAGTACTGATCTGGTGTTAAAACATGGCATGGTTGCCCAGCATTGAGCCAGCACGCACCAGATCCCCATCTTGCATTTGTCAGGTTAGGTTTCCACATGGAGCATTCACACCTCGCTGAAAGTTTTCCACGCCAGCCATTGTGTTCATCGACCCATCATCTGCGTTCTCATCAATCAAAGCGAGTAATCATTCTGTTGTCTGGTTCAATGAATTGTATTATTTGTTACCGCTTTTCATCTAACAAAAGACTCGAAGTTTTTTTCAGCTACACATAATGTAATATTTTTCCCCATGACATCATAATGGTGAATTAATCATGTGTATGCAGCTGTGAGGAAATAATACAATGGATATTCATTTGGTTTGTTTTATTTCAAAGTCGACGGTTGCGTGTTCAGCGTGCATCAGAAATACTTCACGAATATTTTTAATTGCTCAATATACAAAACCATTGCAAATCCCTAAAATAAACTATATATGGCGCACATGGTAGGGGAGTGATGGCAATATGAATAGCGCACTGCAGTAAGCTGGCTGCACGACTGTATGATCTCAGGGGAGTTGAAATGGTACACAAATGGACTACTCTGACCACTCACAAGGGGGTAACATGTTTAAAAATGTCGTATAGTAGGTGTTCAGACTTGATATCACACAACAAACCTGCACATTTACTGTAGCTACAGTAGTACAGTAGCAACATACTTTGTTTTTAAAACACGGAGATATTGACTTGAAAACAACGATAACGCCAGAAATGACAGATAAAACCATAAATGTCGAGGAGCTACGGATTGTTTATTAGATTGTTTATTAAATTTACTGGAGCCTTTTGTGACATCGCTGCAATGAAGTATTGAGAGTACATTAAATTTAAATATCAAAGATTTAATATTTGTTTTTAATAAAACCCCAGGGATATATTAACCATCAGAGCGTAGAGCTTACAAGTCGTATGGCAAATTTTCCGACCTGAGCCTTTACTGGGAATATTACATACCTGGCGCAAACATAATTAATTTGATTTAAAGCTAAGAATAACGTCAGATTCAAATAAGGGCAGATTTAAATACATGAAAACTGTGGATTTATTGTTCATTAGGGGGAGGGGGGTACCATTCAATTAAGAAGCTATAATACGTGGTTTAATCAAGGATATATGAGTATGGCATGTATCTTTCGGTCAATGACCCGATATATTTACAATTATATTCCATTGTGTTCGCGTTGTCATTGTCGTTAATCATGATCATATAATAAAGGGCTGCTGGGTGGGAACAACTAGCAAAGGCTCCAATGAATGTTTAGTTTCTACACCAGGTGTACATCTACTATTTATACTCTAGTGATTATATTACTAATATTATGCAGTATGTACCTCATGTACATATTACATATGTTATTTGATATGTTATCAAACTGTTATTAATATGGTTTCTAGTAAACTAAATGAACTGATTGAATTGAATATAAGGGTGTGCCTTCTAATTATTGTAAATTAAGTCTCAGCAACATAAGCCGTGTTTCGCTACTGCGACACAAAACTTAAAGTACTCATATGTTTTTACTTGGAGACAAAACATTTGCAAAGCATGCTGTTTAAAGACTGAATTGATCAAAACCAATATAGTAGAGCTTAACGACTAGAATGTTTATTTGCAGTGGTACATTACACTCACATACGTAATTGTATTAAATCATTGTATCACTACCTATCACTACTTGATTTTTTAAAACAATAAAGTAGAATACTATGGCTTGAATAACACGTACATTGATAGCGGGATTCGCCTAAGTCATTAGAATAATGGCAACCAGCAATTTCATCATTTTGGTTGATGGCCGATTTGTTTTGTTTTTAGGTGAATAAAATAAAAGTTTGATATTCTGTGTGATATTTATTAAATTATTGCTGGTTTAGACAGAACACGCTTATATTACCAAGTTAGATGGCTGTGAGGCCCTCGCTAAGATTAAAAATAGCCGCTGTCGTGAGGGCCACAAGACTGACTGACTGACTGACTGACTGACTGACTGACTGACTGACTGACTGACTGACTGACTGACTGACTGACTGACGGGACGGACGGACGGACGGACGGACGGACGGACGGACGGACGACGGACGGACGGACGGACTGACTGACTGACTGACTGACTGACTGACTGACTGACTGACTGACTGACTGACTGACTGACTGACTGACTGACTGACTGACTGACTGACTGACTGACTGACTGACTGACTGACTGACTGACTGACTGACTGACTGACTGACTGACTGACTGACTGACTGACTGACTGACTGACTGACTGACTGACTGACTGACTGACTGACTGACTGACTGACTGACTGACTGACTGACTGACTGACTGACTGACTGACTGACTGACTGACTGACTGACTGACTGACTGACTGACTGACTGACTGACTGACTGACTGACTGACTGACTGACTGACTGACTGACTGACTGACTGACTGACTGACTGACTGACTGACTGACTGACTGACTGACTGACTGACTGACTGACTGACTGAATGATGACTGACTGACTGACTGAATGACTGACTGACTGACTGACTGACTGACTGACTGACTGACTGACTGACTGACTGACTGACTGACTGACTGACTGACTGACTGACTGACTGACTGACTGACTGACTGACTGACTGACTGACTGACTGACTGACTGACTGACTGACTGACTGACTGACTGACTGACTGACTGACTGACTGACTGACTGACTGACTGACTGACTGACTGACTGACTGACTGACTGACTGACTGACATAACTTTAAAGGGGCTTTGTCAATTTCTGAGTGAATCCGTCGATAAAGTATCCCAGCATGTCTTTTTTTCAAATGTTAGCCTATTTTTTTATGTTGTGGCACCGTATTAACAAAATATATCTTCATAAAGATATATCAACCTGCCTTGGTACATAGCAATGCTAATTCTGAAGTTCCGTGTCATCCGGATAAAAACCGCGAGCAAAAATTGATGCACAAATAATCTAATGTAGAGTCAACAACACTTTAGACGATGGTACTTTTACAACAAAAAGTGTGAATATTTCAGTGGAAAGTACTACCCAGGGTCTCTTGGCGCCCGGCTAATGTTCTGGAGATGTCTCACAATCCATAGTTAAACATGCACAGCCTGTGATCCTTAAGCGTTTTCACATAAAGATACCTGTTTCTTTTCTACAAATATGCTACTTCTCGGACAGCCGTACCTAAAACCACAAGCAAGACAGGTTCAATGCATTATTAGGACCGGCCTGAGTTTGTGTCTTATTTAGGGGAAAGAGGGGTCTGTGTGTGAGAAACGGTTGACATTTCTGTACACCAGTCTTTATGAACATGTCGAATATAACGTTTCAAGTCCTTAGGTTAAGTACTTTTGTCTTTAACAAGTGTTCATAAATAATAATATTCACAATTATATTTGTGGTTAATTCCATAATAGAAGCTTGAAGGGTTTTTGTTGGAATAATGTTGGCCTAGCGTCGCAGACGGTGGCCCAACATTATTTCACAATTGGGCCAATGTATCTGGGTATTTGCCTTTCTGGCCACGGGGAATTGAATTGTCACCCCTATAGCAATTGCCGCAAAGTAACCTATGTATACAGAATGTTGGGTTATTTTTAGGCCATCGTCAGACACGTTGAATCAACATTGAAGCAACATTGGTTAGGGGTTTTGTCAAGTTGAATAAAAAAATCCGAGAAAAACTCGGAAGTGGGTGGGTAAGTCAGGCCCCAACTCCTATTTGTTATTTTTTTAATTATATATATTTTTTTTTATTATACATGTTTCTAAAAAAAATATAGATATGGGGGGTCGGGTGTGTGGGGTCTGGACAATCCAAGTTTTTCTCGGATTTTTTTATTTTGTTTAACTTGACAAGACCCTTCAGCCGTCCAGTGGTTGCTGTAGACGCTGGTGTGGAAGAATCATGCGTTCGGTCTGTGTTGGAGTAATGTTGAGCCAGCGTCGTACACGATTGTCCGGCATTGAAGCAGCAATGGGCTGCGACTCTGGCCCAACATTGAACATCAATTGGTTGGGTAGGCCTACATCGTGTGTATCGTAGAAGAAAAAGAATAACAAACTTTTATTTAACCATTAAATGTATATTACAATTTGTTTAGTAAATTATAATATGAATTGGATTAGGAGACCTCCATTAATACATTAAGCCGCTAACATGGAGGCCAACTTTTAATATACAAAATAATAATAACAGTTCACCAAACATTTACATAGTAAAAATAACAAACAAATAAACATGCATACAGTCAAAAAGAAAAAATACCATAAACATAAAACAAATTAATATAAAAATAAATTATCATCGACATACAAAAAAACCCACAGAAATGATTCAACTGCTGAAATCATTGACAATTTATAAACCTATCGACATTTTCAAAGACATTAAGAGGTTTAGAGTTAATTATAGGGCAGCCAAACGACGACAGACATAGCAATTTTCAACAAAACAAACATATGTGTATTTTACAAGGAGACTTAAATTTAATAGACCAGGCGCCCATGGGGGTGGGGTGTCACCAGGAAGGGAAATAACTGCCTCTGGGGGCTTTTTTTAGTTTTCGCCATTTTTGTATATGTGGTATGGTGGCGCTTACTTGTTTTTACGGCTATTCCGAATAGTACGTAATGTGTCACTGTTTTATCTATAACTTTTTCTGTGGCTGTTGTATATCTATGATCTTTGTAACATATGAAAGGTAACATGGAGGGCTTTCCAGCGGTAATAAACATGTGTTATTTCAATCTACCAAAAAACTAAAATGTGTCCCACTTTTCGCGTGATGTAGATATTTATAAGTACAATAAAAACAAGTGTGGTACAATTTCAATATTTTATTTTTGATGGGGTGTTACATGAAAGGGAAATAATTGCCACTGGTATTTTCATGCACCTATGCTTCCAGGAATAAGAATCTGAATGCTGATCAGGTCAACGTGGGTTTTTGTTTGTAGTTTTGGCCATTTTTGTACATGTGGTATGGTGACGCTTACTTCATTTACAGCGATTGCGAATAGAACATAATGTGGCACTGTTTTATCTATAACCATGGTAACGTTATCTGTGGTTGTTGCTATAGGTATCATATGAAAGGTAACATCGAGGTTTTTTCAGTGGTGATAAATATGTGTTATTTTGATCTATCGAATAACTAAAGTGAGCCTTTAGTACAGCAGCAGACACCAAAAAAGAGCCATATTTAAGGAGTTAACTAAACCGGCGGTACAACATTTGTCCTGACTGTCTAGAATATTTCCCAGAAGTCTCTAGATACAGAATCTGGTTGATAATATTGCCGGAAATGGGGGCGGGTTGAGAATTCGCACTTTTGTACACCTACCCGAGAATGTTCGCTAAAATATGATTTTCGCGTCATTCTCACTCTATTATAATGTTGGGCCATTTAAATGAAATATTTTTGATTTTTTATCTATTGATCAGGTCATATATTTTTGAAGATGAAATAGTAAAAAAAAAAATGTTACACTAGCATCCTACTTCTAAGAGCTATTTTAGATATTGTAAATATGTAGCAAAAAGCAATTTTTCAAATTTTTTTATTAAAAAAAAAAAATGCCTATAGTCTAGGACAGCAGATTCGTTTCTGCACGGAGGTCTCCATGATCGGTACCATTTAGTTCAGATACATCCCTTAAGTCAAAATTAGGTGACCAATGCTAGATTCGTCGAGTAATTGATAATTATGGCCAATTTCAAAATGGCCGCCGTAAAATCCATGTTTTTTCCCAAATGTATTATTGAACATGGTTTTCCTAAATTTCGAATCACAAGCACGATTCGAGTGTCTAATCCTACATTTTATGTTCGTTCAAGTATTTAAAAATGCTGTAATGTGATATTTAGGACTTTTAGAAGCACATGTTTTGTCATGTAAGAAAACCCCAACGATCGGTGTCATTTAGTTCAGAGCTAGACAACCCTTGAGTGAAAATCATATGATTAGTGCTTGATTTGTAGAGTAATTAATCAATATGGCCGATTTTAAAATGGCCACCGTTGAATCAATGCTTAATCTTTAAATGCATAAGTCAACATCGCTAACAAAGATCACTTTTGTAGTGGCTTATATAATTTTCAATGTGGCTGTTATCACTTCTTCACTTGCCAAGATCACTTTCGTAGTGGCTGGGATAACTTTTAAAGTCGCTGTTATCTCTTCTTCAGTGGTCAAGATCACCTTTGTTGTAGCTGAAATAACTTTTAAAATTGTTGTAATCACTTCTTCAGTGGTCAAGATTACTTTTGTGGTGGTTTAGATCATTTTTATAGTGGCTGTGATCACTTCATCTGTGGCCAAGATCACTATTGTCATGGCTGAGATAACTTTTAGAATGGTTGTAATCACTTCTTCAGTAGCCAAGATCACTTTGTAGTGGTTTAAGATAATTTGTAAAGTGGCTGTGATCACTTCCGCAGTAGCTAAGATCACTTTGTTGTGGCTTAGATAACTTTTTCAGTGGCTGACACCAGTTTGTTTGTGGCCAAGATCACCTTTGTAGTGGCTAACATAACATTTAAAGTAGCTGTGATCACTTCTTCGGTGGCCAAGATCACTTTGCATTGGCTAAGATAACTTTTAAAGTGGTTCTAATCACTTTTTTAGTGGCCAAGATCACTTTTGTAGTGGCTAACATAACTTGTAAAGTGGCTGTAATCACTTCTTCAGTGGTCAAGATCACTTTTGTAGTAGATGAAATAACTTTTAAAATGGTTGTAATCACTTTTTCATTGGTCAAGATCACTTTTGTAGTGGTTTAGATCATTTTTAAAGTGGCTGTGATCACTTCTTTAGTGGCCAAGATCACTCTGTAATGGCTTAGATAACTTGTTTTCAGTGGCTGACACCAGTTTGTTAGTGAGCAAAATCAACTTTGTAGTGGCTGACATAACTTTTAAAGCGGTTATGATCACTTCTTTAGTGATCATGATAACTTGTGTAGTGGCGGAGGTAACTTTAAAGTGGATGTAATCACTTATTTAGTCGTCAAGATCATTTTTGTAGTGGCTTAGATCGAGAAATATTTCTTTGATCAGCTGACAGTTTATTGGAATTATCAATTCATACATCCCTGATCACATCAATGAGTCGTTTCTTTATTTGCCCCATTTGTAAGAAACTGATAGGTATTTTATTGTTTAAGCGCTTGACAATGTATTTTTCTCAACGTTCTCAATTTTTGATAGATGCATCAGCCACTACATCATATCGAGAGGGAGTCCATCTGCTTCATCAGCCTTATCACCAAAGGTATCTGGTATTGCAGCCATAGTGCAAATATCAGCCACTAAGTCAACTTTATATGCAGATAATATCTGTCTTTCTATTTAACCACGTGCAATATTCCATGAAGACGTAAAATAGTTGGCTCTTTGCTGTAGGCCTTCTAGTGCCATCTGCATTGGACATACATAACGAAACTTGTACAAGTGAATGTGTCACTAACTTGCGTATGTCTAAAGGACTATTATGCTTGCCAGAAGTTTATCTAAGATGTATCTTTCCAATACCAATCCTTTTATCCTTTTTTTTTGTTGGAGTCCCTGAATCTCTAAAAATAGAGATCTGGGAATTGGGGAAAACAACTGTTTGCAGCCACTATCCAGTTTTTCGTTTACAGATGTGTATATCTGGGTAGCATGTTTATCAACCGTCAACGTTGACCATACTTTCTGAGACACATTGCTCAACTGGAGGTCATGATGACAAATTGAACAGTCTCTGACTATCTATATTAGAGCCAAATGGGTTGGGAAACTCTTCCTCAACAGCAACTTCATATTGTCAGATGGTCAAGAAGTCTCTGTGAGTTGTTTGTAGAACTGTCGAGTTCAGTCATATGTAAAAGTCCAACTCTGAATTTTGCAAAATGAGGTCTATTAAGTCCCCATTTATCATAAGTTGTTTGGTTTTGCAAACTGTTTAATGCCACCAGGAATTTTGCACTTCGGTTGTAAGACTGTTTCCCAGCTTAATCAAGGGCTTGCCTTGAAGCCTTGTGATAGCTTCTCTGAACTAATATTCTTTGTTTTTGCTTTGAACCTGGATGAGTTACGTCTAGCAGGCCCTATGTGTTGGCTTATGGTACCTTTCATATGATACCAAGATTCTAAATATACAACAGCCACAGAGAAAGTTATAGATAAAACAGTGCAACATTATGTAGGCCTACTGTTCGGGATAGCGGTAAAAACAAGTAAGCGTCACCATACCACATGTACAAAAATGGCCAAAATTAAAAAAGTGTTGACCTGATCAACTTCTGATTATCATTCCTGGATAGCATAGGTACAAGAAAATATCAGTGGCAGTGATTTCCCTTCAAGGTAACAACCCAAAAATAAAATATTGAAATTTCACCTAGTTTGTTTTTATTGTACTTAAAAATATCTGCATCTTGCGAAAAGTCCGACTCATTTTAGTTCTTCGGCAGATCGAAATAACGCATGCTTATTGCCACTGGAAAGCCCTCCGTGTTACCTTTCATATGATACCAAGATCTGAGATATATAACAAAAACAGGGAAAGTTATAGATAAAACAGTGTCACATTAAATACTATTCGGAATAGTCGTAAAAACAAGTAAGCGTCACCATACCACATGTACAAAAATGGCGAAATCTAAAAAAGCCCCCATGTCGACCTGACCAACATTCGGATTCTCATTCCTGGATAGTATAGGTACAAGAAAATGCCAGTGGCAGTTATTTCCCTTCCAGGTGACTCCCCACCCTCATGGGCGCCTGGTCTATAATGTATCTACAAAAACTATAAAACCAATGCGTAAAAATTATATTTATAATATAAGTAGAAGTAGTGTTGATAATTTCAGGTGGTTTATACCGGAGACATTTTTTACAGAACTCCCGAAAAGGTCGAAGATTTGACAATGTCGAGTGTTGTAAGTGTGATAAGTAGTTTCTGGGCATGTTAAATGAGTCAAAGTATTCTGGTAATTGATTATTTAATAAAGTATTGTAAAATTTGAGCTGATTTAAATTATGAAGGTCATGATTTTTAAATAATTTTATTTTTTCAAATAAGGGATTAGTATGTGAAAACGTAGGACTTTTATCAATAATTCTAATGGCCCGTTTTTGAAGTTTATACTAATATTTTTACTCATAGCCCCAGGCAAGTAAACAGTAATTAAATTGAGATAATATACGTCAATTATAAATAGTAAGTAACATATTCTGTGGCAG